>CM076572.1:1005232114-1005743819 GCA_034641835.2 Pinus albicaulis
AGAAGAGAATTATGAAATTGATGTCTCAATCAGTGCTTTTTTGTAACAAAAACCATTGTATGTAAAACCTATCACCGTACGCGACACTTGTTGTTGTCGTTATCATGTGGAATTTCAGTTATATTATGACACATTCCTTAATTTTGGTAGAACATTTTGGAAAGATTCACCTCCTCCTTCCACTATCCATGATTTCATATCTCAAATTCTATGTGGAAGATAAAGCCATGAATTATTTTACCAAAATAAATGTGTTGGTGGTAAAAAATGCGATGATTGTGGAAATTTGACTAAATTTTAAAACAAATATCATACTGATATAAATGATCAATCATTGTCCAACATGAAATTGAAATGGAAGATATATGAATATATTCAAACATCGATTCAAGGTTCAAGTGTTATAAGAATTGATTTACAAGAAGAAGAATTTTTTTGTGATAGATTTTTTTGAGAATTGATTTACGACATGCATGATGAATTATTGGAATTTCTGATCTTCTTAATCCATCGGGAGATGAATGATATTCTTGTATGTATAATAAGCTCTACCAGTCCAAAAAATCAGCTTGAAATGCAATAGAAAATTTGGAGAAGATTGAGAAATGCCTAATGATTCTTCTGTTTCGTAGTATTGGCATTTGAGCATACTAGGTACTGTTTATATATTAATGTTGGTATTTGTTTCTCACTACATTTTAGTTGTGTTTCATATAACATAGGGATTCAATACATAAAGGTTTATGTATCTCCACATTCATTTGTGGTATTTATAGTAAATTTGTAAACATAAGCAACTGCTGTTAGTATTTGAACCAGTTACTTGTAACAAAAAACTAGTTAAATAAATAGAAATATTGAGAACAAGAGGTTGAGAAAATCCCTTGAATTATGGTGCTTGGCTATCTAGAAAATAAAAAATTAATGACTACATGCAAAAAAAATCCCTTAAATTGTTAAGAGTACTGATGTGTATTTCTTGATCCTTGAAAAAAGAATTGAACTTGTTTCCAATCATGAAGTGACTTAAAAAAGTATTAACAAAACCCAAAATCTTGTAAGTAACAAGGAATATGATGATTATCAAATAAAACTAATAATCATATAGCTTGGACCAATGCCATGGGGCTTCTAATGAAAGAAAAGAGGATATTGAGAATCGTGCCATTTGGACACACGATTAAGAGGACTTATCATCAAGTACTGAATGTTCCATAAATAAGATAGCATATTCTTTATTTTTTTGAAGCTGGAGATCTACAGGATAATGTTGCAGGTATTCCTAAGTTCCTATAGGATTTGATAAAAAAGTTTTTATTTTTTATATTTCTTAATATCCTTAGACATGATGGGTAATTTACAGCCATGTCAGATGTTGGAGGGACATAAGTAACAGTGAATGTACCATGTGGCTTATTCTACGGAGGATGACAAAGCTATTGTATGTTTCTTAGAGAAAACTTGAAGAGCAGATACATATAGAGAGTTCCTGACATCATACCTATTAATTTTGCTTCTGGTTTTCTTTTAGCACATTAATCTCCAAATAGAGGGAAAATGCCATAATGATCGTAGATAACTAGAATGACTAAAATAGATGTTGTCAGACATTGATGAATATTTAGAACTAATAATCATCACAATTCCAAAGATTAAGCATGGTATTTATAGTAAATTTGTAACCATAAATAAGATTAAGAGGACTTATCATTAAGTACTGAATGTTCCATAAATAAGATAACATATTCTTGATTCTGTTGAAGCTGGAGATCTACAGGATAACGTTGTTGGTATTCCTAAGTTCCTATATGATTTGATAAAAAGGTTTTTATTTTTTATATTTAATATCCTTGGACATGATGGGTAATTTATAGCCATGCTGTCAGAAATTGATGAATATTTAGAGCTGATAATCATCATAATTCCAAATATTAAGCATGGTATTTATGATAAATTTGTAAGCATAAATAATATTAAGAGGAATTATCATCAAGTACTGAATTTTCCATAAATAAGATAGCATATTCTTGATTCTGTTGAAGTTGGAGATCTACAGGATAATGTTGCAGGAATTCCTAAGTTCCTATATGATTTGATAAAAAGGTTTTTATTTTTGTAACTTCTTGGCTTGATTGAGAGGCACTGAAAACCAATATGAAGGAAAGATTGAAATATTATTTATGGAAACTTGAAATCATCCTTTAATAATGTAAGTTAAAATGCTACAAAGGTTATATCCATTCAAAACTAGACGACCATCATAGACAAAAGAATAATTTGAATAGAAAAATGGATATCTTCAAGACATGAACCACTTTGAAAAAATTTCACTGTGAAATGGTGTGGCCTGCCTCCAAAACCATTGGGAAAAGAAAATTCATTTAGAAAATGAACAAAATGTTGAAAATGAACAATTTTTGCTCTGGCTGGTTTCTATGCTTTTTTTGTCTATGCCTTTGTTGTTGGATCAGATGAAGAGAAATAATTTGGTGATTATATAATGCACTTAGACTATCTTATACTCTACTGATACTTGTATTCCACTATTTGATACTAGATTATGAATATCTTATACTCTCCTATTCATTACGATGGTATTCCTCGTAAATCGATGTTTCCAATGGATGGCAAAGTTTCCAATGGAAACATAGGCTAACGTTTCCAAATCATGATGCAGTTAGTCTGCTCGTAAACTTCTAATAATGATCAGATTGATAATAATGTCAAAATATTTGGAATAGTGTTTGTATTGAAAATAATGACGAAATAATGTCATTTGTAGTTTTAATAATATTGAAAAAATGTTGTTGTATTGAATATTGTATGTCATTTGGAATAGTGTTTGTATTGAAAATAATGTTGAAATAATTTCATTTTTAATTGAGTATTTTATGTCATTTGTATTTTTAATAATATCGAAATAATTTCCATGTATGTGGTTGTAATAATATCGAATAATGTCGTTGTGTTGATGGCTAGTCTTTACTTGGCGCAAACCAAAGTATCTATATTTATAGCCAGCTAACATGATTTGCCTATTTCCAATTCAGATTGAACAAAAGGCTTTATGAGTATCTTATTTCTAGCCAGCTAACATGATTTTCCTATTTCCAAACAAGACTGAACAAAAGGCTTTGTATAAAGAGCAAGAAAAAAAATGCACTTATTATTCTGGTTGCCATTGTAAATAATTTTAATCTGTGTATGAGAATGGTATACTATGTAAAGCGAACATGGGCTAGTCTTTACTTAGTGCAGCATAGAGTATAGTCTTGGCTTTCGTAGTGTTTATATAGGAGTTTCTATCTCACTCACACTTGGTACTCTTTTTGTTAGATTGACCTACATTTTGTGATCATTTTTTGGGAATTAATAAAATTATATTATCTCATATTTACCTATTCACAGTAAAGATGATATAAATTCACATAACAATAAACAACTATCATCTTTTCCTTGCTAAAAACAGAGGAGGATTTTCATCTACCTAGAAATTCGGAGATGAGGCCGCAATAAGAAGACGAGGCAAGAGATCGCTGAAGACATTGAGGCTGCAACGAGAAGACAAGCAAGATATCATCGAAGATTTCGCCAAGGATGCAAATTAGAAATTACCTGCAAACAAAAAAACAAAGCGACAAAATTAAAAAAACAGAACAACAATAAAAAAATCACAAAAAAATAAACATCAATAAAGAGAAATGAACCTAACCCAATACAAAAAAACTCAGCTTAATGCAATGCTGAAACCACCATATGAACATGAGAAATTTAATGAAAAAAACCAAATAATAAAAAAAAGAGACAAATTGAGATTGAATGTCGTGCCTTGGGCACCTAAGTCTAAAGTCACAGGGCACTTGGTCATTATGGACATCGATGCATTGTTCACAGCTACAATATGATCGTGATGGAGATCAGACTAGAGCTTGCTCAAGAATGGTTTTAAAACCATCTACCGATTACCCCAATCCTCTTTTTAAACCATTTATGAATGAATAGGCTACGAAGAGATAGATTTGATATAAGGAGAGCACAACGCTCTCATATGAGTTGAAAGACATAGAGAACACGAAGCTACCATTGCTAACAAAAACTACTACTCAATTCACATGACAATGAAACAGAAAAGGAGCTACAACTGCATTACAATTCAGACTACGAATATTGCCCATGCCTAATCATTTACAAATTTCTCACTGCGAAAAAAAACAAATTTCTCATTGCGAAAAAACCAAATTTTTGCCTAATCTCCCATGCCTAATCATTTACAATTCAGACTGTGAAAAAAAAAAAAATTTCTCACCTTCTGTGCAACACCAAAACCATGAAACAGCAAACAACAAACAACAGTAATAAGCCCGAAACCTCTTCATGTTTGCGGGCCAGTATATTTATAAACAAAATTTCGGCCAAATTCTTTTAAAATTTTGACCAAACTTTGGTTGTCGGTTTTCCCATCTTCGACCAAAAATATGTTTGCCCGCGTCGTCAATACGCTGTCAATGTAAACGAAAGAATTAGTTCAAGGGAACTAATTTTGAAAGTTAGGCTGAACACTAAAATAGTTTGGCCAAAATTTTATAAAAGTTCGGCCAAACTGTTGGGAAAATGACTTTTCTGCACCCGATTCTCACAAAAGTGTAACCCACCTTCGCGGTTTTACCCTTTAAACCTAGACTCGGAAGGATGTATCTGGACCTCTAGTACCATGAGAAGTTAGTGTTGATGACATGTGAACTAAGTGATTACAAGTCATTCAAAAGTTTCATGCTCAATTATGAGCTTTTCCCAACTCACTAAAAGCCTTCTTCTTAGTTAAGAAATAATAATTATTTCATAATTATGAAATTGTGACAAAAACATTATGAGAAATTACTCAATTATGTAATTTCATCACTATAACATACAATAAATTCCTTATAAGACCCATATAAGTAAAAAAAAAGGTGAAATGGGATGCATTCTATCCAAAAACTAACGTAATTTTAACTAGGGTGTAATGTCCTCGACCCCTATCCGGGCAAAGCTGCCACACAAGCACTGCTTCAAAATTGCATAAATTTATTATGGAAGTGAGGGAAATCTAACTCTGCCATGATTTCTCTTGTGCCTAACAATCATGATTATAATGAATGCATTTCTAAATTTTACCAATGCATTAAAACATATAAATTATAATCTCATAAATGCTCATCGGAAATAACAATTAATTAAAGACAATAAACACAACTCTTGAAACTAGGGTTTAACCGTAAATTCAACATATAGTACATCACATAACCAAAGTATATAAACATGGATCATAAGCACTTATCTCATAAATAAATCCAACTATCTATGGCCTATCCATGTTCCACCCGGACATAAATTGTGTGGCTCATAATCTCAACCATAGGTTATCCTTGAGCTAGGACAAAAAATCCACAAGAAATAATTTATAAACTGAATATGATATAATATATATTGGCCAAGGCATCAACACTAGTAGCCTCATTCTCTAACCATAATCTCACACTCCCCTGACCTGCACCCAATTGATGAATCCAAATTCCTTCAGTGGTGCCCACCTTCTAAGGTGCCTTACATCTAGCCAGAACAGTCTCATCTTGTAGCTCCAAGATCCCTGCTACTCTCTGGGTTTTTGAGATCCCTAATAGAAAATATGAATAACCCTATTTAGTGCTAGATTCCAATCCTAGGACTCACTAACCATCTTCGAACTGAGTTCCACCAAAACTCCTTCGCCACCAAGCCATAACTAGAACCACCAAGATCTAGGATCCATTGAGGCTCGCAAAATCGAGATGCATCCAATTAGATGTGATTAAATGAGTAACCACACCTTCGTTAGTTCCAAATTCCACCCCTAAACTCACTAAATCCCTGATACCATCCAACCCATATCAGGTTGAATGAATCCATTAGCCCTTCCCAAATCATAGGAAAAATACACTTATCATTTGCATGGTTTTATCTTGCCATGTGGTATCCTCCAAACCCACTTGGGCCCTATGTTATTGTTCACCAAAAAACCACATAATTACTTCCTTATCCCTAGATTTGTGCAACCCATACTCTTTACTGTGGAGTGGGATCTACAACTAGCCATTATTTCATTAATATAAAATTTATGCACAAAAATTCATATCATATTTACAATCTTTGCCATATGGACACTTAGCCAAAATCGACATATATACCTAGGCATGGTAGCCCCAAAACATATCTAACATATCTACATGGGCTCATAGGCCACATAATATAACTTGACTCACCAACCTATATATCTGGTACATACATTTACATCACCATAATTGGGTAAGGGTATTACATAGGGTCTCTCTCACTATAGTGGAGTGAAAAATAGGGTTACAACAACATTTCTTCTTTTTTTTCATCTATTTATTTTTTATATTCTTTTAATTGATTCTTACATCTACAAGAACTAACTTTCCAATTTGATTAACCGTTATTTGACATCTTCTATTTCTTCATGAGTCATGGATGAGATTTTAGGAACCTTAATTGGGGTGGTATATTTTGGAACTTTATTTGGATGCACGTGGGAAAATAATAATAATACTCCTCTTTATCACAACTTTCAATCACCCAAAAATAATGGATCTTTTGTTGGAGAATCTAATTCCAACCACCTGCTAGGTGTCGAAACCTTCCATCCAAGTGTCCAAGTTCATTTTTACTTAGTCCAGTTTTAGTTCAGTCTCACTAAAGTCATTTAATATTGATGTCTCAAATGTAATCTTATTTAACTCATTCGTAAAATAGAAACAAACATCGAAGATCAAAGCTACGTTGTATAATACTCCAGAGAAACAACGTGAGCGCGAGCGCAGTATTGAAATACTATTGAGGTGCAAAGATCCAAAAAAAAAAAGAACAAAGAAGCAGCAAAGGAACAGATAATTGAGTGAAGTTTTTTTTAATTTGAAAAAAAGTTGATCAGCGCGTTAATATGAGGAACAGACGCGTCGATCAACCGATCAGCGTGAAACTCATAAGGCAAGGTAGATTCAATTAGCGCGAAGCCCATAAGGCAGGGTAGAGTCGATCAACGTGAATCCATTGAAAACTTACATTGATCCGATCCCAGCGTGATCAACACAGAAGTAGTGTTACAAAGGAGCTTTGGTGTAAGATCATTAAAAAAAGGGCAAAGGTCAAGCCATAAAGCAAGAAGCAGATTGGGACATCAACTTGCTTAAAAAATCAAGGTACATGATGGAAATTATATGCGTCATTTTTAAATCTCTTAAAAGGAGTATGGTATCATGAACGATGGCACGATTTTTATAAAAGGTGCTTCATCTCTTAAAAATAGTTTCCCTTTTCTTCAAAAGGCTTTATTTAAGAATGTGTTATCAAATCAAATTTATTTTGAAAAATATTTTTTAAAAGAAAAAGCTTCATTGTAATGTTTGGAGTTGGGCTCTTATTTAAAAGAGATTTTTTTTATCAAATTAAAAAAAAAGGATTGGTGAAGAATTTTTTTAAGATAGAGAGGGTTTGTCAAAATGTTTATGGAAGTGTCCAAAATTCCTTATTGCTTCGATAAGAGAGTCAAGTTTTAGTATCAAACAGAAGCATTTCACATAATCGCTATGTTCACAATTTGTTTTTCTTGTTGAGTCGCAGTGAGCCAACACTCAACAAATGGGAAAATCCAAGAGGCTAAAGTGACAATAGGAGATGTTTGAGATCTTTTTAGATTTGGAAGTGAAGAGGAAAAAAACAAAATTTCATTAAAAATGAATAAAAGGATCTGTGGATGACAGCATTCCTCCCTTGATTTTAGATGCCAAGACAACCAAGGAGGCTTGGGATACCCTTGAGATGTGTTTTGGTACAAGGGGGAGCATTGATGTTTAAGATGAAAGTGGAACTATAGCAGCAGATCTACAGCGAGATGAAAATAATCAGCCACAAGTGGATGATGTCTGTGAAGAAATTGCAAAAGTAGCAAATAAGGAGCACGAAGATGCTTGTGAACCCCACTATACACAGCTACAAGTGGACGAAAATTTGGTGAATCCAACAACACAGCTTGCTGATGACAATTTGATGAATCCAAAAATAGAGTTTGTTGATGACGACTTGGTGATTCCAGCAACAGAGCTTTTTGATGATGATTTCGTGATTCCAGCAACAGAGCTTACTGATGATGATATGGTGAATCTAGCAACACAACTTGCTAATGAAAATTTGATGTTTCTAGCAACAAAACTTGTTGATGATGATATTGTGAATCCAACAACAGAGCTTGTTGATGAGAGTAAAAATACTATGATAAATATAGTGATTAATATTGTTGATGTAAACATTGATAGATAATTTTTGGCTAATGATGATTGGTTGTAGATGATGCAACAAAAGCATCATATAAACATGAGGTTATTCAGTGATAAAATCCCACTTGAGTCAATGGAAGACAACCTGTTTGTAGCAGCACAGGTTAGTGAATAAGAGACAAAGACAAAGACAAGAATAGAGATAAATACATATGCAAAGAAATAAGTTTGCAAAGGGAAAGCAAAAGCATAGATAGAGGCAGAAGCAGAGAAGGAAGCACGACAGGAGAATGTTTCCATTGCAGAGCAGAAGGAACAAAACCATTGTGGTTTTGGAGATGTTTTTACACTTACCATTTATTTCCAATTTGCAAGTAAACAGATCGATTATGAGGAAGGGTTAAAGTTCCTTGAAACATGGCTTGCAACACCATGTCTAGATGAGGTCTACATAGAAGCTGTAGATATGAATGTTGAAGACAACATGCATGATGAACACATCAATGAAATTTTCAGGTATTGGAGTTTTGAGGAGATAAATTTTTATTCTCATCTTATGTTACAACATATTGATAATGAAAAGCGCACTACATAAGACAATATGTCGCATAAACTCACATACAAGTCATTTCTTGAAGAATTCCAGGACATTCTTAGACAACCTAGAACAATAGAAGACTTGCACCAGCAAATGAAGAAACTGAGGTTTGAAGAATACAACAAGAAGAAAATGTTGAAACAATTTAGAGGCTATAGAATCTGGAAGAAGAGAAGAAGAGAACTAAATATAGTTGAACTCAATTTTTTAAAATTTTAAGCTGCGCTAATACATAGACCAACATGTATCTTAATTAAATTTTTATGTGGTTGTAATTAAGGGGGAGTGTTGGAGAATCTAATTCCAACCACCTGCTAGGTGTCGAAACCGTCCATCCAAGTGTCCTAGTTTAGTTTTAATTAGTCCAGTTTTAGTTCAGTCTCACTGAAGTCATTTAATGTTGATGTCTCCAATTTGATATTATTTAAATTCGTAATATTGCAAATTGAAATCCTCTGCTCCACTTATTTTCAAATTTTAATTCTTGTCTTCCCTAATAAAAATTTATGTTACTTATAAGTTACATATCTTTAAAACATTGAAGTGGAGAATATATGGATGGCTAACCATTATCTAGATATATATATGATATTTGATCCCTTCTAAATGTGAAAATTTTACCTATAATACTAATATATGTCTTTTGTACTATTCCACGAATTTGACCATAAGTGATGTGCCAAATGAGGGTTATGGTAACTTTCCAAAAACTTTTTAATTTTTTTTCTCTTCCCAAGAGAAAACTTGTATATCATACTACATATCCAAATATTCATATATGATTATGAATTTTCTATTGAGGTATTTCATTATGTCTTCATATATTTTTGAAAATTTCACAATCTAAAGTGTCCCAAAAATGTTATAATGAATAATTCCATGATAACTCTTTTGAAATTTATTTCAAGACCATGCACAAACCCCAACTTCCAGAGGGTACATTTCTAAAAATTTAGCAAACAATAACCTCAAATTTCTACCAAATGTACCTTGATATGTCTTCTTGATCTTCTCAAAACTTCATTGTCTAAAATATTCTGGAAAAAAAATTATAGCAAAATTTATGAGATGAATTGTTTGAAATTGATTTGAATATCAATCACAAACCCTAACTTCCATAGTGTATATAGCTAAAGTATAGTGAACCAAAATCTTAAATTTTAACCATACATTTCCTAATATCTCTCCTCAGTATACTCAAAATTTTACCATATGAAGCATCCTATATCAAAAGCTATAGCAAAATTTTCAAGATGACTCTTTTGATGTTGCAAGGATCATATGCTCTGATACCAACTGTTATAAACCTTTTTCCTTAAAAATGATAAGAAACCAATAGTTACATTCCACTTTGATGGGGAAAACTCATTTTACAATGAATCGTGGGGGCTTCACTCATTGAAACTTTGACATAGAACATGCATTCATGGCATACTAAAAAATACCCTTAATTTGGCTACATCTTGGAAAATGCCTCTAAAAATCACTTTATTTAACCGCCTACCAATACAAACCAAATGTACACCTTACCAATTTAAAATACCCATACGTTCGCTAGATATTGTAGGTATCCATTTTTTCATTAACATTTTTTATACCCGTTTATATTTTTTCATTAACTTTGAGATCCATTTTTTACACAACATATAAAAACCCTTTACCCCCTACTTCGAAAACCTTGTTTCTGGCTGACTTTTTGTCAAACCATAGTTTTATCCGACTCTGGTGGATAGCAAATTTTTCCCGGGTTTTTTTCCTTTCCTCAAGTTAAAACAGTGTGTCTATCCGAGCTAGTAAAGCGGAGCAAGGAGTGCCATGAGTCTCTTGAGATAATTGAAGGGCCGGGAGAGACAAGTTGGGAGGAAAGATACCCTCTTGTCCGTACACTAGGAAGAATGGGGAGGTGCCCATGGAAGGTTTGGGTGTGACTCAATCAGCCCATAGGGCATTATGAAGAGTGTTATGTCAATTCCATTGTTGGGACAGAAAAGTATTTTTGATGATGTGGATGAGGTTCTTGTTAGTTGACTCGGCTAACCCATTTCCTTGGGGGTAATAATTGGCAGAATGTTTCAAAACTATACCATTTTCTAGAGAAAATTCATGTAATTTCAATGATGAAAAGTATGTTGCGTTATCAAAAACAAGGGAGGTTGGAACGCCAAACCTAATCATGATGCATTGGGTGATGAAGGTTATTACCTCTTGGTCATTGACTTGACGCAACAGTATAGCTTCAACCCACCTTGTGAAGTAGTCTGTGGCAGTGAGGATGTACCCATGTTGCTTGGAAGAGTGCAGCAAGATTTCCCCAATCACGTCCATCCCCCATTGTTGAAATGGTTCTTCCACTGCAAAAGACTGTAACGGGGCTGAAGGCCGTATATCTCTATTTGCGAACCTTTGGCATTGTTGGCATTTCCGAACATAGGCGTGCACGTCTTTGAATAGAGTGGGCCAATAGAAACCGGAATGCATGACCTTGTGAGTAGTGGTATCCCCCGCATAGTGTCCACCTACGAGACCATTGTGGAGTTCTGCTAACACTTTTTGTGCCTCATCATACTCCAAACAACGTAGTGAGACACCACTGTGATGCTTGCGAAACAACTTACCCCGCACCAGCTGGTAGGATAAAAATTTTAAACTTAACGCACGCTTCTGCTGAGTAGTTAAAGTGGGGCACATGGTGCCATGTTTCAGATATTGTTGGAGATCTACGTACCAAGAGGAGGAATCCTGCAGGGCTGTGCTATTAGCTTGATACATATCGATCTCGTGTTCCCAATTTTCTTCTTCACTGCTCCGTGAGTCTACTGCCTCTGCGACCATGCAGCATAATCCTTGGCCCTTCATAGTGTGTTTCGGCTTGAATTATAGGTCATATTCTTGAAGGCACATCATCCAGTTGCCTCACCTCTCCACCAGCTCCTGTTGTACGAATAGTCAGCGAACAACTGGGTGAGGCACGAAGACTGTGACATGATTCTTCAAAATGTATGGCCTGAAGTGTTTAACTTCTTTGTATATCGCATAAGCTTGTTTTTCAATATCAGGATAATTTAGCTCGGCGCCTTGTAACCCAATGCTCATAAATGATATAGGTCTCTCATTGTTGTTGTCATCCTTCTGAGTCATAATGGTGGCCAAAGATGAATCTGAGGAAAAATTATATAGGATAAAGCCTTTGTTGAAATCTAGACTATGAAGAGCAGGTGCTTCTACGATGGCTCGTTTGATGTTATCGAACGCTTATTTCTTAGGAGGATTCCATTTAAAGTTAGAGTTTTTCTTAATCATGCCTTGTAATGGTTTCATGATTTGGGCGAAATCCGATATAAAGTTTCAGATGAAATTAATTTTGCCGAGGAAAGATTGCATAGCTTTCTTACCACTTGGGGGTGGTATTTGAGCGATGACTTTAACGCATTCTGGATCCACCATTATGCCATCTCAAGTTATTATGTGCCCCAACAAGTTTCCTTCGGCAATGAAGAAAATGCTTTTCTTCGGGTTCAGTGAGATCCCGTATTTTCGACATCTTTCAAAAATTTGCTTGAGGTGGTGTAGGTAGTCAGATCTGTGCTTTGAAAACACAGTGACGTCATCAAGGTATACCACCACACTTTTCCCAATGAGTCCTCTGAAAGTGATTTCTATAGCTCTTTGGAAGGTGATGCAGGGGCATTAGGCACTAGCCAGCAATGTAGGAGTTTTGTCCACATGTTGTGGCTAGGAGGGTTCGAAACCACCAAAATTGTAACAGCTAGGTGTCAATAACTCAGCTGACTATTTTGTTTTATAGTAGTTAAGAGTTGTAGAAGTTGAATAGTTAGTTAGTCTGTCTGTCATGTTTCAGTTAGTTGAATTATTGTAAGAGACTTTTGAATTCCAAAACGGTCCTCTCATAGGAACCGAAGAGTCATATGTGTATATGTATAAATCTATTCTCGGATGTAATTGAAACAGAGGAGAGCGAGAGCGAGAGAAGAGATATTCTGCAATAAAATTGTGTCCATAATTGCTTCCAATTAAATAGTTTTTGTGTGTATTCACCGTAGGGTATTTCGAATCCTCAAGAGTGAAGAGATTGTTTAATTGCGGAGTAACGAACTCTGTGTATGGAAAAAATTGAACTCCTGTGAGATTTCCCCCTATCTCTGTCGATGGTTTACTTTGATTTATTCGAATAATCCTTGCACAGTTAACCCCACCCGTAGGCGTGGTTTGTATAGAGGATCCTGGATAATATTGTGAACTTTCCGTATAAGGAGATAACCTGGGTTTACTGTTAGTTGAAGTCGGAACCGGTACCAAGCCTGGAGTTATGACACACAAAGGAGATTAACCCGACGAGAACCGCAGTCAGTTACTGTAGCGAAAGCACAAGCTGTTTCCGGGTTCTCCCGCACCACTTTTGCAGCGTGAGTGGTATTTTCCGAAACGGAGCAATTCCATATAGGAATCGACACGTGGCTAGGCCACTGTTTAAACTGCGATTTCGCGCGTTATCCATCGTACCAGGACGACGATCAGAATGAACGATATCTGTTGATTTGGGATAGGCACATCGGACGGCGGGCGCTTCACAAAGGTGCGCAAGGTTTAATAAAGGAGCACACGGTTTATTGTAAGCGATTTACATAAGGCACGTGGAAGTGGGTCCCAGGACCAGTACTGTTATAAAGTTCATTTATAAAGTGTTGGCTATTGATATAAAATTCCAGAGATAAATTTAATCAATAGTATGAGTTTATGAATTAATGTTCCGAAGGGTGGAGAGTTATATAACGTCGGAAGGTGTAATATTGTGATAATATATATGGCGGGAATATAATACAACATCCAAGTCACGACTATATCTATGTGTAAATTCCGTTTGTCAATTGATAAATAAAACAAGAAAATGCAAGTGGACCACGTAGAGCAAAAGAACGAGTGTAAATAGGAGGAGAGTCGACTTTCAGCTGTGTGACTGCGTCGAAGGTGGCGCCGGCATTAATCAGGCCAAAGGGCATGCGTCTGAATGTGAATGTTCCCCACTTAGTTCTGAATGTGGTTTTGAGCCGATCAGGTTCAGCCACAAGTACTTGATTATACCCTGAGAACCCATCCAATAGAGAGAAAATTTATGATCCTGATACAGCTTGAAGGATTTTCTCCATTGGAGGGACCAGATAGTTGTCCTTATTGGAGGCTCTGTTCAAATTCCTGAAGTCTACGCACAAACGAATTTCGCCGGATTTTTTGCGAACAGGGACCAAGTTTGACACCCAGTTCGAATGTCTAACTTTGAATATTATCCGTGCGTCTAAGAGTTTCTTTAGTTCCTTTTGGATCATTGGTTCTAAATTTGGGTGTACTTTTCTCAGTTTCTGTTGGAATGGTTTCACCCCTTCCTTCATGGGTATGACGTGTTGGATGATCCGTGTATCATAAGTTCGAAGGTCATCATATGTCCAGGCAAACACATCTCGGTATTTCTTAAATAATCCGGTGAATGCTTTTTTATCCCGAGGGGTGCACTCATTACCTAGGTTGACAAGCTTGGGATCCTTATCTGTTCCGAGATTAATTTTTCGGTGTGCTAACGTGGAACTTTTCACCTTCGTATTTGGGGGCCCTTGAAAATGGTTCTATAGGTCGAACAACCTTTCAAGTGACACGACCCCTTTGGGTATGAGAATTTCTTTCCGCCCTTGTAGTTCATCCTATAACGCTTGATCATGATCCTCTTCTTCTATAACCATGTCTTGGAATACATCTGTATTGAGCATGAAATCTAGTACCTATTGGTCATCATTGAAAATGCACAAATTAGTAACATTATCTGGTACAGATGGCTTGTAAATAAATTCAATAGAAAATCCATCTCTAAGTGGGGTGAACCTAGCGACAGCGTTGGCAAGTGTATTGGGTGCTACATTATGTATTCTAAGTATAGATTTAATACCGAAGGCATCAAAAGCAGAAATTAAATGCCATACCTCTTGCTGGTAACCTTTCAAATGTGGAGACAAGCAATGGATGGTGTTGCGTACCTGACAGGTGATAATCTCAGAATCGCCAATTGCCTTTAAACAATGAACTTTGAGATCAATGGCCTTTTGGAGTCCGAGTAACAATGCCTCATACTCAACTGTATTATTCGTGCATTGGAACTCTAACCGGCAGGAAATTAGAAACTTGTTCTTCTGGGGGTCCAGCAAAATACATCATGTGCCAGCCCCATCTTAGGTTTTGGAACCATCATAGTACAAGGTCCATGTTTCATCTTGTGGTTTGATGAGGCTATCTGAGCACATTGAGGATGTACTAGGGGTAGTAATTTCTAAAGGACCTTTAGTAGATGTGGATGATTTTTCAGTAACCAAAAGCAACTCAAACTGAACGTCTTGAGAGACGGGAGATTGGGGAGTTTGATAGCACCCTAGAATGGATTCTAAAAAACACATACTGAGCTCTTCTTGCATGAAAATGACTGGTTCGTTAGCTGCATCCAGGTCGGTCATAGTATGTTTCATGTATGGCTCGCTCTCGACCCAGATTTGGTTATTCCTGCCCTTGTACGGGAGCCAAAGGTGGGACCAATCAGTGGAAAAGTATCCCTGGAGTTTACTGGACCAATATCTACTTAACAGAAGGCCATAGGCCTCAGGGATGTCCACAATCACTATGTCGATGCACTGATGCACCCTGGAATCGGAGGATAGGCAAATGATGATGTTGTTTAATTCACCTACTGCGGGGACTTCAGATTTGTCGAGTTGGACGATCCTGGCATCATTTTTCTCAGGGCGGATGTTTAACTTCTTGCATACGGATAAGGGCATAACATTTGTGGATGCACCAGAATTGACAAGGCAATTATGGACATTGAAGTTAAATATCTCGAAGGATAGCAGGAAAGGTGGTGTGGATCCCTTGGAGTTGGCGTTTATGGCATTAACGATGGATTGGGGACCAGGATTGGTTTGGGCAGACGTAATGCTCACAGGCTTAGTTTTCGATAGATTGGAAAAGGCCTTGAGGATAAGATCACGTTGGTTAGCAATGTGAGCGAGCTCATAGAGAGAGATATTGGCTGGGGTTTTATTCATATCCTCGATAATGTTATAACCAGGATCTACGCGGGATGTAATTTCGGTGGCAATTTTGGGGGAAACTGATGAAGCTTTAGCCTTGGGGCCTTCTCCTGGGCTAAAATTCTCAGGAGTCTTGCTTTGGTGTTCTATGTTCGATGGCAGGATTTTCCTTAAGAAGGCTTTTCTTTTTTCTTCAAATGATTGTTCAGGAACCAGTCCTTTGCTTATCAAAGCATAGGTCTGAGGGGGTTTAGATTTGGGGTCGTCGATTAAATTAACCTTAGACGTGGAAGAAAGAGACCTCTGCAGATGACCTCAAAAGCGAGGACAGTGGAGACCAAATCTTCATCTGGGGGGAGGCCTCTTCATTGTCTGAGATAGCCTCCTCTTCCAGATCTCTGGGGTTTGGTCTTCCAGGAGTTGATTCACCACAGCGGTCATGCTATTAATCCACTGGGGGCAAGTTTTCTCTGAGTGAGAGGCTTGATGAAAAGAACAAAAGTTGTCCTTGCCGATTTCTTCAACGTTGAGACCATCAATCAAGTTTGACAGGGGCTATTTCACAACCGGGTTATTCTTTCTGAAGAAAGGTTTCTGCATTTTAGCAACTGGGACAGAATCATTGTTCTTCCTCTTCAAGTCGGAGACTTCATTGGTCAGCAACTTGAGGGATTTTGTGATACTTTCAAAATCAAAAGGGTCCTTATCTTTGTCTCTGGGTTGATGATTTGAGGATTGAACTCTCTTTGGGGTTGGTTTTTGATCATCTCGACTTTCATGGTCAATGGCATCTATGGACAGCATGTCCTTTTCGATAGTAAGGGCGGTGGTGTAATTTGCTGCTAGGGTAGCTCTAGCCTCGCGCTTCACAAACACGGCAATATCCCGCGGGAGAGCTCTTGTGTAGCAGTCAATGGTAATGGAATCATCTAAGGCCATGTTTGGAGGGAATTTTTTTAATATAGTGGAAAAAAGTTGATTAAAGTCCTTGAACTTCTCCTTCTTCTGACATTTTAGTGTACTGAGTTTTGTGAGGAGCATCGAGGTGGTTTTATCTTCTGAGAATTTTTGTAGGAAGGTACGATGGAAGTGTTCCCACGAAGGTATGGAAGCTACAGGGAGTGACCGATACCATGTTGCTGCTTTGTTTTCTAGAGTATGAGGAAAAATCCAGCATGCTATGTCGTCGTAATGCACTCTCATCATTTGTAAAGACAAGTAGAAGTTGCTAATGTGGTCTTTGGCTAAAGTACCTTTCTCAGGGTCGAACTTAGGGAGATGATTTTTAGGGTTCCAGGGCATATCATGGATGGGGCCTTGGATGCCTAAGGGGGACTGGGCCATCCAAGCCAAAGGTTGTACACGTCTGGCCCGTTGGTGGCGTGGTATGTATACATGTCCTCTCTCGCTTTCAAATTCACTACCCATGCCAGACCCGGAGGTCTCGCCTCCATGGTGAGACTGCATGTCTTGGTTTTCTCCATGGTTTCCTATATTTTAGATCTTTCTCCAGTTGTAAAGAAAAGGAAACCTGTTTTGGTTTCGGTGATGCTGGTGGCAGTTGATATTTCAGCCTCACCCACGGCCTCTGTCTCCCCTGCCTCCGTTACCCTACCCCCTCCCAGCTCCTCCCTCAAGTGGATTGTTGGTTTGGGTGTTATTATTCAAAGTTTGGTCCGATCAGGGGCCGGTGTTTCATTGAGGCTCAGTGATTTCAGGACCGCCCTCTTCCCCCTCCCTAGGGCTGTCCGGGGGCTCTTCAGAATTCTGCTCAACTGCATCTACATAATCTGCGATCATAAGACTCACCAGTTGAGGAAGGGAGTTAACGAGGGTTCCTTGGCGATCATGGTTGGTTGTGGGAGTTCTAGGATTAGCCAAGGAACTAGTAACCAGGGCTCATTGCAAACCCTTGACAAGGTTGCGGGCGATGGGGCGCAGGGCCCTTAGTTTATCTAAAATAACATCATAGTAAGGGGCTTCCTCCTCCTGGGAATTTTCCAAGGGTGGAGGGCCAGTATTCTCATGCACGATCTCCCCTTGGGGAGTTTGTAATGGGATGTTACTAGTGTGCTGGGAGCCTGCCATTCAGGCCCTCCTTCTAGCGCCAAATCTGTTGACGGGGAAAAGTGTTCGGCCAACAGTAACGGATCTCCCTAATAAAATGTCCCGATTAGACTCTAAACTGTTTGAGATAGGGATCCCGTCCGGGGTGTGGGTCCGACTACCACTGATTACTCCTTTTCTCGGATGCGAATGAGCCCTACAGAACTATGAACACATAGTTATCGAATAATACAAGACAAGTTGTTGGCGATTCTCAATAAGCATAAAACACTAAAAATAGCAAGATGAGTTAAAAAATGCAATTGAAAAGGAATGTTGTTAGCAACACATCATTAGGGTCATGCTTGCAAAAGCTGTTCGAACCATAGAAGAAACAGTTCTGCCTGGTAAGAACACCCTTCACTTCTTTAAGCGGTTTCACAGACAAGATAGATGTCAAAAATAAAAATTGCTAACATCTCCTAAATAAACAACCTACCATCATTGACACATTTATTAAGCAGAAATGTATAAATGATATAAGCAGAAAACATAGGTCAGTTAATCATAAGATATCAGACATGTAAGAGAAAATATTCATAGTCTTAACACATTGATTCTCATCAGATCCAGAAGTGGATTTGAAACAAATGCTTGTATTTATTCACATAAAGGTCTATTCGATGCTTTACAATTCTCCTTTTCCTTTGGAGTCCAAAAAAAAGTCCATTTTACAAGTCCCCGAAGGGAGTATTTATAGGAAAAAATTGACCCTTGGGCACCCTAACTTTTCGTCTTCCTAACTGTTGGCATGCTCTGTGACCCAAAGGGAAAAAAGTGACCTACGACCCTGTGCTTGGCTGCGACCTGTGACCTGATCATGGGAGCATGTGAGTGATTGCAAGATCAAGAACATCTACCTGTTGCTCTTTAAGTAAATTTCGCCATGCTTGGTAATCTGTGACAACCAGAGAGATCAGAGGAGTATCTTCCCTTAATCTATGTAGGAATTCTAGAGCATTTGGGATCAGAGTTTCTCTTTTAATTGTGATTTTATTAGATAAGTAAGCCAGCTTGGTATAAATCCAGACTGGCATCACAATGAATTTGCCCAAGTTTTCCTGTGATGTCGGAAGATCGAGAGTAGCGGCGGCTTTCCTGATAGGTTGCAGAAAAGACTAAATGTCCTGGTCCACCTGTTCCCATGTATTTTATTTGCCTAGTGTGCCTAGAGGAGGAATGTGGTGTAATTCAGCCATTGATTCAATGCTGCTAATCAAATGTTTGTAAGCGGTCATTACCTTCTCTAGGTCTTTGAGTAGCTTCTCCTTGGATTACACCTACATGCGTATTTGGACCTTTTCGTTCTGAGTGTGAATCCAATCTTTCCTGGGAAAAGTATCTGGAGCCTGTGGGTACCTGTTTACCCATTATAAAAATTTTTCCAATGTTGTGGAGGCTTCTTTTAGTTTCTCATTCCTCTTCTTGGTTTCAGCTTGAGCCCTTAACAGGGGTGCAATTGTCTGCTTTATTGTAAAAAACTCTTCATATACTCGCCTCGTGGTAGCTTCCAAAGTTACCAGCTCTCTTTGAATCGTTAGTGGCACTTCATTAGTAAGGGTGTTCCTACCCTGAAGTTGTTTAACCTCCTCTTCTATTACCCTCTTCTCTTGTTCTGATTTAGTTGTTTTCTGTTCGAAGGCCTATAATATATTCTATACGGATATAATTTTCCTACTCATTCTGCTCACATTTTCTTCTATAGCTATAGAGAAATTAGTGCCAGCTGATGCTATCATAACTGGATTGGTCCTGGTATCTAGGACTATATCCTTTTCTGTTGTGGTCATGAGGGGTGCAGCAGGATTCCATGCCAAGCATCTCCGTTTCTCCTGCCTGATTTTTTGAGTGAACTGATCATAGATGAGTCTTGTCAGATCAAAAACTTCTTCCTCTTGCCCCTCGAAGGTACCCAATTCCAAGAGCGCAAAACGCATATTGGCTACAGTATTTTTCTGAGGCACTTCGATAGCTAGTAGCTCCGTATGTATCCCCATCGCAGGAGGAGGTGTCTTACTGCCTTGAGCTTCTTTGGAGGAACTTTTCTTTGACTTTTGACTTTCTTCCTCTTTTCTCTTTCTCTCTGCTTCCTCTTCTAGTTGTTGTGTTTCTTCTATCCTATCTTGTTCTTCTTTTAGTCGGCGCTCAGCTTCCACCTTATCTAGTTCTATTTTAAGCTGACGCTCAACTTCTTCTTTTTCTTCTTCCTCTTCCTTTCTTTTGCGGGTGTCTTCCACATGCTTCTTTCTTTGCTTTGCCTTTTGTTGTTTCTTGCATTTATCCTCTTCCTCTTTTTCTCTCTCCTCAGCTTCCTGTTGAGCCTTCGCTTCCCTTTCTTTTCGTTGAGTGGAAGGGTTATGGCCTGTGCTGGTTCGGGGCTTCTTGGCTTGAGAAGACGAGGCTCCTCCTAGCTCATGGATTCTTTCTTCTAGGGTTTGATCGTCTTGATCTTCCTGGTCAGTTAACTCCTCTGGAGTGATCTCCCTGTCCTTATTGTACCGGTTTTTTACCCTATCTTCTGCTAGGGAATCAGTATGTTGATAGCTCCATTTAAATTTGGCCCATTTGCAGTGGGTAGGAATGATCCTCTTAGGATCGTATGTCCAGTGATCCAAGGGAGGCGGATATAATCGTTTGATTTGCTCCACCTATGCCTCTACTTCTTTGAAATATTTGATTGTATAAGCGCCGACAGTGAGTGGCAGAGTAGGCCATGGTTTCTTCTTACCTTTAGTAAGAACCTTTGAAAATCCGGCTATCATTTGGAAGCATGTTTCCTGAAGTAGTAGCTTGTCAGTGATAAATCGGGGTAGTGCATGTGGAGCCTTGAGTGAACCAAAGACTCGGATGAAGGTTCCTTCTTCAAAAGGAAACTAGTGTGCCACCTGGGTTATTGCTTCGATGCCCCGCCAGGACATGCACGGGGTGTCTTTACCAAACAGTTTCCTTTAGAGTGTAGGGATGAAACTGTGTGAGATTAGCTTTATATCCTGCTTATATTTGGAGTCCCATAACACCTGCAGCTCCTTGTGAATTGGATGGGCACGCTTCTAATCCCATTTGTGTGCCCATCCCTCAAAATGGCACCTTGCACATATTACATCCAACAGATAGGAGCCCATGTAGAATTATGATGCATACCCCTCCTCGGGTGCTAGTGCTGAGGATATGTTAGTTTTGAGGGCTGCTATCAATAGGCTGACCCAATTGAAGTGGGTGCTGTATACGGTAACAAATTACATAAGAGATACCCAAGAGCCGCTGAAAGTGGTGGCATCAGGACGACCATACATCCTACACAGCATAGCTGCCACGAGCTTGTAGACTTTCCTAAGACCTGCTACCTGATACTCCTAGTCTTTCTTGATCTTGAACTTTTCCGGTTCTTCCCACCATCCTCTCAAGGTTTCGGATATGGGAACTGCATGAGTAGTGGCCCATTCCTCTGTGAATTTCTGCTCTCGGGTGGGCAGTTCATAATAGAACTCCGCATCTTGTCCCTTTATATTAGCAAATTCTTTCCCCTCATGATCTCGAATCACCCAGAGCCTGGGGTTGACCTTTTGTAATATCCATTCGATGAGCTCAGCGCATGGGAATATAGGTGGATGGGCTCCTTCATAGTGAAGCTTTGATCTCTTGACTTGAACATATACTTGCCGGTCTGGGAGGTCTTCTAGAAATTCTGGCTTTGCGAATTCTTGGTACACTTGATACTAATTCATGCCTTCTCCTTTGCTAAATATGCATGCGGTATCTCCATAGGTAGGGGGAGGAGACATAATTATTTCATCCTCTGAGATTTCTATCTCCAGACTCTTGTTTTTTCTGCGAACCATCGGAGGCCCCATATCACTTGAGGCTGAGGAGATGGAAATGCACTCTAACTCTGCTTTGAGGTTCCCTGGCATATTCATAAAACGATCCCATGATAAGATTGATGCCATGTTAATAAATGCTCAAACTAATTTTACATTTGCCCAACTAAGGTTAATAAAAAAAAAGGGGAAACTTGTGACCTAGCGACCTCTTTCCTGGGTCGTTGAGTCGTGCTAGTTTAAAACCTTAGAGAATAGTGACCTCACGACTTGGCGAGGTCGCGAGGTCACTGAGTCACATTGGCTTGAAATTTTATGAGGATGCGACCCTGCGACTTAGCGACTTGCGACCAGGTCGCGAGGTCGCTGAGTCACAAGGTCGCGACACTTCAAGTTTTAGCGATACGCGACTTGGCGACTTAGTGACCTAGGACTGAGGTCGCAAGGTCGCGGGGTCACGTGGTCATAGGTCGCATTAGGGATGGGCGGACGATTTTACACGGCAACACGGTCCTTTATCCTTATTTCACCTAGAGCGAGAGAGGGAAAAGGGGGAAAAGTAATACATCAAAAGGTAAGCACACATGAGGAAGAGACTGACAAGGGGGGGCTGGTTAGCTTCATCAACTGGGTTCAGGATGAGACTGACAGAGTCAGGATACCAAGAGGGGGGTGTAAGTTTCACCAACTGGGTCTCAATAGGGGGGTAGGCTATGGTTTTAATAGGCTAAGGTGAGGGGGCAGACGGCAACAATTAGAAAAAAAAGGAAATAGCAGGAGGATTAGGCAACTTACCCCGAAAAAACGTGCTTCGGCTGGCTTGTGAGAGGCGTTTTCCTTCTTCATCGCGCAGGATGAATGCAACCTATGCGACCCTTCCATATATAAAGAGGTCGCGTGTGCGGGCAATAAATGTGGGTCGCAAAGTCGCAAAGGAACCGTGTTGACAAGATGTGCGACCTTGCCACCCTGTGACCTTGCAACCTAGGGGTCGCGGGGTCGCAGGGTCACTGGGTCGCGACTGTTTGGTTTTTCGCGTGGTACACGACCTTGTGACTTAGCGACCTGATGGGTCACAGGGTCGCAAAGTTGCACCTTGAGCGAGCTGACCTATTTTGCGACCTAGGGGTTTAAGGCTTCTAAAAAGATTGAAATTCAGGTTTGACTCCACTTTTCAATGCTCGGGGGCTCAAAAATTTTAAGGAGAGAAAAATTTTGGAGGGTGTTGTAGCAGCTACAACAATCCCCCAATATGAATATGTGGTATGGTAATTCTCCCCCAGTGAATCCCTCGTGTAATGAATACAATGTACAAGACAATATTTGATGATAAAGTACAATTATAATAAAATGGGGCCATGAAAGGTTCTAGTTGACTTCTTAATATAATAATTAAAGTAATAATGAATACCTATTGAGGCTTTAATATAGTGGCCCAAGAGCCATAACAGGCGATATGATATATGTTGTAAATTTGATGTTATATGAATTCGAAAATGCTATGATAAGATAAATTGAGGTTAAAAACTTTCATCTTATGAAGTAATTTTTTATCATTGAAGTCAAGTAATCTGCTCAAGGGATTTTCATATGTCAACAAAAGTATGCTATAGATATCTTAAATATAAAAAATATGGAAAAATTCAAAGAGACAAAGAAACCTATTGCAACAGAAACAAAATATGATGAATTAGTAGTTGATTCCATATTGTATAAAAGGCTTGTAAGCAAACTCATGTACCTTACTACAACTATAATTTATGTTATATATGTATTTAGTTTCATTTCTAGATTTATGGAGTATCCCAAGCTCACTAGAAACTTGGAAATATAATTTTGAGGTATATTGTAGGTACAATGGATCATGGATTGTGGTACACAAGTTCTAAAGACAATGCACTTACATGATAAAAAGATAGTGATTTTGCTAGTAGTATTGATGATATGAAAAGCACCTCGAGATATGGTTTTCATTTGGGCACAAATTCCATCTCATGGGATGCTAAGAAACAACTCATTGTCTCAATATATTCTATACAAGCAGAATATGAAGTAACTACAACAATATCATGAGATGTAATATGGCGAAGATTTTTTTTGAAAGATATTGAACATATGGAGAAGGGACCAACTTGTATTTTTTGTGGCAATAGTTCAATGATTGCATTATAAAAAAACCATGTGTTTCACGGGAGAAGCAAGTACATTGACACTCACTATCAATTCATTCGTGAGCTTGTCAATAATGGTAACATATCTCCTTAATTTTGTAAATCTAGAGCTCAACTAGAAAATATTAACATTTCCATAATAAGCACTTAAATATACCTTCATGTAGGGTTTGACGAATATTAACTAAAAAATTTGTTACTTGTTTTAAATTGTATGCTCATCCCTACCATTCCCAACAACAAATATCTTCCACTTCCATTTGCACTAACTGATAAGGCCAAATAGCCAGCCTTCATGGCTATGTGGAAAGATTGCTCGCTACCATCAGGTACATTATGGAAATTTTCTCCTTTCACTTATCAATCGGAAAATCGAGGATATGTTGTCTGTCACTTTTGAAGTTGGACTCTGAGTGTGTAGGAATGGATCAAATGCATGTTGTCACTTTGTTGGATTGTTTTGAGGTTTTATATGGTTATCGACTCAACTTTGGAATGTACCAAGTGGATTTAAAGATAAAATGTTGAAGAGATAAACCATTTCCCTTTGTTTGTTGGTACACCAATTTATTAAAAGGAGACCAAAATCATTGGCTGGCGGGATCCTCTTATTCATTTGGGAGGAGGAATCATTTTTATTGTTGTAGTGCTTCGTGGGAAGATGAGGAATTCATTCAGAAAATTTAGAATGTGAGCTTCAATGGACTAATAATTGTAATAATAATCCAATTTTAAGGTCATGAGCAAGCCAGACACCAAATTGGTGTATGAGACCCCCTTGTTTATGTGAAAAGGGACCCACCTCCGCACAACTATTTGACTGATAAGTATACAAATACATACATACTCTACCCCACTTTGGTTGTGAACCTGTGACCTCTTAGGAGGAAACACATGCTCTTAACAATTAGGCCCACTCAAGTTGTAGATAGAGTACATTTTTTTATTTCCTTTCCTCTTATTGATTGAAAAAATAAATAACTAAACCTTCCTCTTGCACCATGTAGTAACTTTCCATCCCATTAATTGTCATGCTATATTTGATATTAGAAGATTATAAATGTGGCTTACTTCAAGAAATTTTAATAGACATGTGTGTTGTATTATATAATATACTTTATGAAATATTGCATATCATTTAAAGCACTCATGAAAGAGAGTTAAAATGTGTTGAGAATTTTTAGAAGTATAATTTAGAAGAATAATATTTATTAATTTTTTTTAGAGGGAATACACACACACACACACACACACACACACACATATATATATATGGGCTTGAAGTATGCCCTGAAACTGCTTTTTCTTGGCTAAGAGCTCATTTTCCTCAGACATAAGGAAACAAGTTAACAATGCAAGATCCAAAGGCATCCGACAGGAGTGAAAGTCTGCCCCCTTACGAACTACTAGTAGATAATTCCACATGGCATGGTTTTCTTTGAACAATGGTGATTATTTAGCATGCATCGTGAATAGCATCCAATGATGGCTATCCTCACTCCTGGTTTTATGATAGGTTTTCCCACTATCTTTAAAAAGAATAATAATAAAGAAAATTTTGTTAAATCTAATATTAGGTTTCAAATTTAATTTTCATTTTTTTTTTTATATTAATAGAATAAGTTTTTATATTAATTTAATATTTTTTAAAGAAATTTAAAATTTGAAAGTTAAAAAGAAATGAAAAAAAAAAAAAATTAGAAAATTTGGATAATCAAATTTTGCATTGCATATCTTTCCTCCTTAAAATTATTGGAGGGGATTTATAAAAAAACAATAAGGGAAGAGGGACATTATGCATATATTACCCCACAACTCTTAATGTCTACCTCCATCATGTCAAGTATGCCTTGGATCCTCAAAAACTGGCTTTAGTGCCACTTTTGATCAAATATTAGCAATGTGATAGCTACTACAACAATATTGTAATTCGACACCTCTAACTTGGAGAAGAGCTCAACTATAATGAACATTTTTTATTTTAGCATGAGAAACTAGATTATTTGCAACATGTATCTCACTTAGATTGTCATAAATATAGTAGTTGTAGAATTTTGGGTAAAATAAAAGCTCAAATATAACATTCTGAATCCACACTACCTCCTTTCCTACTTTATGCTTTTCATCATAAGAGGTTAAAAATGTTATTGATTATTAGTCCCTGCCGTAGGCACGACAGGGGCTATAGTAATCGACAGTGTGCAAGTTACATTAATTGTTTTTGCAAATAACCAAACTTTTGTTTTTTCATGCAGCAAATAATCAAACTTAACCAAACTTTTGTTTTTTCATGGTTTTGGCCTCTTCTCGAGGTGCGGAGGAAAAAACATATGGTATAATCCCATTTTTTCATCGATATTTCGCTAGTATTTCACCAGGGTAAACTAATGCTAGAATTAGTTCATATCTATTAAATGCTAATTCATATCTATTAAATGGTAAATGCTAATTCATATATATTAAATGGTAAAGCTGCTCTCACTTCCTTTTAGAAAATACAACCATATAAGGTTATACACATGGCTGGCACATGTTGTGCCTATCATCTTTGCAACACAGTTGTGCCCTTCACATCTAAACGCGCGTTGTTAGCCATGCAAAATATATCTACCTCTGCCTCGTTTGAGTGCATATATCTACCTCCTTTGATATGAAAGATGAGGAACTACCACAACATGCACTGTGTGGTTCGGAGGGGCTTCTGAGGTAGGTTAGGTTAACCAAGAAACTAGATGTGGCCCTTTCTAGATAATGCATTTCAGAAGTTCGATTCTATGTGCTTGTGAGCTTCAACTCAAGGGTTTCACCCGCGGAGCTTTGGACTCTGGGATTTCATCTGGCGGACTGTGGCCTGCAATTTAGACTGGAGCTTTCGACTTTGGGGTTTCATCTGGTGAACTGTGGCCTACAATTTAGACTGATCCAAGTCTTTATCAGTTCTTTAAATTGTAAAAAACAAAGTTTTACAGGTGGAAATTTAAGCCTGGTTTCAAATTGTATCCATTTCAACTAAAAATTAGAATCCGTTTACTACATGTTTAACTTTATGTACAAGCTTAACTTATTGTACAAGCTGGAAGGCTTACCTTCTGGGCTCCTGCCATGAATTTAAAGGCTCCTTGCTTGAAATCGATTCTTCACACAGGCAATGGGGGAGGTAAAGCCACAATTGTGCAGACAACATAATATATAGCCATAATTTGAGAAGCAGATTATTTGTGAAGTATTATTAAGCAATTTGTTGTGTCTTTTCTACCATTATTTGTTTAGATAATGCCTCTAGTTTTATATAAATCTGTACATCCAGAATAAGAATTATATTTTTTGTTTTGTACACAATTAGGAATACGAAATTTTGGAATTTGTTTTTTCTAAATCTCTAAAATAAAACATGTACCTTTTCACCATTCCTCTATGAATTAGATTTATAGAGCACAGAGAAGATATACTATGTGTAGTAGAGGCCAACCGATAGAGGGATCAGCTTCAATAGAGGCTCAACTTCTTAGGATGGAGCTTTATTTATCAGCGCGGCTTCAACGAGCTTAGCAATTTGCTAAAGAGCAGTTTCAAAACCTACATGAGTAGCTCTGACATGCAACCCTCCTACTTGATTCATGATTCATGGTTCCTTTGAATACTTTATAAACAATCCTTTTTTAACAAGTTGAGGTTCCATGTAAGCATTCTTTCATTGAGATGACTTTTACCCCAAATCACCAACCCGTCTGTTGGTATCTTTTCCTAGTATATGGAACAAATTTTAGAGCATCATTCCTCTGAATCAGTTGATTCACTGTTTATTTCATGTTTAGCTTTGATTTTTCCATCATCATCCAATGTGAGCAAGATTGTTGTGTGTGAAGCTAATTCCATCAGCTTTGCAATGGCTTCTGAAGTTTTTCCTTTAGCTAAAACTTTCAGTAACTTCCCTAGAAGAATGAAGGAGATTAGCATGTCACTTGTCTCAAAAAAATCTGTACCTTTAAAGGTATTTGAATTTGCAGCTCTAATGAATGAATAAAATGAACAAAAATAAGATGAATTTGTCCCTAGGGCTACCAAAACATCCAGATTCCATATTAGTCAATCCATGTCTCAGGGATTCAATAGATTATGTTCACCTGGAAGTTTATGTCATCCTTGATTAAGGTGATCTAGTATTTTACCCAAGCCCCACTTGATTAAGGTGATCCTTGTTTCATCTATTGGCACTTGGTTGCATGCAAACCCCAAGCCCCACTTGGCAGTTGAGTAATTCATTTGTTTATAACCATTTAACCTTATTAATATCGTATTTACTTTCTATTTTTAATCAATTTTTTTTTCAATTTAAATATATTAAAATAATAAAAACCAACAACTTTACTCGCATGCATGAGACGTGTCTAGGAAATTCTCAGTGAATTTTGTTTATTTTCAATTGTTTGTCACTGCAGATTTCATTTATTCACAATTTTTAGTCACTGCAGATATGCATTATGTATGCTACAAGTAATTGTACACAGTAGCTTGAAGAAGGGATATGGCATACTGTGTACAATTGCAATTATCTGAGGTAGAGAAAAGCCATTCTATCTATTTATGGAATAGAAGTCAAATACCCTTGATTGTTTCAGGGCTTCTTCTCTCTCGTGAATAATATGCACGTTAGCAAGATCACATTCAACTATCAAAGAGAGAGTCAAGGTTTGAAAAGTAAAGAGGTTTATTGATCACATTGAAGTATCAATCATAGGGAGCTCGACTTGTGGTTTCTCCAGTTTCAAAGAAAAACACTTAAATAGATTTGCCGACATTGAAAGGCTAACAGACCGAAGGTTTTGGGCATAATCATTCAAACCTTATCTCTACATCAAAGCAGCAGTCCTAATCCAAGTTAAGAAAAGGCATAAAGTAAAGGTTAAAACAGAAACCTACATCTTTTATCAATGAATTTATCAAAGTATGAAGGGATTTTCCTAGTGTTGCAAGGCATTTAAGGCCTTCCTTTTGGCAACCATATCAAGAGAGGAAAATCTCTCATTTCTGATCTGAAATTCTAAGGCATTATTTTATCACTATGTATCACATTTATAGACCGTAAAAAATAGTCTCCTAAAGAATCGAGATTCTGAATATACATATGATTTGATAATCAGTCCTAAATCCATCTATTATTTGGAATGATATTTTGGGCATAGGTTCAAGATATTATATTCTAACCTTGGGGAAACATTCTCTTTTGATCCTACGAGGACTAGAAAAGGTGTACCCTCATTCTCCTACTGTTCTGAGCTCCTTTTCATTTCAAAAGGAATTAATTTAATCCTCTGTTTAAAAGGGAGATAAGCCAAGGTGCCTATAGGATGATCGATCATTAGGCTCATTACCTTATTGTCAGTATCACAAATAGACATGCTCTCAGATACAAGACTTTCACTCTTGGTAAAATTGTATGGCCTTCGATTCTTCATCTTGCTCAGTTCCCCTACATAGTAGGAAAAGTATCCCTGTGAGTTGGCTTTTATCAAGCACGAATTAAGTATGGTTCTCTGGCATACATATATATGGAATGAATTCACATTGATCTCTGCAATTAAATATCTAGCTCAAAGATCATCATTCAGTTCTACGCATTTGTCATAGACTGTCAGCTCATTTGGAATGGGAATATTGATATGGAACTAAAGAAAAGTAAATGCTAATCATATTCTTCTCTGGGTGATATCCAAGTCCTGCACATTCTACCGTAATATGATCAAGCCTATATATATTCTCAGCTTGAATTTGTTATATAAGTTGAGAAAATCTGTGAGGTTTTTATAGTCATCAGAGATATTTTTTGGAAAGGAGGATAGCATCAGGCATCAAGTGGTGGAAGCATTTGACTCGTGTAATGGAGTCAATCCTCTTTCAGATTTAAGTGACATAACTGACCTTAATAGAAATGATCCTCCTAGAAGTTTGAAAATCTGAAGTTATTATAAACCTCTATTATTTGGGGCATCGGATCTGCTATGTGAAGACAGTATTCTACAAATGACAATCAAATCATCTCTTATAGTTTGTTCATCATTATGTAAACCTTGTATATTGATGACTGTGTTATGGTCTTGTTCAGAATCGAAGTTGTGAACAAGATATATGTAAATCTCGAATACCTTATCTTTTGAAGTAGCTTCAGTGGTTCTTGGCATCATCTCATAATGATCATTTGTAGAGGTATGAAAAAATCATCTAATCATCAAGATAGAGTTTATGACTTGTTATAACTTTTCTAGAAACATCAAGATGCCATCTTGAACAAGGACTTCAATATTCAGTCTTGAATGTGCAATAGGAAGTTTATATGGCAGTAAGAGTGTTTACTTTGCAAAAAAAAATTGAAATAGTTTCATTAGCACCTTCTTTCAGCCAGAAGAAGATTGTAGTCATTTATTGATTCAGAATTAACTCCAACATCCTCTTATTCTGGCAGACTACTGCAGGTATCTATGCAAGGGTTGTCTCTTTCAAACTCTGTTTCATCATCTTCTAACAAATGGCTTAAAATTCCTCTTCAATGAAGTTTTCAATTTCCAAGGGGCTAGAAGTGCCTTTTTCAATTTCCAAGGGGCTGGAAGTCAGGGAAAATTTTAAGGATGGAAAATGATCTTGAAGTTTAAAAAATTGGCAAATCTCACTAGTCACTAATATGCAAACTATAAATGTTTATTGATGTATTTGTAAATTTTTTTAAATTTATAATGATATTATATATACTCTCTATATAATGTTGACAATTTTTAATGTAAAATAAATTTATATTATAAAATTTGGCGAATTATTTTTATAAAAAAATGGAAATTGGCGAATCTTTTTTTTGGAAAAACCATGGAAAATTAGCCCACTTACAAATATTATCCCCTAAAATTTTCCATGCTGGAAGTGCCTTTTTAGTGCTGGTTTCATTTCCTTCAATAGGGGGACCAGGACCCTATTCTATGTTCCTCTGAAAAGCATTGATATATTGTTTGGCAGCCAGTCAGAGCCGTTGTCCCACTATGCACAAAATTCCTCCATAAAGTTTGCAAAAGGCACTTCATCTCTAAATATTAGAACCTCTATTATGACCTCTCCATTGTATACTAATTACATATTAGTATGAGATAGAACATAGCTGAAAGCTCTATGTTGGTTCACTCCAAACCAAGAAGAATTTGAGAAAAGCAAGGAATTTGGTGTTGTGGCTAAGCCTTCACTTACCTAATTATATGCGCAAACTGTTGCTTTGCAAGTATGGTGAAAGACCGATAAATAAACTCAGTAAGTCAATTCCTTCCAGTGCAGCTTTTGAGTTCTAATTCAATTCCCTCAATTGCGGCATCTGAGTTCGAATATTTACAGGTATGTTGACCTTTCGATTGTATACTATGATACTAATTACATATTAGTATGAGACAACACACAGCTGAAAGCTCTATTTTGGTTCACTCGAAATCAAGAAATATCTGAGAAAAGCAAAGAATTTGGTGTTGTGGCTAAGCCTGCACTTACCTGTCGCTTTGCAAGTATGGCGAAAGAGAAATAAATAAACTCACTAAGTCAATTCCTGCCAGTGCCACTTTTGAGTTCCAAGTCAATTCCCTCAACTGCGGCATTTGAGTTCTAATATTTACAGGTATGTTGACCTGTAAATTCCTTTCTGATTCATTTCGTATATCGGGAGCTCTATCTTCAGGCGTTGGAAGGAATGCATACAACCTTTCTCAGGTTGGCAACAGGACACATAGCAGAGCCGGAGTAGGGTTGCACTAGCTCGAATCACTGAAAGAAGTTGCTGTTTTGTTTTTTTGGGTTTATCGCTGAAGGTTCAATTTATGACTGGGCATTACACATCTCCCAACCGGCAGCGGCAGGGACTTGCTCCCCGACCGCCCATCCATGTAATAAGTCCTAATCCAAGCTTAAAAAAAAATATAACCACTTATGGATTTGTTCTCATTAACATCACCCCCCAATTTGAAACAATGCATCTAACTAAAGAAAATTGGGAATAGTATGCATAATGGATGCCATAATTCATTGTACTATATATGTAGTGTAAATTTAAGTTTAAAATCCAAGAAATAACTTTATCCCGGATTTTGTGTCCATCTCGATAATAGATTGACTGCAAGGAAAGTGTATAGCATATGTATATTACATTCAATACGTTTCCTATATAACTAAGCATCAAATTTCTTAGAAGGACAATCCTTGGTAAGCTTGACTCCATATTAAAATGGAGTAGAAGCACATTTGTAATCAAGAATTCTAAAATTTCTCAAAATATCATGTGCACATTTAACTATGAAGGAAACAAAAATCATCATTTTGTTTAAAAAATTGCTAATCAGAAAATATTTCATCTCAGCCAAATCATTTATATCAAATTTTCTTTAAAGGTGTCATTTTAAAGTTTTGATCAACTCAATATTCATACTAACAATGAGCAAATTGTGAACATAAAAAACCAAAAGAATCTCTCCTTGAACTTTCTTTACATAGAAAATTTGGATTTGATTTATATTTTCCTAAACCCATGTTGTTGAAAATACATATCTATTTTTCATCCCATGCCCTTGAAGCATGTTTAACTCTATTTTTCATTCCATTCGCTTGAAGCATGTTTAAGTCCATAAAGTGTTTTTCTTCAAATTGCAAACAAACTAAGGATGTTTTTATCCATAAAACTAGGACAGTTCATGGATATTTCTTTATGAAGATTTCCATTTGAGAATACATTCTTAATACCCATTTAATGAATAAGCTAAAGAAATAATGAATAGAATAATATCCATTTTTATGACAAATGCAAATGTTTCATTTTAATTAATGCTTGTTTCTTTGATTAAAACCTTTAGCAACTCTATTGGCTTTATCTGGATTAGATTTTTTCTTATAAACCCATTTGCAACCAGTAATGTTTATTCCCTTAGGATGGGGCACAATCTCTCATGTTTGGTTCTTCATTAGTGCATCATACTCTACATTTATGGCTTGTTCCTAATATTTCTTTCCTCTAGCTTCCTTAGATGATATTGGTTCATTGATTTGTAATAACTTTTCTATAAGTGCACTTCCATATCTACCATCTTCTTGTTCATAAATTTTAATAATAATCTTCATTTTTTATCTAGAAGGATGATTTTTTCTTCATCTACAAGAGTGAGTTGATTATTGTAATTATCAACATCTTCATCATTATGCTTCATTATCAAATTTGTAAGATTATATTGCATTTGATTATCAACAATAATATTGGCATTTTCTTGAAATAGGGAAAATGTTGTTGAAAGTGAGAAGGTGAATGCCATCACTTGGTATTCATCTACAATAGTGAGTTGATCATTGTAATTATGATATCTTCATCATTTTGTTTCATTGTTAAATTTGTAAGATTATATTGTATTTTATTATCAATATTAATATTGGAATTGATTATCAATAATAATATTGCCATTTTCTTACAATACGAACTTTTTTTGACTAATATGCAGTTAAAGAAAAATTGAATGTGTAATACCATACCTACAACACATATAATAAAATATTTAGATGTCAATATGAATTTTACTTTTGAATATAAAGAAGATATATAAACGGTATCTAAATAAATTATTTAAATATTAAGATTGATTGTCAATAATAATATTGACATTTTCTTATAGTGAGAAATTTTTTAACCTTGTTGAAAACAAAGAAGTGAAGCTATAATGTGTGAAAATTCATGAAACTTCATATTTATACTTACAAAGACCTCTTTAGTTACAAAATCATATAACTTGTAAGCCTTCAACTCTTTAGTATAAACCATAAATAACCATTTATGACCTTGGGACTAATTTTATTTTATTTTTCCTTTTATATGGAACATGTGCCAAGAAATGCAACCATAGACGTTAAAATAACCATGGATTTATACCACTCATGATTCATCAAGGATAATATTTTTAAAAGCTTTAGTGGGTGCTCTGTTAATTATATATCTTATAAACAAGAAACAACCAAACCCTAAAATGTATTATTTAAACTTTTACAATGCAACACGCATCAAGGCATACAAGCAAGGTTATACTCATTTGCATAGTTACTCCATTTGTCCAGGACTATATCTGATAAAAAATGAATATAAACTAAATGGCTCTCTAGGGGAGAACCTGGAGAGTGTACAAACACTCACACAATCTAATACATTCAATCAAGAGAACATCCTAGTACATATAGGCTTTCTCATAATCAGGTGGTTTGAACCACTCCCTGAATATTAGGATCTGAGATCTAGAATTAGAATCTCAATCCTATCCTAACTGAAATTTCTCCATTAATTCTAACACTCCCCCTTAATGGAGAAAGGGTACAGAACAATGACATCTGATAACATACGCCTGCTAGTCTAGTCTCAGCAAGACATAAAAAAATTGGTAACAGAGTTTTCATCTTAGTCTTTATGCTTCTGACTCCATACTTGTTCATTTGTAGATGAGGCTTAATCTTCCCTTTCCTCGCCATGAGATAGTGATGTATCTTCGCCTCATTTCCTCCCCTATGAAGGAAAACTTGAATTCTTGTTTTCATCCTTCTCAGAATTATGGCAGGCTTAATAGGAGAATGTTCCTTCTCACTATTTCCGGTGTCAATCATCTGAACATCAGGGATGATATCTTCACCATTGATTACTACAATTTCTGTGTTAATTTCATAAAGACATGGTGTTTCAAGCCATGCTTCAAGAAACTTCAATTCTTCTTCAAAATTCATTGATGTTTCTTGCCTACCAATATCTGCATAAGAAACAATGTTAGATTTATAAAGATGACCACAATTACTTTCATCTTCTTGCTCCTTCAGGAGAGCTTTCATTTCACCATCTCTCCTTACTTCATCCGTTTCTGCTGACATAATTATGCCTTCATCCAGTTCTGTTGCTGCAAGCATGTTCTGCATTTGATTTGTATATGAAGATAGGCCTTCCTTCTCACCAAACAGTAATTCATCAATAAGATGTTTTTCAATCATGAAATTGATCCACTCATCATAAGATATATAAGTCTCATCAAACTTGATTTCTGCATCAGGAAAAATTTCAGGTTCTACAATAATGGATGTGTTTTCATCATTACAAGTTCAATTATAGATACACATGCATCACCCATCATTGCATTTTCAGTTTCACTATCAAATATGGGATCATTATCAAGAGCAATATCTTCAGCATCATTGCCCTCATTCAAACAGTTTCATCTCTAAAACATCCCATAAAAACTTTGTACTAGAAATCTCTCCATATTCATATATTATGCTAAGCATGATGTTGTCTTCTACTGCAGATGTTATAAGACTTAATACTACTGTATCTCCACTATCATTAGTAACATATTTAACATAATCCAGTAGATTTAAATTCCATAGTACTGTTTTTATTTCATTTTCCCAGATTTCATAATTCATACCTTAAAAAGATGGTAAATATGGCATTAACCATTTAATAATCAAACCAAATTCCAAATCAACACCTTGATCAGCAGTTGTTCCATCACCGTCAACCTGAAACAAATCACAAAATTCTACAACACAATATTTTTCACTTCTCCGTTGATGCTTTCTTCTAAATTTTCTTCGACACTCTTTCAATTTACTTTGATGACCCATTTTCTCCTTCTATTTTCTCCCAGAGCTTTATCTTGATCAATAGCCGGATCTCAACGTTCGTGCCTCATGCCATGTCGCACACTGTCACCATGCCTCATGAATCTCGTCAACGCGTCCTCCACACTACAGAACAGGAAACTCACAACTATTCACCACAGCCTCAACAAAAGATCAAATGTAGCAAATGTCTCGGATACACCATGATCCGTAGTTTGTACTGCCTCTTGTCGGCCTTCCTTTCATAGCAATGGAACTGAGCTCAACGAAAAAAATCTCCAATTCTCTGCAGACAAACGAGATATAAAAGGCAGGTCACGCAGCAAATAGGAACAGGCTCCCGAAACAATGCAGCAAATCCCAGGTGCAACACTTCCAAATTTGAAGGTTGTCTTTCTGCACGCAGAAAAAAAATTTGCATGAACACAAACTCTTTAAGGCAAGTCTTTCATGACTTCCTAAAACGAATAAATTGACTTCGATCTGCTGAAATTTTGTGCCCTCGCCTCCTCTAATAACCTCTGCTCAACCTGCAATCGATAGAAGGGAAAAAATTCTTTTTGGCAATCTTCTGTCACTACTAAGAGTTCGAAATATTAACGAATGGAAGAGGAGGAAATACTGATATGGAAGAAAACGAAAGCGGCAATGCAAGTTCACTTTATTGCATAGCAAGCTCCACAACATTTTTCACTCATACCATCAATCTATGCCTCCTCCGAATGCGAGGTTCAAATGGGCTTCCATCTCGAAGAATAACACTTCAGATAAACAGCTCACTATAGCCACAACAGGGAAATTTCCCTTGCGGCTTCTCCTTGCAAGAACACAGTTCAAGCGCCATCGCTACTTATCGCGCGATGCCCAATGCCCAGAAGTCTGTTCCGCTCTCTGGCCCTCCTGAGTAGTCGGCCTGTGTTTTGAACTCCAGACCTTCGGTTACACCAAATCCGCAATTGTTGGTAAATGACACATCTCCAGATCAGAAACTGGGCACATGGGATTTAAATTCCGCGGGGTTTTTCTTGTTTTCCCACCGATTAGCAAACAAAATCTGCAGAGATTCCAGGATCCTTTGCTTCTTACTTCACTGGTACAGCAGATCAAGGGTGGTGTGATGCAATGATAATTCCTACCTTGACCTCGATTCGGTGGGCGATCTCTCCACTGTCCATGGCGTTCAACTTACAATTCCTCGATTCGCCTTCTTCAACAGTGTTCCACGCTGCCCGATCCTCATTCCACGCTGCTCTGATCTTTGACGCAGCTAACAATAGCGTTCAATAGCCACGTAGGAGGCTCCTCCTCTACAACTGCAAACACAAAATCATGCATCCACATAATTGACGCAGCGACCACGGATCCAGCTCCAATTCGAGCAATCGGCCTTCTCTTGGCCAGTAATCAGCCTTCTCTGCCCGACAGAATAAATGCCTTCACGGCCTTCAGCCCATGCAACGGCCTCACAACCCGAAACTTTTCAATATGCTCAATCTGGCATCCACGGGCTCACACAGGGAGAATATATACTTCAGATCTCTCATGCAGTTTTCTCCAGCATGTACGGGTTGTGTGCAATCCAGCAACCAAACTTGATGCGCTCCACAGCCACGACCTCCTCTTAAACAAATCACCGGAGGCTCAATCACCCAGGATCTGAATTTTTCCTCTCGGCCCTCTTTACGTAGCAGCGGCAACAACTTAAATTTGATCTGCTGCTACATATGATCGTTGTCCCCAACACGCAACCGCAACAATCCTCCACGGAACTTCACGTCCTCATATCCCTATAGAGCACAGGGCCTCTTAGCTCCGATACCATGATAAAAAATAGATATAATTAAATGGATCTCCAGGTGATAACCTGGAGAGTGTAGAAACACTCACACAATCTAATACATTTAATCAAGAAAACAGTCTAGTACATATAGGCTTTCTCACAATCGAGTGGTTTGAACCACTCCCTGAATATTAGGATCTGAGATCTAGAATTAGAATCTCAATCCTATCCTAACTGAACTTTCTCCATTAATTCTAACAATATCGAGTTATTATTTTGGATTCTAATACCTCACTTTTCACGAAATGCATAGTTACTCCATTTGTCGAGGACTATATCGAGTTATTGTTTTGGATTCTAATACCTCACTTTTCACGAAACGCTTCAAATGCATAATTACAAAATTCACCCCTTTATTAGTTACGAAGGCATCAATTCTTTTAGAACTCTAATTTTCAACCAAGGCTTTGGATTTTTGAAAAACATCAAATAGTTTTTTTAATAAAATAAACCCACTTTTCTAATGTATTCAATAATAAATGTTAAGAGATAATTAACATTGGAAAGTGATGGATAATACATTAGCTGACAAAGATACTTGTAAATGAGATGTAATATAATGTCTAAATCTCAATGATTTTCTTAAATGAAAAAGAGCTCAATGATACTTCCCTGAAATAGAACCTTTACAAACTCCTTCTAAAGATGAAATTTCATCAAGCCTTTAACCATGTTATTAACTATGATTCCTTATATTTTTCGATTTAAATGTGCAATTCTATCATGCCACCATTTTAACATAAATATCTATGAAAAATCAAAGCATTGGATTTTATACTACCATCAACAATGAGTGAGTTTAAAGAAGGCAACATTTTTATCATTGGAATCTATAGAAACAATTCTATTTGAGGTTTTTCTTTCTCTAATAATGATTTGAATTGAAACTTATAGAAACAATTCTATTTAAGTTTTTTTTTCCTCTAATAATGACTTGACCCACTCAAGTGAGAGATTCATAACTAATCAAAACATACTCATATGTTGATATAAGATTGATCTCTAATTTTTTCACTAACAAAATATTCTCAAAGATCTATTGATCCCTAATTCTTTCACTAACAAAACATTCTCAAAGACACATTTTTGAAATCAATAGATCTAGTTCTTGAAACATCGAAGTTCTCTTTATTTTTAATATTAATTTCTTAGACTAATGCTTTTTCATCAAAAGAATCAACAAAGAATGATTTATCAGTAACCATATGAAAAGGTGCATTGAAATCTAACACCTGTTATGTATTGCAATAAGAATCAAAGGACCCCCTTTGTTAATAAGTTTAATATCTGGTTCTAAATTCCCCTTAAAATAGTCCATGGCTAATTTTTCTGGTTTCTTAGAGTCAATTGCCAAAAGCTATGTTTATTCACTTGATATCATCTTCTTTATTTATCTCTCTTTGTTGTATTTGGGCTTGTTTTAGTCATGAAATGACCATCTTTCACATCCTTTTTACATATTTTTATAGTTCATTTCTCTTGACTTTTATCTTTTTCACTCTTCCTAATCTTATTTTAATGGATTTTAATGTTTCTATATGGGATTAGGCTCAATATTTTCCAATGAATTTATTTTAGTATTTTGAGTGAGTTTATGATTAAATAATAGAAAATAACAAGTTTTCACTCATATTTGAAATTTGGGTGAGTTTAGTGTTGTTTGTAGGCTTATTTTAAGATTATAACAATACAAAATTTTATCATTAAGATCCAAATTCAAGTTTCCTCTTCAACCTTTGAATATTTGATGAAGATTTGGAAGGATCACTTAAGTATCTTGGAAGGAGAAGAATCATGGAAGATTTTTTATTAAAAATCTTAGAAATATTCATGATAAGGTATTCATAAATATTTGGAGAATTTATTTGTTAATTATTAACAAATGGTTGTAAGCACATGAGATATATGTGGATCTAAATTTATTATTGTTTATCTTTGTTTCAAAACAAGTTTTTTGTATAAGTAAGAGTGTCTTCTACATTCCAAAATATGACTCTCGGAGAATATGTCCAACTTGTGATGGAATAGAATACACTTCTCGATATTTCATTTCACATAGATTGTTATTTTCTCTAGTTTTAGGTGTGGTATGATTTGATTTAGTTTATGATATTATAAAGTAGTTTTCTATATTTTTCATGGGAGAATTAATATCTCTCCAAATAGAGCATTGTGATATGTATTTCACTTTATATTCTCTTATTTATTTCATGGAATCTCATTCCTTGTATAATATTTATTTGTAAATACTTTTCTTTATTTTATTTAACTTATTTTATTTTATTTTGTCATAAATCACTTTCTTTATATATATATATATATATATATATATATATATATATATATATATATATATATATATATATATATATATATTTTTTTTTTTTTTTCTGTTTTCCATAATACTCAATTTTAAGTTAGCAGTGTTATTACTTTCTTATATATCATAGTTTTACTATTGTTCATGAAAAAACAAATTTTTAATCATATATTATCCAATGCTTTTGAAACAAATATATTGATAAATTAGGTAAAATATTAGGAGTGTCCACTCATTGGGAAATGCCCTAATGCATGCATAGTTTATCAAACTAGTCTTGCATCAAAGAATTCCAGGTCTTTCTTTCCATATATTAGTAAATATCTTGAAAAAAAACTTATTTATGGGTTCAATAAAATATTATGAGTGTACATCCATTTGTAAAATGCCCCATTGCATGAAAATTCCACCAAACTAAACTTAAATAAGTATTATTTCCATTTTTGAATATATCATTTTATTTTAATACTTGAAATCAACCATGATATATAACTACAAGACTTAGGAGTCAACCATTATAAGCCTTTCAAACCAAAGGAACTACAACTTATTGGATGCTCATCCATGCTTAATCTTTCAAAATATTTTAAGTTAGTTGTGTGTCCTTTTTTTTACTTTCAAAAAGTGTGCTAGAATTTTTTATCCAACCAATAACCTACACTAGTAAATATAGCACCATTGTGTAGCCCTTCCATTTTCACCATCGAAATGCATAGTCCACCTCACAACCTAATATTTTTTCATTGTAAACTCAAGTAGTCTAGGTTGGTAAGGTTAGTTCTTTTATATCTTAAAATTTCTTTTGATTAATGAACTAGGGTGTCTTTCATTTTATGTAATTGATTTCATAAAGTAGGATAAACATTAAGTGTTTTAGATGGTTCTTAATAAAATTCACTAATTATACACATACTATGTTCATAGACACAAGTTTACGAACTCCAAATTGATAATAAGTGCTACACAATTTATGTAAATAAATTTCCTGATAAGGCTTATATTATTTCCATGACCCTGCTTCTTCAAAAATAATACTTATAATTGTCACCTGCAAAATACTTGAAAAAAATTGGTTGTCTTTATTCTTTGTTAAATTTATGTTAAAATAGTTCAAAATTCTCTTCCCATTATGAGATGGTTTGAAATTCCTTTCATTACCTTCAAACTTTCTAAAAAATAATTTTCTCCAAGCTACACATCCATGAGATTTCTTAATGTATCGCTTTCCTATGAGTTGAGATTATTCAACTAATAATAATTTATAAAATAGATTAAACATTTGTACAAGGGACATAAGGTTTAGTACAATCACTCGTTTCCTAGATTCTTTAAACATTTAAAATTTGGGGAAGTTTACTTCCATAAAAACTAATTGTTTTTTCTGGTTGTAATAAACCAATATTTTTTTTAATTGATTTCAATAAGTCACTTATTCAAATAAACAACCACTTTATCAAAATCAAATTCATTTAGATTCAAAAATTTTCTTATATGTAATCCACTCCTTTTCCTACACAATCATATTGAGTCATTTGAAGCCACTATTATTATTAGGATTAAAGGTTCCTTTTGCATGCTCAAATTTGGTTTTCCATTAGCAAAATTAATATCTTTGTAATCCACTATACCTTTTCCTACACAATCATATTGAGTCATTTGAAACCACTATTATTATTAGGATTAAAGGTTCCTCTTGCATGCTCAAATTTGGTTTTCGACATATCATTTTTTCTATCATTTTGTTGAGGTTCTATAAAATATTTGTTAATAATTGTTCACAATGCTTTTTCTCAAAGAACATTCTTTAATGTGATCTTCCAATCTAAAATTCCAATTCCATTTAATATGAGTAAAACTTCAACATTGGTAAAAAACATGACATTATAAGAATAATGAACCAATATGGGAATAACTTTTAAATTTTTTTTATTAAAATAATCGAAATAATCAATCAAATTAATATAATATCGACACATTTTAAATAACTAGTCTAACTAAATATAATATAATTAAATAGAACCTCAACAATTGAACACCCCAAACTAAGCCTTAATACCATGAAAGAACTAAAATTAGAGAGGTATATATCATTGAATAATATTGGAAGGATAATTTACCAAAAAGAATTATATTATTTACAAAATTTAAGTTTATATATGACCAATTTGTTCAATTGATTTTTTTTAATTTTTATATATATATATATATATATATATATATATATATTAAAATAATTCAAAATAAACTCTTACAATGTTTAACAATTTCCTTAACAATAATAATAATATATTTGATAGTTAAATAATGAAGATGTCACATTGTCTTAAAATATTAAAAGCATTATAGCACATTCAACCTTGTAGAATTTTCAATGATATCATAACACTATATGACTATATTTGTGTTGATGAATTGCGTCATATTTGTGTTGATGAATTGCCTTAAAGTTATATAATTTGGAACTATTTTTATTATATATGGTCTTTTTTTAACCATAACGTAAGGTAGTGGAGGGTTGTTAATGTAATTTGGAGACATCTAGAACTATTTTTTTCATGGAGTTTGGGGAAGTATACTAATAATTAGGCTAACGTTTATGCCTTCTTTCAAGGGATTCTCTAAGTAATTACTCTTCAAATATACAAATTGATCCTAGTGGGGAACTCAAGGGTCACAATTTGTCATCTTTATATTGTATTTCTCCATCATACCTCAAATTCAATATCATTTCTAAAATAATTATAAATATTATAAGTTTCATTATTGACATCAAATTAAAGCACGTTCATGGGCATAATAACATTGTAGTGGATTCATTAGCAAACCGGGTGATCATATATGATCTTGGACCTCTCTTTATCAATGAGTGGGAAATTATTTCTCAATATCATGGGATGTGGAAAAGTCTCAATGAATTGTTGTGTTGGAAGGGGTAGCGAAGGATAGGCATGTGATCCCTCAATCAATTAACAGGTTGGATCACATGAATTTCATAATAAAAATTGTCGAAAGGGTATATTTATCAACAATGGAAACCATAAGTTTGTACACTACTAAGAGAAGGAAATTGTGGGAGATTGATGTGGATTTGATGTTTTGGCGAAGGCACACATCGCAAAAAATGGGTTTGTTTCTCATGAGAGTTGTAACTAAGGGTTGGATTGAGAGTGCTCAGTCATTGAAACCACCCTAGGTTTAATTTGAAGATCTGGACCACTAGTCTTCCTTATGTGTGGAAAATGGTCAGTAGTTTTGATGCTCCTTGGCATGCTAGTTTGTGGAAATTATTGGGGTCTTATTAAACTCCCCTTTCGATGATTCCGTCAGTTGGATTGATATTTTTCAACATTTGAATCCTTTATTGATCAGCAAGGATGCTTTGTTTCTTTCCTCAAATGTGGTATTGGGTATGCATGTATGGCGTTTAGTTTGATAGTTTGTGGAGTTTTATTGGGATCCATTATACTCTCCTCTTAACAATTTCAGTTTTTGGAAATTTCTATAAGTGAAATCTATTGATTTAATTGGGGTTAACATTATCTATATGAGTAACTCTATGTTCACTATATCTTTGGATGCTCTCATCCCCTCTCTATGTTGGTTTTGGGAACTAGTTTCTTAGCTAGTGGTGATTATCTAAGGGCATATTCTAGCGAGGGTTTCAGGGTGGCTAGCTCTCGTACTCAACATCAGAAAAAAGAATTCTTTCCTTATGTTACAAGATACAAAGGATCTAAAATATTTTATTTTATATATGCAGATATGACACAATCGGTTGGTCTTTGAACTTACCTCTACCATGGAAATCCTCATTGAGTATAGAATGTATATCTAGAGGATTGAAGATGAGATCAATCATTTACTAACTCAAATTAAGGAATTGCAACTAGCCAATGCCTAGAGTACTCAATCCTCTATTTCTACTATGAATTTTGTTAATAGTTTTGGTTTCATCTTTCCTTATTTGAAGGTGGTTCCTCCAAGCACGAAGTTCACTCTTAGGGTGAATAACATTATCCAAATTAGGTATAGTTTTCATGGAGTCAAATACTCCCTGCTATTAGGAATTTATTATCGAGGGTATACTTGTATAACTTATATTATAATTATTTTGTTATTAAAACTAGGATACAAAATTAGGCATTTTAAATAAAAATATTTTGATAGCGTGTAATTTATAATTTTTATATTATTAATATACTTATGCATATTAAAATGCATGTTTCTTAATACAATATTTTCAATTATAGTTAATAATAAAAAATAATCAATTTTAATCATATATAAGTTAAATTGTAAAATGTTTTATTTATTTATTTTATAGAGTTAAAAATAATTATCAAATCAACTTTAATTATTAATTAAATAAAGTTTTATAACTTAAATATAATTTTTCAATTGTTTTTTTAATTTTAAGTTAAAAAATTAACTTCCATTATATATCATTACTTGTTTTTCCCTCCATTATTATTTCCATAATAAATTTCAACTTTTTATTCCATATGAAAACTTTTATAATCCTTTATTTGGGAAAAAAAGATTCCATAAATTGTTCTACTATGATATAGCCTACCAAACTACTCTGATCACTTGTCTCCAATTCGCTTGGTCTCGTTGTTTAACTGGTATATGTTGAAATTTGCAACAAGAAACAATGAAATTGGAAACTAGAAAGGACAAAAAAAAATGCATCCACAAAGGCCGTGGAATCTTGATGCACCATGAATGTGGAATTTTGATGCACCAGAATTTTGGTTGTGGAATGTGAAGCATCTAATTTATTTTTCCCTTAAATAAATTGGACAATAAATTGTAATTTCATCTCGTAGAAACGTGTATCAGTTAACTAAGTCAAGATGACTGAGTTAGCTAAATAAATTCGATTTGAGGGTCTAAGATAAGGCATGTAGAGGGATTCTAATATTTTTGGGGTCTCGTTGTAGTTGATGCATCAGTGGGGTGAAACTGTGAATTAGTTAACTAAAATAATTGAGTTAAAATCAATTTAACTAGTTCTAATTGAGTGATGAGCTAGTGAGAGGTCAAGTGAATTAAATTAGATTTAATTCATAATGAGTTGTCAATCAGATAACTGATAATTCGCTATTAATAGCTGCATGCATGTCAGTTCTGAGGAAGACCCAGTTGAGATGGAGGTTAAAGGGAGCATAACTACCAGTTGTATTTATAGAAAATTTCCCATGTCCAATTATAGTCATTGGGATGCCATGATGCATTATGCAATCAAGGAAGGCTATTTTTCCTATTTAATAGGGAGTTAGTTCCGTAGGAATTGCATGAGAAAGGAAGGCTGAAGGAAGGCTGAGAATTGGATAAGTACTTGATCGATTTTTCCTAGATCAGTGTAAGACACTTGGCACAGTGCTGGAGAATCTCATGAGAGAATAAGCATTGTATTGTTTCATGATTCCTTGACTTAATAGACAATATAGATATAGGGGTTTTGAGAAGTTTCTTTCCCCAATAACATCTTGTGTTTGCGATTGATTTACTTTTTTATCTTTCTTTCATGTGATTAAGTGGTCATGTTTTGTATTCCGCAAATATTGTAGAAGGATTCAGTATCGTGTTTTAGTACATCACAAGATCAGATTGAATCCATTGGTAGATTTTATACATGGTATCAGATCGATATTTACACATGCTATCAGAGCACTAGGAATCACAATAGAAGAGAAGAAATTGAGTTTTTTTTTAACATGTTCAAATTTGCATATTTATTCTTCAGGATCCAGCAGCAGATCAAGATGTCTTTCAATGGTTTAAGACTCGAATATTCTCTTGAGGGAAATTTGAATTATATAGTATGGAAGGATAGGATGGAGGAAGTGTTGGAGGACAACGGGTTGAAGGAATTCATAGATACTGATATTCCCAAGATCGCAACAGTGGATGCCCAAATTATTGATGCATGGCAGAAGAAGGTAGCAAAGGTGAAAAGGATCTTGTTAGAGGAAGTTCGAGATCATATTATCTCGAGTCCCCATGGGAAGGTAACTACATATGATATGTGGAATGCCTTGACAGATATGTTTCATAATAACAAAGAACCACATGAAGATGGTGTTGAAGGACAAACTCAAAAATATCAAGATGGAGGAGGGCTAGATGATACCAACATACTTGTCAAATTTCATTCAATGTCGAGATGAGCTTGGAAGTGTTGGTGTGAATGTAGCCCAGGATGATTTGGTGAGCCTAGCACTTGTAGGTCTTCGCAAGAGCTACATAGTTACCAATAATCTGTGAATGGGAGGGAGAAGTTACTAGACTAGGAGAGTTTGTGGTCTGACTTGGTAATAGAATAAATAAGGAAGAGCACCAGAGACGAGACCTCCAGAAAATAAAAAGAAGAAGATTGTGCATTAGTCAGAAAAGGAAAGAAATCCAAGGGAAAGAAGTTCAAAGGCGAAGAGGGCAAGAGAGACTTGTCCAAGATCAAGTGTTTTCATTGTCACGAGCATGGGCACTATGCCATGAATTGTCCATGGAATAAGGCAAGCAAGAAAGAGCATGTGCTTGCAGCAGGTGAAGCGTTGGCTTCACAGTTCGAGCTTGATTTTAATCTCATTTCATGCATGGTCAAAACTGTAATGGGATGCATGTGGTATCTAGACAACAGTGCTTCATTCCATATGACAGGGAATAGAGATCTATTTAGTGACTTGGAGGAGAAGGACCTCCAACATAACATAGATTTTGGATATGATGGGAGGTATAGAGCGACTGGCATAGGTACAGTTACTTTCAGAGGGAATTTGTCTTTCCTCTTAGACTGGCAGATGTTTTGTATGTTCCATGCCTAAGGAAGAATATTGTCTCTGTAGCAGTATTAGAAGACCATGGTTATGATGTCATATTTAGAAAAGGAAAGGTGTTCCTTATACACATTTCCATGAGACAGGTGAAACAGATTGGTGTAAGGGTCAAGAACCCATATGCTCTAGAGAATGAGGATGCATGCAATTATTTAAGGAGAAAAGTTGTGTTTAGTGACTTGGTGGTTGAGAGGGAGAAATTTTCTCTCAACATGCAACCTCAAAAGCAGTCAAAAGGTTGTGGAGCAGCCACAATTTGAAAAGAAGAGAGGATACCAAGTGGAAGTGTCCACTCAAGCAGATACCTCCAAGAGGGGGGAATTTTGAGCCAGATGGGAAGAGGGAGTACATGCAGCTATACCTCTAGGTGAGAGGTGGGCCGATTTGTAGATATAACCCGAAGAAGAAATTTTGGGCATGGTGCATTGAGATGGCACGTCTCATGGATCGAAACTGACTACAAGTATCCCATAGTACAACAGTAGAAGGAAGGATTGGTTGGATTGATGCAGTCAGATGTCAGGAAGACAGAAATCAGAGTGACAGATGTTGGATACTAGAGTGTAGATCAGAGTTGGCAGTAGTGCAGAGGGCATGGATGCAGATGTCAGGAGTAAAACAGAGAATCCATTAAACAGGTGCAGTAGCTAGCACTAGTTCGAAGAATCTTATGACAAATTAATTATACTGATTCAATTGTTCAGAGGCTATTCATTTTCAAGTGTTGCAGGTGAAAACAACACCGGAGAAGTGTTGCATGTATAACATTCCAAAGGTACCATATCGGGATAGATTGAATTCATTTCTTATTAAGAGGGAGTGTTGAAATTTTCAACAAGAAACAGTAAAATTGGCAACCAGAAAGGAAAAAAAATGCACCCACAAAGGCCGTGGAATCTTGATGCACCAAGAATGTGGAATTTTGATGCACCAGAATTTTGGTCGTGGAATGTGAAGAATCTAATTTATTTTTCCCTTAAATAAATTGTAATTTCATCTCATAACAAATTGTATCAGTTAACTAAGTCAAGATGAATGAGTTAGCTCAAGAAATTTGAGTTAAGGGTCTAAGATGAGGCACGTAGAGGGATTTTAATATTTTTTGGGTCGATTTGCACTTGATGCATCAGTGGGGTGTAGGTGTGAATTAGTTAAATCAATTAATTGAGTTAAAACCAATTTAACTAGTTCTAACAGAGTGATGAGCAAGTGAGAGGTCAAGTGAATTAAATTATATTTAATTCACAATGAGTGATCAATCAGGTAACTGATAATTCTCTATTAATATTTGCATGCATGTCAGTTTTGAGGAAGAACCGATTCAGACATAGATGCATTGCAAAATCAAGGAAGGCTCAGTTTTCCTATTTAATAGGGAGCTAATTCCCTAGGAATTGCATGAGCAAGGTGGGCTAAAGGAAGTTTAGAATTGGCTAAGTACTAGACCAATTTTTCCTATATCAGTGTGAGACAGTTGGAAGAGTGATAGAGAATATCATGAGATAGTAAGAATTGTAGTGTTTCATGATTCCTTGACTTAATAAAAAATATAAATAGAGGGGTTTTGAGCAGTTTATTTCCCCAAGAAAATCTTGTGTTGTGTGATTTATTTGCTTCTTTCTCTTAATTGCATGTGATTGAGCAATCGTGTTTTGTGTTCTACAAATATTGTAGAAGGATTCAGTATCTTGTTTTATTACATCACAAGATCGGATTGAATCCATTGGTATATTTTCTACATTGTATAAGAGCGATATTTATACAATATATTTCAAGCCTTCCATAATCGGAGTTCCTCCAACCCTGAGCACAATCCACATGAATTCATTCCATAATTTGCTCACAAAGTCTAAGCCCCTACCGGTGAGCCCTAGTATTGCGCCAAGAGTGTTGCAACTCCCAAGTTCTACTCATCTTTACTTATCAACCTGGGGTTCATAATAACTTAGAGGTGATAATGTTATATGCACAAAAGATGGATTCTACTCATGCTGCCCTCAACTAGGTCTTCCGGTCAATGGTACTTCTAGGCCATTCCTTATATTTTATTAAAGTGCATCTAGCTAATGTAATGCAGGGGATTTATTCTAATGTAAGACAAAAATAATGTCTATCAAAATTATACTTGCAATTGTCAATGAAAGCAAAGCATAAGAAATTAAACTAGTTGCAGAAAAAGGAAACTATGCTATGGGAAATCATTCATCTAACTATCTACTCATTTGCAGTAAAAGAACTATTCTATCATCACACACTTCATGAAAGCATAAATCAACTCCTATATATTGTTTCATTCAACTTTTAATTTCATGTAAAATTCAATCTAATTATGAAATAACAAATAATGTCTACTTTGTTTTTGCCACAAAGAAGGAAGGAGATTTGGAGTGGCCGAAGGGTCTCTTCTGACCATGAATTCAGAGCTGGGGGTCAAATGAAATCTACTCTACGTTTAAAAGGGAAAAATGAGTTAAATTGGAGTGAATATGTGACCTACATCGCTAATATAATATGTCTTGTATTTTCTATAGGATGTCCTGAAGTGCTACAGGAAACATGACGAGAGATTTTTAAGGGTGAAAGAGGTGCAAGGAAGGGGTGGAAAGGTGAAAGAAGGTGGAATGAGGTGAGGGAGAGGCGACCAAAACCTCCAGCCAAACTCAGAACCCTTAGGAGGCTTGTTTTTCACTTGGAATGCTGCTCAAGATGGCGGTGAGGGTAGTTTCACAAAATAGGGTTTTGGTGGTAGATTTGGAGGTTGGAGAGAAGAAGGATGAATGAGATGAAAAGGATCCTTTCCCTGCATTTTTAGAAAACCCTATAATCATTACACACATTGATGTATTTATGATTGAAAAAATAACATGTTACCAAGTGGAAAAGATGATTTGAATGGAAAACCATACATAACCTATGCTGAAATCTAATATAAGCGCAAATCCAACTTTCTAACTTACAATAAGAATATTATGAGCATGATAATCACACTATCTAACTTTCCAGTAAATAATAAACAAACATATTTTGATTTGTGGTTGGAGATCCTCCTCAAGCTCCCACGAGAGAGGTGAGAAAGGGAGGCTACAAGCACAATTTTAATGGATTTTTGCTGCTGCTAGAATGAAAAGAGACTACATTAGGGGAATTTTGAGGTCTAAAATGGGCCTCCTAAGGAAATAATAAAATAAGAGCTAAATCAATAAAATAATATTTATGAATTTGCAATTCACTTTTTGCACTACAATTCACGTAGCCATGGTTAAATTCAATTCAAAAGTTGTACCAAAATAAAATTAATAAAAAAATTGTATTGATATGACTATAAATAAGAAAGAGTATTTCAAGAAAAAAATCATTATCATTGAACAACTAATGCATTTGTCCTTTGTACTTAAACAACTTAAAATAAAATATAAATATAAATTCATAAATTCTTAATTATATAGTATGTTATTAATTAAAATTTATATTATTTAAATTGTATAATAACATATAATTAATGTACTATATAAAAATAATATAAAAAATGTAATATATTATTTTATGTATGAATTTTATTCAAAAAGTGTGACTTTACTTTGACTTTAAAAGTACTTAGAGCACTACCATGGTTAACCATGAGTTTTTATCCACCATTGAGAATGTGACAAGTAAGTACCTTTAACTCAAGCAATGCCACCTTAACCATTAGGGATGATGTCATCCCCTAAAATGTGATTGGTTCTCATAAAGTGAATTTTGATTGTAGATTTTCCTTAGGAGGCCCATTTTAGACCTCAAAATTCCCCTAATGAAAAAATAGTGAAACATAAAGAGAGAATATAAATACACAAGAGGGACCTAGCCAATGCATTGGGCCCTAAACCAAAAGCATCAGCCCTCTGAGACTAAATTAGTGATGGAACAAGAAACTTCTTATTATCATTGCATAAAAAGGTCTAGTACATCATGTGATGGTAAAAAATAACACTAAATTAGAGCTCAAGAGCTACCTAGTTGAATAAAGAGTTTGAATCCTAATTGGCTTTTGCATATTCTTATTTATAAAAATGGGTAGCTACCAACAAGTCTCTAAAAAGTAGGAATAATTCCTTCTTGATCTCGAGAAGAGTGGAGATTGGCTCCTCATAATTTTCACTTTTCTTGGTTGCCTTTGCCTTTAAGTTGTTATGAGAGATATCCATGTGATCTTGGCTAATTGACAGAGTTAAGGAGGTGTAAAAGCCTCCTACAATCTCTCCTTGTTGTCTACTCCAAGCCCTTAAGTGGAAAATATCTCAAAAATGGCCACATTTCCTGCAATTAATTTGGATTAGGCAACAAGACATGAAAACATCATACACCATTCTCATTAAGCATAATATGACAAAAATGTAAATAAATGTGAGAGAGAGGTAACTTAATAGTTGAATTGTGGCATTTTTAACCCCTTGAAATTTACCTAACGATGGTCCTCATCATCACCCCCCTACTGAAATGGTTTCTCATCCTTTGAGAAACTCAATCTTCCTTGTTGATCTCTTTCAAGGCCCTGGTGGCTTATTTGACATCCAAATACAGCAAAGATGGAGTGCCTTCTAGTGGGTGGAATCCTGCATTCCTTTCTGCCTCATCCAACTCCTTTTTTTCCTCTATCTAATATCTCCCTTCATGCATCCCCAAAAAAAAGGGTGGGCTAAGCTTCAAGCCTATCCATTGTATCTTCATTCTCTGCATATATTGTTTATATAAGGGTGCTCTTTCCAGTGAATTTATCATTCTATCAAGAGAATGATATTCCCTCAATTGTAGGCTAAGTGGTAAGGTATGACATCTTATTTGGCATGCCTTAAAACTCTCTTCTCCTAGCAACCTAGATATATCATCGAAGTGTGCAATGTCCTGACCTTATGTCTCAATGTATCTAGGTGCCATGACATCATCATTTGAGATCAACTGATGATTACTAATGATCCCCTTAGGGATTATTAGTTCTGCTTTGATATGTAGAGGTTATCTTTCTTCTTTTACCATGACTCTTTAATCTTTGGTGCTCTTTATTCTTCATGTGTTAGCTAGGATGCTCGAGCCATTAATTTCATATCACCGAACCTGGAATTTTGGTCCCAATTATTCATATCAGCTAAAATTAGATTTTTCATGTATAATTCAACCATCCTAGACCTCTCTCCTACACTAGAATATTTACAGAAATCAATGAATTGTCTATAGGTTTGAAAGGGTATGGAGCCATGTTGAGCTAAGGTTTTGATTTGGAATTGTAACCATTTCTCTTTTAGGTAAACTGCATATGACTTCGAATGTTGTCTATACTACATGGCCTCCATGCAAAGGCTGGCCATGGTGGAAATTTGGCTGTCTTTTTCCTGTAGTTTCCCCTGCAGCCTCCTGTTCTCTTCTTGCACTACTTGCATTTGTTCTTTCACCATAGATTCTTTGAGCCTTACATCAACCAACTCTCTTCCCATTTGAAGGAGTCTTTCTTCCATAAACCCCACATCACAAACATCCTTTGATTTGGGTATCTGCATCCATATGTGGGTACACCCTCTTTCTATCTCTATCTCATGTAGGAGGGGGATTATGAATTTCTCAGGCATCAATCTTCCTCCCTCAATTAACTTATAATAGGATCCAAAATTGGGCTACGGGGTAGGTTCCTGAAATATTATGATTTATCTTTCATATGTTTGTGGGGAGGCTACTATCTTTTGGAGTTGGTGTTCAAATTGTACCCCTTCTTGCACCTCTTGTCCTTCCATTTTTGCATCCTACCCTTCTATTTGTGCCTTCTATTATTCATGCTTCCCATCCTTCTCTTCTTGTAGAATCTTGAGAGTTTCATGTAGCATGTTATGTTTTTCTTGTAGAATTCTCTCTTTTTCCTATAACATTCTCTTCCCTTCTCTTTGGATGTCAGTGGGTTCTTCTAGTTGCTTGAAGGGTGATTCTCTGGTGTGCCTCCTTACATAGGCTACGTGAGCCTTAGGTTTTTTCTTTGGAGAGGTGACCTCCTCAATATTGCACTCATCTAGCCCTACCTCTTCTTTTTTACTTGGGGAGCCCTCAATGGTAATTGGAACTTTTGTGGGAGTCCAGGGTTTTCCTTGTCTTATTCTAGTGCTTTTCCTTGTTTTGAAGTAGAGAGGGGTTTGTTTGGGCCTTTTCTTCTTAGATTTCATAGGAGTGTCCAAATTAGCTAAAGTCTCAACCACCTCATCCTCAATGTTCCATGGTGATAGACTAGTTTTTTGAGGGTATATATCAGTCTCTTTTGGCTCAGTGGTTAGTTTAAGACTCAGGGCCTCCTCTTCTCCCTCATCATCTACTTCTTCTGCCTCTACCTCTTCTTCTTTCTCTTCATATGTTTCCATTTCTTTTGGCTTCTCTGTCTCTTCTTCTTATGATCTGGTGTCTCTACTCCCAATTCTAGATATAGGGGTTTCCCCAAGAGTAATTCTATGGATTCCTATGAGTGCCTCTTTGTCCATATCTATGAACTTGGACCATGGGATAGGAATTCTTAAGTGGTTAAGGGAATCCTCCACTATCAGATTAATAAGGCCATGATGGGTTAAGTGTTGATGCTTCCCTTCTCTGACTTTCTGGCTCATGTCCCTGATGGACTGGAGGAGGAAGTAAGGTACATTCAATATCTAGTTAAGGGGAATATTTTCTTGGTATCTGAGCTCATGAAATAGCCTAAATTTATAGCCATACACTACACTTAATTTTTCCTTCATAATAGATGTATCTTAAGATGTTAAATGCTACCTCATCCCATGGGTAGGAAAAAATTTCTCTCCTAACCCCATTTTTATCTTCCATGGGTCTCTCCCTGGACCTAAAGAAACTTTTCTTTGTAGTGGCACTAGTGGCCCTATCTTACCTATTCCATTTTATGACCAGGGGTAGTGTGGTTACTCTGCTAATCACTTCAGGACTTATGGTAATGGCTAACCCTCTTATTAAAATTGTGGCACTGACATATGATTTGGAATTCAAAGACATAAAAAACTCAAAGGAAACTTCATCATCATATCCTTTTAACAATTCAAATAAGCCTAACCATTGATTTCTCCTAATGATGTATTCTATAAGAGAGTGAAAATAAATCATTTTGGTGTCTATATATTCTCTGCTATTGAACCCACCCCCTATCTTTTCTTACTCCTCTTCAATAGTTGTAGGAAGGTGTTTTTTTTATGGCCTTAGTGTTGAATTTAGTGGCAGCAAAGGGTCACAAAACTTCTTATAACTCCAACTCTATACAATGACCCTCTATTTCCTTCACACGGGCCCTTTAATTTCACAATTTTATGACTATTGACTGCAATTTTTTTAGGATAATTTGTGTGAAATTATGATGGATAGGTGAGGCGATGGAAAATTACTTCTTAATTGATGCTCTAAGCTGAAAAATGGGAGTTTCCCGACCCAAATTTTCCTTTGGTTGCATGCATATACCTCTTATGCCCTCATGTAGCACTCCTCAGCTCTTCCTGTAGTAGTCACATACTTCATGTAGCAGTTACAGGACTTCTTGTAGCAGCAGTGGCTCGAGGTTCGAAGCTCCTTGATGGATTACAAGCTTTTTTCCTCCATCTAAATGCTCTTGGAATGGAAAAATATGTGAGGGGAAGCGCACTCAAGTACATTATATGTTATTTTGAGCTAGCTTGGAGCATTGTGCTAATCTGTCCCTTGCATGGTGTTTCCTCATTTGGACCTTTGGCCCCACTCAAAGATATCATTCTCTTCTCCCTTGTAATAAACACCCACTCCTGGTGATCGTAATTTAACTAATTTAAAAGCTACACATTGCATGAGGACTCCAACATTCAATTTTTTTTAACTAGTTGAGGGTGGCTAAGTTAACTGGCCACCTTCAGCTTATTAAATTTTCCCATCTCAACATTCATTCATTTAGTCATTTATGCATAAGGAGAGGGTGAGAGAGTTCCATACCTAAGCCTTACCTCCTTGTCGCATTGTTGTAGGATGATGCATGTTGGATTTGGACCATTAGAGTAGCATCAACTGAGAATTTATTGCTACTTGAGCTTTTTATATGTGTCTTCATTCTTTTTTAGGTGTTTATATTGATTTTTTTGTTGTGGGTGCAAGTACCTTGCTAACTCTTCAAGTGCATGGTTGTTGTTGGAGGATCCTTCTTAGAGTGCCATTGCTGCATTCAGAATCACCTCACAAGTATTCTTGGGCTCCATGAATGATCAAAACCATCTTCAGGGATTTTCTAGTCCTTACACATGGCTTGCTACAAGAAGTTGCTTCTTCCTGTAGTAGCCTCTTTCTCTGCATGTTTTAGACTTATAGCTTTGCATGGGTGATGAGGGAGAGTGTGAAGTGGTATTAGGGTGATGGTAGAATGACTATAGGATGATGAGGAAGTGGTGTGGCCTTGGAAAATGGAGTGAAGGAATTATGTTTTTTTCAAAAAACAAATTGTTTTACAAAGGTGACAGAACGTAGGGTTTGAGTGAAAAGCCTTTGTGTTTTAGATGGAGTAGCGATGAGAGGGTGGTAGGAAATGATGGAAAGAGTCCCTTAATGAATTTTTAACATCACAGGGCCCTTGGTGGCTGTTTTTTGACCTCAATCCACCCTCCTGTACCTCATTTTAACTTCCTATAGAACCTCATGAACTTCCTCTAGCACCATAGGAACTTCTTGTAGCACCATAGAGAGGGTATAAAATTTTGATTTTTGAGCTCATAGGGTTGTGTAGAGGGATGAAGAGTTGAGTTTTAGTGCTGGAGAGAGAGTGGATGGATGAAGAGGTGAAGAGAATTTAGAGAATTCCCTTGCTTTATGACCATGTCATGCCACTTTTCATAACCATGCAAGACAAAAAAAGGTCAACAGTCATGGTGTCATCTCACCTTCTTGTCCTTGTTCTTTTCTTCTTCTTTTTTCTCTCTCTTTTTTTTTTTTTTCAAAGACTAGTGGGCTGCATAGAAGAGGTTTTCAACCCATTAGATTTCCCTGGGCACCTCAAAGAGGTTTTCACTCAGGGATATTTTTATTTTTTCTTTTCTTTTTCCTTTTTTCTATAAAATTATCTCAGATAGGTTTTCAATCCCAGAGTTGGCCTTAGATGCCTCATGGAGGTTTTCACCCAGGCCTCCTTATTATTTATTATTTTTTTCTTTTCTCTAGGAGGATTTTGGATTGGAAGCCATGAGACTCCCAATTACATTTACTTCCCTATTGATTTTATTGATGAATTTTACCTTAGGCATGGGCTTCTTGTATACTTTTAGCCTATAACCATTGACAAGCAGAGGATCCACTCCTCCTGAATGGCTATGATCTAAACAACCCCATTTTGATGGAATTTCTCTATCTTATATGGGCCTAGCCATCTTGTCATCAAATTCCCTTTGAATTTCTTGAACTTGGAGTCTTATAGAAAAACCCAATATCCTTCCTGGAATACTTTCTCCTTGATGTGCCTATCATGCCAAACCTTGCTTTGCAATTTTATGACTTCAGTGTGGAGGAGGGCTTGCATTCTAAATTCATCTAAACCATTTAGTTGAAGCAACCTTTCTTTTTGTTCCCTGGTGACATATAAATCCAATTGAGCTACCATTCTGAGAGTGTTATAGTCAAACTCCATAGAAAGAAAAGCTTTCTTCCCATGAACCAGATGATATGGAGTGAACCCAATAGTTGTCTTCAAGGTGGTATTATAGGCCTAAATTGCCTCCACTAATATGTCTTCCCAATATTTCTTGTTTTTTCTCACTACCTTGGTGAGGATACTTTCCAGTGCTCTATTGGTAATATCTACTTTCCCATTTTCTTGAGGGTGATGGAAATTAGATGTTTTGTGATTGATGTTATGCTACCTTAGGAGGTTATGAATCAAGTGTGATGTGAACTGAGCTCCTTGATCAGTGACTATCTCCCTTGGATACCCAAATTTCTAAAACACATTTTCTCTTAAGAATTCAGCCACTTTCTCTTCTGTTGTTTCCTTGACATAATTTGTCTCGACCCACTTTGTCAAATAATAAATGGAAACTATGATGTATTTATTTTTACGAGATGGTGGATGTAATATTCCTACTTTAGCATGCAGCTAATAGGAATATTAATTTTTCTTTTAAAATCTAGTTAGATGAATAAATGAGCAAGGAGGCTCATAAGTTACTTAAGTAGGAATAAAATCCCTCATAATGTGAAAAGGGATCATGTAATAACCAGATCAAGTATCCACATGTGTGAACAAGGTCTAAAATGTGTGGACAAAGTCAAGTTTTACCAAGTCAACAACATTATTATATAAGGAGTGGATCCTAAATAAAGACAACTCAATGCGAATGAAGATCAATCTAGCTTGTCAAGATGAAGACACCTTGAGTGTGAAAGGAGACAATGCATGAAGATCCAGTCAAGGTTGATCCAGTCAAGATTGACTAAATCAAACAGCGTTGTAAATAGATGAGCAATACTAATGGAGATAGTGTAATTTTGGAGGAGGAGCCTTTACATGGAAGAAAACTCATAATTGGGTGGGACCCGTGGTGAGGAAGCTCATCAATTATATAATGAAGGGGATGTCAGCCATATGGGGCATGATTGAAGATTATATTTTTTATGTGGTCTATTTAGACTTTCTGCATCCTTTGGTTGTTTAGCTAATTTTTCTGCACTATTTAGTGCAAGGGTTTTCTCATGCGGGAATTCCCTACTTTTGCTTGGAGATCTTGTTTAAGAAATATGAGGAGATCAATTTGTGCTAAATTTTCCACTACCTAGTGTTAGGCCAAGCAGTTACCTTCAGCAACAGTGCAGTTCCTTTCAGAAACTGCGTCATTTCTTAAGGTATTGTGGTGGAGGGGTTTAATCCCTTGTATTTTGAGCTAATTTCCCTAAAGGAGGTTCATTCTACTTCCTGGAAAGTTAGAGGGAGAGTCTATTGCCATTTCTTTGCATGATCAGCCAAATTTATGCAGTGCTTCAGCCATACAGCATGATTCAGCCATAGATCTGTAGCAGAAAATTCATGTACATCATTTCTGTCAAGAAACCCTTGTCGGGTCACCTTGGATCTATGTAAAAGAGTCTAGATCTTTGTTTTTGTACTCTATTGATTAATAAATCATCATATCTGATTTGTCTCTCCATTTTATGAGTACAACACTCAATTAAATATGATGTCTCTTTATGCAGTAATTTTTGTTTATAGTAGTCTTGGGGTTTAAGTGTTTTTGGGTTGTTTTGAGCATGGGAGGCCTATTTAACTAGGAAAAAGTCATTTTTTTCTGATCTCCTCTTAGATCTAAGTGTAATAATGTCAATTATAATGGATTCATGGGCTACATTTTTCTGTTTAAACTTATATTTCTGAAAAATGCGTTTTTCATGCATGTATTGCTGATATTTCCCATTTTGGGATATTACAGTGGTATCAGAGCCCTAATCTTGGCTTGGCCTATGTTCTTCAAAAATTATGGAGTCTTCTCATGGGAAGGAGAAGATCTGCAAGAGAGAGCAAAGAAAACTCTTATTGTCTAGAGGAAAGAGGTTCTCAAAACTTCTCTTTCAAACTCTGTAGGGTATAAGCAAATACATCAAAGAAATGAGGAGGAAAAAACATGGAGATCCCTCAAAAAGATATGCAAGATATATACATGAGGAAAGCTCTAATTCTTCATCTTATGGGTGTGAGCATTCAACCACATCATCAGATTTATACTCTATCAACCACTTGTTCATGACAAAGAAGAAGAAGAAAGGAGATGTGCCAAAGAAGGAGACTCTTAGTGATTATTTGCAAGAGTATGAAGCTCAATCTAAGGGGTTAAAATATCACTTGAAATTCCAAGGGTTTTGCAAGAGCAAGGAAGAAAGAAGCACAAGGAGCAAGCAGCATGGTGTGGGTAGATTCTTTCTATCTACTTTTGATGGGTCACCTAAATGTCCAGCTAGGGCTTGGGTGAAGGAGCTAGACACCTATGTGCAACAACATCAAATTTCCGAAGATGAAGCCATCAAAGTAGCAGCGCTGCATCTTGAGGGTAAGGCTTATGCTTGGTGGTTGTTTGAATCTTTTTCCTTAAATAATTCAAATACATCTACTTATGCAAAGTTCATTAGAAGAATAGTGGAAAGGTTTGATGAAAAATCTTATGAAACACCTCCTATGGAGATTATCAAACCATATCAAACAAAACCTTTGCATGAGTTGGGAGGATCTATAAATCCAACTCCATTTCAGAAAACCATTGAATGGGATGAACACTTGTATACCTTGCCAAGGGAAAAGTCCCCATTGCATGAAGAGATTTCTTCTCAATAAGAAGACATGGAGATTCCTCAAAAAAAAAACCAAGATCTAGGGTCTCTTATTGATGATGAGGTATTTTCAACTACTGAAGAGGAGGAAGAGAATGCTAGAGATAACAGCACAGTCATGACAAGGGTACATCTAGTACCTCATGAAGAGGAATATGGAGTACTTGCTCCAAGCAGAGAAACTTTTGCACACTTGCAAGGAGTTCCAGAGAATCTCACATATGGAGATCATGGCACAATCCATGTGCAGCATGTGCCATCATTATAAAATGGTGAGATCTTGGAGATAGAAGAATATAAAGGGGAGGGAAAGAATCATATGTTGAGGAGTATACACCCCTGTTTATTTCAAAATATGGATACACAAAGAAGGCAGAAGGATCTATGCAAGGAAGGAAAAGACAAATCTGTCCACACACATATACATCCTACTTTATGCCTTGATGTTTCTTTGCATGCAGGCATTCCACCAGGGAGACCTCCTGACTGGAGGAAAACTAAAGTGTTCTCTCAACTATGGGAAACGTTTACATACTTGGCTAAGGAAGGAGCCTTGGGAGAAGCTAGCACAGCGCAGAGAATCTTTGATGGATTCAAAAGAGAGATAAGCAATTTTATGAAATGGGCATTGCTATCTCCCACTCAACTATTTGCGCTGAAAAAGGAGAATTCAGAAATCTATGATGGCATGGACATGATGTCATATGGCCACTCCATATCTTTGGGGCATCCAATGCTATTCTCACTCACAAAATATATTTGAACATGACAAGAGGATATCAACACTCTTGCATGCATGGGCCAAATTAAGGAAATTTTGGAAGGCAAAAAATTTTCAAGGAGAAGTTGACTTCCATCTGCTTCAATCTTGTCTTAAGCAAGATCAGCTACAAGAGAGGTAGCAAAGGAAATTTGAAAGTAATCCAACATGTGACTTTGGCATCAAGCATGTCAAAGAGGAGAGCCATGTCATGATTGGGGCTACATTTCAGATTTCTACAACGATGTCATTGTTGGGGAGCCTAGATCCTTATTGGGAGTCCCAAATCTTGATGGAGTATTCCAAGAACCTCTTCACATGTAAGGTTCTTGATGAGCAAGTTATGGATGGGAGGTATAGAGTAGTTGAGGGAGTCATTTATTTCCATGATCAGATCTACTTAACTAAAGATTCCAAGCTCAAGTATAAACTACTTAATGCAGCCTATGAAATCTTGATTTCTAAACCCATTGGATTCATTAAAACATACCATACTATCTTGGAAGGATTCATGTGGGAAGATTTCAAAGAGGATATGCACTCTCCTATGAGGAAGTGCATAGAAATTTTTTTGGTTGAGGAGGAACATAGCTCTTGGGAAGATTTATCATTATCGCCTCCTTATTCTTTGAGTGCAGGAAAGAGCTCATCCATGAGTTACCTCACTGATTTGAATCAAGTGTATGGTGAATATTGTATTTATAAACATCTTAATGTATCTACTATATGCTTGTATTTTCTTAACACTCATGTGCAGGGCTTTGCTCCAAGAGGGGGCACCTTTTCTTATGGGCTTCATAGACCACTTTGGGCCATGAACCATGGTGATGTTGGTCATTCCTTGGAAGATCTTGGAGAGATGATGTACTCTTCATGGTGTGATTCATCAACACCAACCATATTAAACCTTCTCCAAGCATGAAAGAAGGATGGGGCAGCAAACAAGTGTTGGGAGAAGCACTTGTCATATCATATTCTATGGCAGTTGGAAGTAAAACTGTGTTGGTTGCACTTGAGGGATCATTTTCCTTCTCCTATACCACATATGGAAGCTAGCATGACTCTAATTATGATTCCACATGCTGAAATTGTTCTTATATTTGTTGAGGACGTGGTTGGAGGAGAGACACATTGGTTGGATGTTTCCTTGGGGGAAGAGATTTCCCACACTTTTTGCACTACATGTTTCAAGGGAAGCATGGGAAAAGACATGGCTACCATAGTAGATAACTTGTTTCTTTATGAGGTAGGCCATATGATTATTTGGAGCACTTGGGACATACCTCTCATGAGCAATTGGGAGGATATTTTCTATGAATTACCAAGTTGGGAGGTGATTCATTTCATTTGGATGATAGCATGGAGATGGGAGTCCTTCATTGGTGCCCATGTTTGTCATCACTTCCACCTTGAGGAGGCCATTGATCAACAAGAAGGTTTCCATATAGACCTTCCATCTTTTCATGATGAGAGCCATTTGGTTTATCCACCAAAGGATAACTTGCACACTTGGAAGGAACCATTGGGAGACAGAATTATTGCAGAAAATTTGAAGCAATGGTGGAGACTATTGGATGAGGAGGCCACAAAAGGAGGAGGGGAGATTTTGTAGCACCCTTTTAGTTGCTTGAGGACAAGCAACATTTGGGAGGGGAAGACTGTAATATTCCTACTTTAGCATGCAGCTAATAGGAATATTAATTTTTCTTTTAAAATCTAGTTAGATGAATAAATGAGCAAGGAGGCTCATAAGTTACTTAAGTAGGAATAAAATCCCTCATAATGTGAAAAGGGATCATGTAATAACCAGATCAAGTATCCACATGCATGAACAGGGTCTAAAATGTGTGGACAAAGTCAATTTTGAACAATTCAACAACATTATTATATGAGGAGTGGATCCTAAATAAAGACAACTCAATGTGAATGAAGATAAATCTAGTTAGTCAAGATGAAGACACCTTGAGTGTGAAAGGAGACAATGAAGGAAGATCCAGTCAAGGTTGATCCAATCAATATTGATCCAATCAAGATTGACTAAATAAAAAAACGTTGTAAATAGATGAGAAATACTAATGGAGATAGCGTAATTTTGGAGGAGGAGCCTTTGCATGGAAGCAACCTCATAATTGGGTGGGACCCTTGGTGAGGAAGCTCATCAACTATATAATGAAGGGGATGGCAGAAATATGGGGCATGATTGAAGATAATATTTTTTATGTGGTCTTTTTATACTTTTTTTATCCTTTGGTTGTTTAGCTAAGTTTGTTGCACTGTTTAGTGCAAGGTTTTTCTCATGCGGGAATTCCCCACTCTTGCTTGGAGATCTTGTTTAAGAAATCTGAGGAGAGAAATTTGTGCTACATTTTCCACTACCTGGTGTTAGGCCAAGAAGTTTCCTTTAGCAACAGTGCAATCCCTTTCAGAAACTGTGTTATTTCTTAAGGTATTGCAGTGGAGGGGTTTAATCCCTTGTATTTTGAGCTAGTTTCCCTGAAGGAGGTTCATTCTACTTCCCGGAAAGCTAAAGGGAGAGTATATTTGAATTTATTTGAATTATCAGCCATATTTATACAGTGCTTCAGCCATAAAGTGTGATTCAGCCATAAATCTGCAGTAGAAAATTCATGTACATAATTTCTGTCAAGAAACCCTTATTGGGTCACCTTGGATCTCTATAAAAGAGACTAGATCTCTGTTTTTGTGCTCTATTTATTAATAAATCATCAGATCTGATTTGTCTCTCCATTTTCTAAGTACAACCCTCAATTAACTGTGCTATATTTTATGCAGTAATTTATGTTTATAGTAGTCTTGGGGTTTCAGTATTTTTGGGTTGTTTTGAGCATGGGAGGCATGTTTAACTAGGAAAAAGTCATTTGTTTCTGATATCCTCTTAGATATAAGTGTAATAATTTCATATCTAATGGATTCATGGGCTGCATTTTTCTGTTTAAACTTATATTTCTGAAAAATGTGTTTTTCATGCATGTATTGTTGAGATTTCCCATTTTGGGATATTATAGTGGATCAATTGGCCCAATGAAATCCATGCCCCACTTGTACAATGGATTTAAGGGAAATTGAGGTTTTATATACATTTCATCCTTGGGTGTAGGTTTTCCCATCCTCTGACACTGGTCACACCTGCTGGTATACCTTCTAGCATACTGATGGAGAGTAGGCCAATAGTATCTAGCTCACAATGCCTTGAAAGTTGTCCTCTTAGCCAAAAAATGGCTCCCACAGGGCCCATAATGACATTTTGATAGGATTCAAATACTTCCTCTTCCTTGACATATCTCCTTAGAATATGATCTAGTCCTAGTTTGAACAGATTGCCACCAATCAAAATGAAGGGGGCACTCTTTCTCACAATTATTCTCTTCTCCCTAGGTGATAGATTTGGGGGAAATATCCCAGCAACCAGGTAGTTGGATATGTTATAAAACTAGGGAGATAGTACTAAGATAACAAATAAATTATCATCTGGAAGCTGATCATCAATCATCTCTTCATTATCTACAGGAAAATTGAGTCTAGTCAAAAAATCTGCAACTACATTTTCTTTCCTTGCCTTATCAATGATAGCTAAATCAAACTATTGCAAGAATAATAACCAACTAATAATTATAGCATTCAAATCAGGTATTTAATTGTTTCATGGTCAGTATGCACAAAATTTTTGTACCCAGTAATATAATGTTTGAACTTATTCAAGGAATGGACAACAACTAAAAGTTATTTTTCAATGACAGTGTAGTTCAATTCAATCTTAGACATATTTTTATTGATGAAATAAATGGCATATGGAAACTTATCATCCATTTGTACCAAATATCCCCCCAAAAATTTATATGATGCATCAGTAGGGATATGGAAAGGCAGAGCCCAGTTGGGACCTTGAAGTATAGGAGTAGTGGTCAACTTTTCCTTTATGATTTCAAAAGATTCTTGACAACAAATTTACCAAAGGAACTATGAGTCCTTGACCAGAAATCCAAAAAATGGTGAAGCCACCTTTCTGAAGTCCTTGATGAATCTCCTAAAGTAACCATCCAAGCCCAAGAAACTCCTAACATCTCTCTGTTTCTAAGGAGTAGGCACCCTTTTTATGATAGAAATATTGTTTGGTTCTACTTGTATCCCCGCTTAAGATATGGAGTGGCCAAGGAAAATCCTTGCCTTCCTCAAGAATTCACACTTCTCAGGACTCAAATAGAGATGCATTTCAATGCATCTCCTTGATAATTTACCCAGATTAGAGAGGGCTCCTTGGAAATCATACCCATAGGGAGTGAAATCATCCATGTATATTTCCATGGAATGATGGAAAAACTCAGAAAAGATGGTCATAACTTCTCTCTAAAAAGTGGCAGGGGCATTGCATAGGAAAAATGGAAGAACTATATAAGAAAAGGTGCCCCAAGGACATGTAAATGTAGCCTTGTCTTAGTCTTTAGGGCTGATCTGGATCTGATTGTAACCATTGAATCCATCCAGGAAAGAGAAGAACTTCTTCCCTACATGACCATCCAAGACTTGGTCAATGAAAGGAAAATGGAAATGGTATTTATTTGTGGTTTTTTTCAACTCTTTGTAATAAACACAGATCCTCCACTTCCCATTCTTATTTGGGACTAAGAATAGATGAGACACCCATTCACTGTCTAATATGGGGTATATGAACCCTGCATCCGACAAACTTTGTAATTCATCCTTGACTATGTCCTTCAAGGTTGGGTTCATTCTCCTTGGGGCTAACGCAAAATATTGCATCACTTTTTGATGTAAATATAGTGTGTGCATACTGAGGTATGCACCCCTTTCATTTCTTTGTAATCCCAAGAAAAAGTATCTAATTTCTCTCTCAGCAGCTTGCACAATTATTCTTTCTCTTTGGCTGAGAGACAGGGTTTTATATTTATGGTTCTAGATGTGACAAATTCTATAATATTGGAAGGTTCAGGGACTGATTCAACTAAGCATAACTTAGTTCAAGGATTTCTTCTAGATTATCTCACAAGTTCATCAAGTAGAATGGCAGTGGGGGCTTGGTTTTGAAGGATATGGTCAATGAGGTCATCTTCATCAGGTTTCCCCCCTTTGATGACAAAATCTAAGGTACAAACAAGGCATGGTGTTGCATGGTACACTTCATCTTCTTCTTCATCCTCCATCCACAAGAGTAGATCATGTCAATAGAAGGCTAAGCAGGAGGGTATAATACCAGTTGTTTTGATAAGGGCCCATTCTTGATGGCCATGTTTCCAGATCTTCAACTGATATAGGCATCAACATTGCCCAACCAAGGTCTTCCTAGGATAAGAGGATAAACATTAAAGTTGGTTTTGGGTTGAAGTACTAGGAATTTAGTGGGATACTCCCAAGAGTCAGTGGAGACCATAACATCCTCAGCAACTCCCTTAAGAGCTACAGTGGATCTATCTGCAAGTTGCAGAACTGCAGTGATATTTCTCAAATCTCCTTGGAGGTTGAGCTTCAACATGGTTTCTTTGGTCATCACATTGATGGTAGCCCCAAGATCAATAAATGTATGAGGGAAAATGATACCATCAATGTGTACATCCACTACTAGACTCCCAAGATCTAGGTACTTTTGGATAATCACTCTCCCCGGTATCAAATTAGATAATTGACCTACAACATTGATGGTGGGGGTGTCTCTCTTCTTTCTTCGAGGATTGTTGAAGAATTTCTCTTTGATGAGTTTTTTATATATGGAAACATCCTTAATAGCCTGGAGAAGGGGTATCTTGACACATAGATTCTTCAATTCTCTCAGAAGTTCAGTGTGTTATAGGATGTGTTGGCTAGGATGGATCAATCTCTCAAGAAAATGAGGTGGCTTTAATTAAGGGGTACTCTCTTCATTTTCCTCTTCAATATCTTGAGGTGGAGATGGTGGATGTTTATCTAGGAGCACTCGCCCAGAACTAAGGTTAATCGCATGGATCTCCACAACATAGGCAGGGTAAGATATCTCTCCACTGTATACCTATTGTGCATGTTTTCTATTAAGGTTTGAATTAGATTGAGTAGGCATTTGAGTTTTCTTGGGTGGAGTAGGATGAGTGAGTTGAGGCTAAGGTTGGGATGGAGGCAGTAAAGTAGGAGGTTGGTTTAGTTGAGGCCTCCACTCTTGTGATGGGTTACTCCACTGAGGAGGTTGGGGAGCATATGGCTGAAATGGTTGATTGACAAGTTGAGGATTATATGGAGGGGCATAAGGCTAAGAAGGAGGTGTGGGAAATGATGGATGAGTAGAAGAATACAAAGGTTGCAAGGGTTCATTTTGGTTTGAATTGTAGTAATAATAAGGTGCACCTTGCATCCCTATTGGTATGGACAAGGTCCTTGAGGAATACTTTGATTTATAAAGTAGAGTTTCCTTAGCCCACCTTCCACCCCTTGGTATACGTATTTTAGGCCAGGTAAGGAAGGGAATTTTTTTGTTGCATGGTTTTCTTCATAGGCTGAGAAAAATTCTATGAAATTCATTGGGATTTCATTCCTAGGGTGTCTTATAGTGCATCTAGGGAAAAATATAGCTAAGGATCTCTCTGAATCCTCTTTTTTCCTTTTGATATGCATACTATCATTTTTCAAGGAAAATATCTGTAAAATTTCACCCTTGAAATCCTCTAACATGTTCCCTATCTCACTTTTGATGGATGAGGTAGAGGAAGAGGTACTGGCGAAGCCTTGATTACTTCTACCTTTTTTTCTGGATGCCCTAGAATGGTTTTTGAAAAAAATTTTGATGTCATCATAAGAAAACTAATCAATATCTCCTCCAAAAATCATTTTGAGCATTTCCAACACTTCCTCCCTGATCCCTCAGATAAGAACTAACTTGAGTGATCCAAGATCACGGGTGCAGTTAGCCCTCTTGTAGTTCAGTTGAAACCTTTCCTCATAGTCTTCTAAAGATTCATAAGGCCCTAGGGTCATCCTAAATATTTATTCCTTGGTTTCTTTGGACCTACAATAGTATTTGTACTTGTTTTTTAAGGAATCTTACATTCGGGCCTAGGTAGTGATATTGTCCCTAGATATACCCATGAACTAGTGCAAGGCTACATCCTTGAGGGTAGAGGGGAGCAATTTCAACTTTTTTTCATATGAGGCACAGTCATAAGTCCTACATACACCAAAAAAATCAAACATGAAAGTGCCAGGGTCCTTAGAAGTTAAGCCATGGAAGTGTGGAAGGGTTGATGTTTTTCATCCTATTATCTCCATTGGTTTCTTTGATGGGAAATAATCCTTGGTTTCTGTTCTTAGGAATAGCTTGAACATGTGAAGTAGGTTCCTCTTCTTCCCCAATAGTTTCTTCAAATTTTTTAGGATGCTCACCTAGAGGGTATTCTAACTCACAGTCAGTGAAGAAGAGTGAAGGTTGACTATGTACATATGTGGGGGTTTTTGGTAGAAATTTCCCTTTATTATCCCTATTCCTACGAGGCATGAAAGAAAATTTTTTTGTTTCTTTTCACTTTTTCAAACTGTATGCAAATAAACAAAGAAAACAAGTATCTACTTAGGCACCTCCCTGGAAATGGCACCAAAAAGTGGTGATCCCTGGTATTGCACCAAGAGTACTGCAACATCCAAGGGTTACTTAGGTTTACTTATCAACTCAGAGTTCATATAAACTTAGAGGTGATAGTTCTATATGCACAACGGATGGATTCTACTCATGCCACCTTCAACTAGGTCTTATGATCAGTGGTACTTCTAGGAAATTAATTATACTTGATTAAAGTGTATCTAGCTAATGTAACACAGGGAATTAATTATAATCTAAGACAAAGAGAATGTCTATAAAACTTCTACTTGCAATTGACAGTGAAAGAAAATCATAAACAATTAACCTAGTTGCAGAAAAAAAAAATTATGCTATGAGTAATCATTCATCTAGATATCTACTCATTTTCAGTAAAATAAATATTATATCATCACACACTTCATCAAATCATAAATAAATTCCTATCTATTGTTTCATTCAACTTGTACTTGCATGAAAAATTCAATCTAATTCTAAAATAAAACACTAATGCCTATTATGTTTTTGCAACAAAGAAGGAAGGATATTTGGAGTGACCTAAGGGTCTCTTCTGACCATGAATTCAGAGCTGGGGGTCAAATGCATCCTACTCTAGTTTAAAAAGGAAAAAAGGATTTAAACTAGAGTGAGGATGTGACCTACAACGCTACTATAGAAAGTTGCTACAGGATGTACTGAAGTGCTACAAGAAACATGTCAAGAGATTTTAAGGGTGAAAGAGGTGCAAGGAAGGTATGGAAAGGTGAGAGACGGTGGAATTAGGTGAGGGATAGGTGACCAACACTTATATCCAAACTCAAAACCCTTGGGAGGCATGTTTTTCACTTGGAAGGCTGCTCACGGTGGTGGTGAAGGTAGTTTCACAAAACAGGGTTTTGGTGGCAGATTTGGAGGTTGGAGAGAATAAGGATGAATGATATGAAAAGGATCATTTCCCTACAGTTGTAGACAGCCCTGTAATCAATACACATATTCTTGGATTGATTATTGAAAAAATAACATGTTAACAAGTGGAAAAGATGAGTTGAATGGAAAACCCTACATAACCTATGTTTAAATCTAATATAAACACAAATCCAACTCTCTAACTTACAATAAGCATGCTATGATCATGATAATCACACTATATAAATTTCCAAGAAATAATAAGAAAACTAATTTTGATCTATGGCTGGAGATCCTCCTCCTCAATCTCCCATGATAGAGGTGAGAAAGGGAGGCTACACACACTATTTTAATGGATTTTTGTTGTTTCTAGAATGCAAAGAGACTAAAAAAAATATTGAAACATAAAGAGAGAATATAAATACACAAGAGGTACGTAGCCAATGGATTCGGCCCTAACCCAAAAGCATCATCCCTCTAAGACTAAATCAATGATGGAACAAGCAGCTTGTCATTATCATTTCATAAAAAGGTCTAGTACATCATGCGATAGTAAAAATTAACACTAAATTAGAGCTCAAGAACTACCTAGATGAATACAAAGTTTGAATCCTAATGATCTCTTGCATATTCTTATTTATACAAATGGGTAGCTACCAAAAACTCCCTAAAAAGTAGGGATAAGTCCTCCTTGATCTCGAGAAGAGTGGAGCTTGGCTCCTCATAACTGTCACTTTGCTTGGCTTCCTTTGCCTTCGAGTTGTTGGGAGAGATCTAGATGTGATCTTGGTTGATTGAGACAGTTAAGCAAGTGGGAAAAACTCCTACAATCTCTCCTTTTTGTCTACTCTGAGCCCTTAGGTGGAATATATCTCAAAAATGGTCTCATTTCCTGCAATGATTTCATATTAAGCAACAAGACATGAAAAACATCATACACCCTTCTCATTAAGCATAATATGACAAAAATATAAATAAATGTGAGAGATAGGTAACTTAATAGCCGAAGTATGGAATTTTTAACCCCTTAACATTAGGGAAATTTTGAGGTCTAAAATGAGCCTCCTAAGGAAATAATAAAGTAATAGCTAAACCAATAAAATAATATTTATGAACTCGCAATTCACTTTTTTCACTACAATCCATGTAACCATAGTTAAATTCAATTCAAAAGTTGTACCAAAATAAAATTAATAAAAAAATTATATTGATGTGACTATAAATAAGAATGATCTTTTCAAGAAAATGTCATTATCATTGAATAACTAATGCATTTTTCCTTTGTACTTAAATAACTTAAAATAAAATATAAATATAAATTTATAAATTCTTAATTATATTACATGCTATTAATTAAAATTTATATTATTTAGTAGAAATTCTTTCGGTAATAATCACATGCAAAGAACGAGCTCGACGCGTTTCGAACCAACCGAAGTGTGGTTCATCATCGGGACTATGATGAACCACATTTAGTTGGTTAACTGTCACTGCGTGATGTGCCAAAATAATTTCTACTAATTATATTATGGATCACGAAGCTTAGATTCCTAAAATTTATATTATTTAAATTGTATAATAACATGTAATTAATATACTATATAAAAATAAAATAATATAATATAATATAATAAATGTATAGGGATATGCATTGTTTCTTTCAATAAATATGAAATGACAATAATATATTTTTATTCAAAAAATCTGAAATGACATTTATTATGAGTATTTTACTTTGACTTTAAAATTACTTAGAGCACTACCATGGTTAACCATGATTTTTTATCCACCATTGAGAATGTGACAAGTAAGTACCTTTAACTCAAGCAATGCCACCTCAACCATTAGGGATGATGTCATCCCCTAAAATGTGATTGGTTCTCATAAAGTGAATTTTGATTATAAATTTTCCTTAGGAGGCCCATTTTAGACCTCAAAATTCCCCTAATGAATATACCTAATGATGGGCCTCATCATCCACCTTACCCATGGTCAAGATGACTCATCCCTAAGCGAGATATTTCATTGGTGAGGGTGGTGATCTTCAATGACCAAGATTAACCAATGCATATCCATGATGTTAGTGGATTGAAGGGGGCCTCCCCCTATGACGTCAATGGAGAAGGGGTGGTGGGTCTACCATCAGGTTTCCACTCGAAAAATTGAACAACATGGATTTTGTGAAGGATATTGACTATTTGCAGGGGGGGTACCCCTGTAATGTTAGTCAAGGGGGAAATCCGTACACATGGTTCCCTCTCTCCTTTTGAAATTTGATCCTCGATGGAAAATTTGATACCAATTGATGGGGATTTATACATCAGTCCTTTTAAAAATATTACATTATGCCACTCTCAATTCTTAGTCCGATGTTCGATCGTGGTACCTCCACTAGATACACAAGGCCATAACACTTTTCCCTGTTCTCTCCCTTTCGATTTTTTTTTTGTGTTTCTTTGAAACTATCCCTTTCAAGAGTGTGCTTGTTATCATAGAAATTAACAATGTTGTTCTTCCCTGGGACCTGAATCAAAGTTAGCCATGAAGATCTCCCCTCTTCAAAACTTATTTTTCTCATAGTCTCTCAACAACTAGTCACAAATCTCATTAACTTGCAAGGCTGATAGATGTCGACTGGGATCAATGTCACTCTTATAACTACAGTCAGCTATGAGGCACACCTTAGAGGTATATTTTGACCTCTTGTTAGCCATGCTCCTCCCCGAGTGTTGTTCAGATCCTATATGCCTTCAATTTAGGCTCGAACAATGTATATACATAGAATTGCATAATCCTTCCTCTATAATGGTCATGTAATTGTTCTCTATTGTTGTGTCAGACACTAGATTCATACAAATGATTCATGCAGGGTACTTACAGACTATGTAGATAATGAGCACACACACATATATGCAAACATATGTCTATAATATAAGACTATTCTCTTAATTTAGTGAGAGATACTTACAGGTATTCTACACGGGGTCTCTACTCGAGCTCTCTAAGTCTCTTCCAACTTTACTCCTCGAGCTCATTTTCTACATTGCTTGAATTATAAATGTACACATGTATACATATCAAACTCTAAGTATAATATATTCTAACAGAATGAACATGATTTGGATACTTTTCAAAAGTCCTAAAATTATATAAAAACTCAAATATAACATTTTTCATTTTTACAAAGGTCCATGGCATATTACCAACTCATAAAAACAAACTAGTAGCCCAAATTATTTCTAGAATCAAGACACATGTATTTAGATGAGAAAATCATTATTTCTAATTTTTACAAAATCAAAATGGAGGAAAATTCATTCCCTTTAGGAAAATCTCATGACCTTCGTGTTATTTTTCCATGATACCGGAGTCTAGGTTTGAATCATAAAATTAGTGACACTACCAATCTAAGTATCACAACAAACTACTTTTCACATAGGAATATAAAAAACAGTAAATCAACAAGTGCACAACATAGAATTTTTTTTACAATTTTTTAATAACCAAACTTCATTATATTAACAAAATGTAATAAAATTGTCTAGGGCTCCAGTACCAAGGATAATATCCCTCATACATCCACTAATACATGACTTCAACTGGGAATTATTGTCAAAATCTATGACAACTAAACTTCCAGAACAAGATATGCTGACCATCTGGATGATGTGGCACTCCATCTCATCTCCTCTTGGTCGTATCCTGAACACACATGCATGTTCCTTTGGATCCCGATCTGCAGCAACTCCAACCCGCCTCTATCAATGAACTAATTCCGTTAGGTCACTGAAAAAAACTCCAACTTCTCTCTAGTTGATTGATTGTCCTTCAATGCATCAACACATCGAGACTCTTGTCGAGTTGTTCACAACTCCATTTTTGAACAACTCTCAACTTCCCATTGTTTCTCCTCATCTCCTTTGGGACTTCTTTCCCACTGGTTTCTCCTTATACTTTCAAGGAAAAAACTTCTTAGGGACTTCTTCCCACTATTTTCTTCCTATGCTACCCAATTAAGACACACTTAGGGCATGAAGGGATGCCACCTATCACTGTCAAAAGTACTTCTCCAACAATGAACTTGAGTTGATGTGATATTCTCCCTTGACCTCCTTTCTTCATCCTTCAAGAATTAATCCTAATCTCACCCAATTCTACCTCTTCTAAAAATCCTCTTATTCCTTTAAGAAGATGTTCTTAGGGCTTGAGCCACTATAGCTCTCCTAAATCATTTTCTTTTGCCTGCTCCAAAACTATACCAAACAAAGATAACATCCAATAGAAAATCAACGTCAACAAGAGGCCAACATACCTTGTTGGTTGCAGCACCTGTTGCTCCTCTTATGCTTGGGTTCTGTGAAAATTTTGGAGGTATGGTAGGGCATCACAACAACCCTAAAAACTTTCCAAACCTCCTTTTAACTCTTGCATTTTCCTCTCTTGTAATGTGATGGTCCTTCTCCTATTGTGGCCTGGTACGAGGGTTTCTCCTAGACCTTTCAACACTATACAAAAGAGACGCTACCTATTGAAAATACACAAAACACTATGGCCCTAATATCAGATAGAAAAGCACCATAAAATATGCCCATAATTACCCGCCTTCTCCTCCAAAATTTGCGGTATGGTCAAGAGATTATCCTACACCAAAGATGTCTCAAGTAGTTGCTAATGTATCCTCCTTTCCTTCATCTTGTTTCCTTAGACCTATGAAAATTTCAAATCAATATTGATGTTAATTTCACTTAGGATGTATACATTTTAGCCTCCAATGAACCTTTATTTATAGGCTCTTCGTGTGTTCCATCAAATTATACTTGGGGGAGATTTGAAACCAAGCTAACCTCTCCTATCCTCGTGTAAACCCAACAACCATGTAAATAATTTTTTATCTAGAATTTTAGACCTCGTATTTGAGTGCTTGAAGTTTCCCCTTCCTCCTCTATGGGTCCTCTATCACCTCCAAAGATCAAACCAATCAAACACTTCTTGGTTTTGGCCCCACATCTTTGGGTACAAAACCCCAAACTTGGGTTATTAGCCCATGTGTGACCTTATGAAGCCAATTCCCCCACAACCCTCTAGCCTATGGTTTGGAGTATTTAACAAGCTACAAATCTAAATACTCCCTCTTATTGAGGTAGGTACTTCCAACAATAGGAAGTAACCATGATCACCGACGAAATTAGCCCATCCAGCATCCACCACTGCAGCATACTCTGTAGAATGAACCAAGTTATCTCGGTATTTCCTCTACCTCGTATCATCTAAACATGAAGATCTCAACACTTACATAGGGTTTCTCCCTTTGAAGCTACACTCTCTCTAAGTCTACACGATCTCCTTTGGATTAAAATGCTACTAATATCATGTCCTGCAAGGTTATCCTGAGTTGTGGTTGAACATGAGCCATCATCACTGCAACCATGTCCTGCAGGCACTCATTCTCCTAGATCAAACACAACTCATGAAAATACCTCCAATATCATATATGCATCATCACGATCTAATGAAGAAACAATATGCTAATCTGCAATCCATCAAATGAAGAAATATTGATCATACCAATCTCATCCATGCCAAGGAAATCCTTGATTTATCCCAATGATCCATGGAAAATAATAGGAAGTTCATGATAAAAAATCTTCCCTACAACAAAATGTTTTTCACCAGGATCACCACGAATCCTCTAGAACTCCAAACCTATATCATTTCCAAGCCAATTAAGACCACATATCCATGTCTTCAGTTGAATCCTCTACTCCATGATCTAGACAATCTTATCTCCCTCTGATTCGCTATGATGTGCACACTATGATTCAATGGCCCTTCAAAGTAGCTCTAATACCATGTTTCTTTTCCATGTTACTAGGGTCTAGTTTATAATCTTACAATAATTTACGCTACCCATCCAAGTATCACAATAAACTACCTTGTAGAACATAATATAAACAACAATATGTCAACACGTGCACAATATATACAACTTTTTACATTTTATTAACAACCCAACGTCATTATATTGAAAAACTATAATAAAATTATTTGGGGCTCCCGTACCAAGAATAATTTCCCTTATACATCCACTGATATAAGACTACAACTAGGACTTGATGTTAATAACTATGACAACCAAACTGACCGAACAAGATACACTGACCATCTAGCCAGTGTACCACGCTCTCTCAACTCCTCTCAGCCATATCCTGAACACACTTTCTTGGTCCTTTGGCTCCCAATATGCAGAATATCCAACCTACCTCTATCAATGAACCAGTTCCATTAGGTCACTGAACATGACTCAAATTGTTCTCTAGCTTATCGTTAGTCTCTCAATGCATCAACACATCGAGAATCATGTCGAATTGTTCAAAAGTACTTTTGTGAAAAACTCTCAAATTCCCATTACTACTCCTTATCTCCATTGGGACTTCTTTCCCACTAGTTTCTCCTTAGTCCTTCAAGGACAAAACTTCTTAAGGAATTATTCCCACTAGTGTCTTCATGTGCTTCACGATGAAGACACACTTAGGGCATGAAGGGCTTACACCTATCATTGTCAAAAGCCATTCTCCAATAATGAACTCGGGTTGATGTGATCTACTCCCTTTATGATCTGAAAAATGATCATCCTTTAACACTTTGCAAGTTTTAAAAACTTTGGGTTTTCAAAAGTTAACTTAGTTCATAACTTGATCAATTTTGAATAGTTAATTTTAAACGAGATTAAATATGAAACAAAATAATAGGAAATCTAACATTGTAAAAATGAAGAAGATAACAACCATGTGATAAAAAAATTCACCCCTCTTGGGCTATGTCTCCAGGCCCTGCTCCAATGGCTAGGCCGATTTATTTATCTTAGCGATAAAAAGAGTACATTACAAATATTTGACTTATAGGGTAAACCTCCTTTTAGAGTGGAATTGTTTCTCCTTCAAAGAAATGTTCTACTTTATAGAAATATCACTCACAAGTTGACTCACTTTAGCAAAAAAATAGTGGCACTAAAATAAAAAGGACTCTCTCATTGAATGTGGAAACCAGTCCTCATACTCATTTTGAGATAAAAAAATCAAGTACAAATTCAATAACTTCATAATGAAGTGCTGAAATGGTCTTTTCCCACAATCATACTGAGAATAGACTAAAAAATTGGTTTCTCTAATGAAGAAACAAATGCTGCAAATGCATCTAGAATGCTTGAAATCCCTTATCTAGGCTCTTTCCGTGCACAAAAAGGTTTTTTATATGGCCTCAAAAAGCAAAAAATAGTCTTTGTCTACATCACAAAAGGACTTGGCAATGCAAATTTTTCAACATACAATGCTAAAATCATAAAAATAATCCTACCATTGTGTCCAAAACATCCAAAAACCCTTGTGTAGGCTCTTCTTGGGCTCAAAAAGACTGAAAAATGGCCAAGTTAGGCCTCCTGCTCTATTTCCCTGCTATCTGTCCTACAAAATGGCAAAACTAGCTGACCAGACAATGAATTGTCCTTTGACAGGTCCGTTGAGAGACATTTTCACGTGTTTTTGGCACAATTTACTCTACAAATTGTGCAAATTGTAGGATTGTTAGTGATACAGTGGATCAGTAAAGTGCTCAAAATTAAAAGTGTTCAAAATTGGTCGAAACTGGTGCTAAAACATAGATCTCATCGCCTTGAATCCAACACAACTTGAATCGCTTAAAACCAATATCGTATGCTCCCGATATCACGTTCTTATCAATTTCCTAAACAACTAAAAAATGTTTGCAGGTTGGTCATGTACGTTGACTGTGCAGGGTGACATTGTTTATAGAGCCAATGATAGGCTTCCAAGTGGCTTCATTTTATTGGGTGAATTTCTACTAAATTTTGACTGGTTGGAGGTTCATGTTATGTGGTCCAATGAATGGGGGCCATGTGGGCCAATGGATTACTACCACATGGCCTCCCAACCGTGTAGTAAAATTTTGTATGGTCTGAATGGGCCTCTCGGATGTTTGAACACAAGATCTGTAGAGTGGCAACATGACACCTTACCGTCATGCCATTGATGGTTCTTAATAACTATGGTGGAAAATTTATATTTAAACTTTATGTTATGGGCAGTTGAGGGACAGGACTAGGGTTAAGCCCTGGTCCCCGGTCACCCCATGCCCATGAGACCGCAGGTGAGGCACCAAAAACCTGATTAATACAATGAAACCACAGTTGCAGGTGGGTTTATACCTCGGTGGCTCATAACCAAACCATCGTAACACTCGGGTTCAACAACAGTTCAGGGGAGGTTTCAAACCAAACAATGGTGGCATATAACCCAAACCACAGGGCGGGGATAAACCTAGGTTTGAGGAGTGGGTTAGATAGTTAGTGCATCATTTAAAATGGACTGAATCCTACAGCAGAGGTAATTCCACATGGCCCCATCATATACCCTCACGAGGTCAATGCTAAATTAAAACAGGCGACAAAATTCACCCAATCCAGCGCGAATCTTATCGACTCGGGGTGAAATTTTCGCTCAACAATTCCAGAAAAGGCAGATTCATAGGATGGTTAGTAGACCAGTGCAGTTTGTAGATCAGTTACCGGCAAAACTTCACCGGAGCATAAATTCTTCAGTTTTTGTCCAATTTGAGCCCAACAAGAGCCCATATAGGGCCTTTTTACTGTTCTGGAGCCACTGGAGGCATTATTTTTGCATTCTGAGCATTGAAAATACATGTAATCACATATTTTAGTAGTTAATGAAAGAGGCCCAACATTGGCAGATGGACCAAGAGATGTAGCCCAGGAGGGGTGAACTCCATCATTTTTTTGTCTTGCGTTATTGTTTATGTTATTATTGTATCTTAATGTATGCTAAAAACTAAGTTTAAAACACCTAAATTATGTGTTTTTTCAACTTTCCTAATTGTCTAAAAGACATAAAAATTAACTTTCACATTTCATCAAACCTTAAAGTTTTCAAATATAGATCAGTTAGCCAAGCACCATTGCCCTAATTTTCCTCCTTTTCATGGTCATGTGGCATCAATATGCCCAGGGGTGCGGGCCATAGGCCACACACCCACCGACTCCTTGTTTCTGGTCATATGAGCACCATCTGTCTAGGAGCTATGGCACGGAAAGTGTTCCACATGCCCCGTCCTTCCACCTAGCACGTCGATGGTTATATTATGGTTAATGGGACTAGGGACGGGGCTTACTCCACACCCCCTCCCATATTTGAACATAATCACATGTATTATCATGTGGCTTGGGTTGGGCCACATGCCCACCCCCTCCGCCTTCCACTATGCCATAGTTATATGGTAATTCATAAGGCTCAGGGCTAGGGCTTAACTTCCTTACCCCCATCCACTTCCACCTTTGGTTCCATTATGTCAAGTGACCATAGTTGGGGCTACATGCGTTTCCCTTCCCACTGACTGCCAAAACACTTAAATTTAAATATAAATGGCGTCGTTAGTATAAAAATAAACAAAATTGTGGTATAACGGTTTGACGTGGTTTATAACTAGGAGGTCGTGGGTTCGATTTTGGTGGATGGTCGTTGGCCCATTCAAACAATATTTTCATGAAAACATAGGGCCATGTGGCGCCTCATAATTGGTCCACCCAAAACTCAACAACCAATGAAATTTCACCACCCAATCCTGTATGACCATGCCACATGTCAACATGTGACTAGTCCGTACCTTCCCAATCACCTTCTAATGTTAGCACCACATCACCTTTACGGCCTACCCATTCAGCAGCCCAGTCAACCCTGCAAGTTGACTTTTTAACTGTTTGTCAAAAATTCAGAATGTGATAATGTTCCCATATGTTGTCAGATTGAGGTGATTCAAGCATCGTTGGAATCAAAATGATGAGATATATTATTTGGTGCAAGTTTCTGGATATTCTAATAAATTTTAATTTTGAGCATATTTTGATCCCTTGGATCATTCCTCCCCAATGGAAACTTTTGGACCTCCAAAAGTCTATTTTTACTAAGAAAGTAAGTGAGGATAAAGATCCTTCATTTTCCCAATCTCAATCCACCTTGCTTTACTTGGATTGGTGCCTTTGAGCCCCATTCGAAGATACTCCATATTGCCTCTACGTGAAGTCCTAATTATCCTGTCAAGAATTGTGTCTTCCTACAACTCATCTAAATATTATTGAAAATGCAGCAAGAAATCTCAGTTTGAATTTACCTTGGTCAAACTAGAGAGAATTTAAATTTCTATTTCAGCAGAAACCTTGTAGGTAGTTAACTGAGGTGACATGGCACTTATCACTCACTTAAATTAGTTAACTCTAGTTGGATAGTGTTGAGTTCAATTCAGTATGATTGAGTGAAAATTTTTAGCAATCTATTTTAGTTAAATTGTGTTATTGTTAGTTAAAATAGTTCTAAATATTAGAGGAACAATGGAAGGTCAAGTTATGTAGTGTGACTTCAGCCACACTCAATGATCATTCACTTAACTGATCAATGAACCCAAAATAATTGATACATGTAGAGAAGTAAACTTACCTAGTTGAGATAGAGGTTCAAGGGAAGTGTACTATAAGTTGTAGACTATTCCAAGTTGTACAAGTGGTGCATGCAGTCAGAGGACGAGCCTAGATGGATTGCACAATTCAAATTGAGGAATTTCATAATTAATAGGGGCCTAGTTCCTCAAGGAACATCACAAGGAAATAGGATATTTTAGGGGTTGAAAATTGGCGAAGTGTTGGCCAGAGTCAGTTAGTCAGGAAAAGGGATAGACTATACACTTGTAGATTGTGCTCAGGTTTGAGAAAGATATGTATTTAATCTCTATTATTTGATTAAGGTAATACAGATAGGAATGAATTTTGAGCAGTTTCTTTCCCCTAGATAAATATTTGTGTATGTGTGATAAATATTTGTGTGTGTTTATGATTTGAGTTCTCGATCATGAATTAATTTCCATAGATGTGTAGAGTAGATTTGAGTCATGTTTTTTAGTAAATTACATGAGCATTTTCAAATCTACACATAATTTCTACATGGTATAATAGTAGTATTCACAGTAAAGAATATATTTCAAAGTTGTTATTGTAGGAGGATCTAATTTGCAGTATCAATTATTCAGAGCCAACATGATGGATTTCTATGGACTAAGACTCGAGTATGCCCTTGAGGGAAGCTCTAATTATGTTGCTTAGAAGGACCACATGGAGGCAGTGCATGAAGATAATGGGTTGAAGGAATTTTTTGATATTGATATCCAGAAACCGACAACAGTTGATACTCAAAATCTAATAGAATGGAAGAAGTGTGTAGCCAAGGCAAAGAGAATAATATTGGATGGAGTACGAGACCATATTGTCTCAAATATCCATGGGAAAGATACTATGTATTCAATGTTGCAAGCATTGTCAGATTGTTTCTAGAACAATAGTGACCATAGGAATCTAGCACTCAAGGACAAGCTCTGAAATATCAAGATGCAGAAGAACGACACCATCCTGCAACACATGAGAAATTTCACACAATGTCATGATGAAATTGGTAGTTTTTGGGTTACTGTTGTAGAAGATGACTTTTTAATCCTATCCCTTCTAGTCCTTCCCAAGAGCTGGCATATATACCAAGATTCAGTGAATGGGAGGGAGAAATTACCAAATTGGGAACGCCTATGGTCCAATTTGCTACATGAGGAAATAAGGCAAAATACTAGAGACCAGACTTCATATAAGTGTGAGGAAGAAGAAAATTGTGCCTTGGCATGCAAAGAAGGGGAAAGGGAAGAAATAAAAATCCAAAGGAGATTCCATTCAAGGGGGAAGGAAGAAATACTTGTCCAAAATCAAGCGCTTTCACTGTCATGAACTCAGGCAATATGCCATGAAGTGTACACACAAGAAGGGAAGAAAGAATACCTGAGGATGAGAGGAAATTGAATATTTGGCTTCACATTTCGAGCTTTAAATCAATCTCATTGCATGCATGGAAAGCACAGTTATGGGGAGTGTGTGGTACCTAGATAGTGGTGCCTCGTTCCACATGACGGGGAATAAAGAATTTTTCAGTGACTTGGAGGAGAAAGATCTTCATATGCACATCAAGATGGGAGATGATGGATGGTATAGTGTGGACGGTATTGGTACAATCACCTTTTAAAGGGAGTTGGTATCCCCTCTCAGGCTCAAGGATGTGATGTTTGTATCAGGTCTAAAGAAGAATCTAATCTCCATTGCAGTGTTGGAACACCATTGTTACGATGTGATATTCAGCAAAGGGAAAGTATTCCTAAGAAACATAGCCATGAGATAAGTGAAGTAGATCAGGGTTCACATGAAGAACCTTTACAAGCTAGATATGGAAGATTGTGTCCATTGAGAAAAAAGGCGGAGAAGGTGCAGAGCCGAGATGTCAGCGAACTATGGCATAGAATACTTGGCCATTTGCATCATGGCACTTTGAATATTATGCAGCAAACTACCACAAGCCTCCCCAAAGGACAACTAGAGAAACAATATACATGAAAAGGGTGTACCTTTTGGAATTATATAAAAGCCACTTTCAATGATCGGGACAACAAGGTGCATGCAGTCCTTGAAAGGATCCAAACTAATGTCTGTGGACCTTTCTTGACATCCTCTACTATGAAGCACATGTATTATTCTATATTTGTAGACGATTTCTCACAGAAGTATTGTGTATTCTTCATGAAAAATAAATATCAAACATTCTCCAAGTTCATTGAATTAAAGGCACTTTTTGAGAAAGAAACTAGCAAGAAGGTGAAGGCTCTTAGGAGTGATAATGGAGGTGAGTATGTGTCGAATGAGTTTAAATTTTGTTTGCAAAGGAAGGCATTAGACGGGATTCAACAACACCCCACAACCAATAGTAGAATGGGGTGGCTGAGAGGAAGAAGAAAAGTATTATGGGAGTAACAAGGGTGATGTTGCATGACCAACACCTACCACTACACTTGTGGGTTGAAGCATGCCACACAACGATCTATTTGCAAAACAAGATTCATCGTCAAATTCTTGTTATGAGTAAACCAGAGGAATATTTTTTGGGGAAGAATCCAGATGTGTCACACTTCAATATATTTGGAGCATCATTTTACTCCCATGTCTCCAAAGATTCAAGGAAGAAGCTAGAGAGAATAACAAATTTGGGGATATTTGTGGGGTACACAGAAACTCCTCACAACTACCATGTGCACTTTCCATCCCTCAGAATGAAAGTTGAGCAAAGGGATGTGAAGTTTTATGAGGAGAAGTTAATGATATGTTCTCTTGAGAGGGAGCTTCAATTGCAACCTAATCAAGAACTTTTGGCTCCAAAGGAAGAACCTCAGGAAGTTGTGGAGCAACCAAAGAAGATGAGTAGAGAGTGGAGACAACCACTCAGGAAAATACATCCAGAGAAGGAAGGAAACAAACCAAGGAAGCTAGAATATAATTGCATGATGATATAGAGAATGTGGGAGCACCCACTCCACATCGTACATAGAGGAGGTCACCGGATTAGTACACTGGCTACATGGATCTGATGATTGAGCTTGTAGATACTGAGCCATCCTCTTTTGAGGAAGAGGTAGAGAAACATGTATGGGTTGATGCTATGGTAGAGGAATATGATTCCATTTTTAGAAACAGTTTTTGGGAAGTGGTCCCAAGACCAACAGATAAATCGGTGGTGGGATTGAGATGGATTTTCAAGGTAAAGCATGTAGAAAACAAAAGATAAGCATAAGGCCATATTTGTGGCCAAATATTTTCTCAAGTTTAGGGAATTTACTATGAGGAGACCTTTGCTCCTATAGCAAGGTACTCATCCATTAGATCTACTATTGCATTGGCTATGCAGATGGGGTGGAATATCCACCAAATGGATGTGAAGACAACATTCCTTAATGGATTTATTGGGGAATAGGTTTACATTGAACAACCAAAATGTTTTGATACCTTAGACATAGAGTTGCATGTGTGCAGACTCAAGAAAGCATTGTATGGACTTAATCAAGCACCTTGTGCTTGGTACACCAGGATCAACATGTATCTCACCGGGTTGGGATTCACCAAAAGTGAAGAAGATGCAAACCTTTATCATATTATGGTAGAAGGTAAATTATTGATTATTATGTTATATGTTGATGATTTTATTTTTTCCGGTGATGAGAAGTTGACCAAATCTTTCAAGGAGGACCTTGCAAGATAATTTTAAATGAAAGACATGGGACTCATGCACTACTTTCCTAGTTTGGAAGTATGGTAAGGAGATGGGGAATTGTTTGTATCTCAAGGCAAGTATTCCAATGAGATATCGAAGAAGTTCCACATGGAGGGTAGAAAACCCATGGAGACTCCTCTAGTAGTAAATTGGAGGAAATAACATGCCAATTCAGGTGAGGAAGTGGATGCTACCATTTATCAGTGGCCTGTGGGTTCACTAATGTATCTTATGAACACATGACCATACATGTGATATGCATTAAAACAGCTTAGTCAATATTTTTTTAGGCCAACCAAACTATAATGGAAGGAAGTGAAGAATGTTCTTCGGTACCTCAGACGCACCACCCAGTTTGGACTATGGTATAGATGGAGAGAGGGCATGAAGCTTGAAGGCTTCACAAATGCAGATTAGGTGGGGAGTCCATCAGACTAGAAGAGAATATCAAGAGGAATTTTTAGTGTTGGGTCTGCAAAAGTTTCCTTATACAACAGGAATCAAATATGAGTGGCACTTAGCTTAGCTAAAGAAGAATACATGGCTACCAATCAAGCAACATGTGAGGCGATCTGGATGAGAAATATTCTTGCGGGACTATTTAGTCAGATGATGGATCCTATTTTGATTCATTGTGATAATTAGAGTTGTATCAAACTCTCTAAAAATATTGTATTTCATGATTGATCCAAGCATATAGATGTTCGGTATCACCATATATATGATTGTGTGTAGAGGTGGATTATGTTGTTGGAATGCATTCCTATAGAGGAACAAGATGCAGACAATTTGACAAAGGATTTTTCAAGAGGAAAATTTGATTTCCTTAGAGGCAGGGTCGGGTGATAGTTAATCCCTTTCTTGCTAAGAGGGAGTGTTGAAAATGCAACAAGAAATCTCAGTTTGCCTTTGCCTTGGTCAAACTAGAGAGAATTTGAATTTTCATTTAAGAAAAAATCTTGGAGGTAGTTAACTAAGGTGACATGGAACTTGTCACTCATTTAGCTCAGTTAATTAAAGTTAGAGAAGCTTGAGTTAATTTTAGTATGATTATTTTCTAATTTCTAGAAATCTATTTTAGTTAAATTGAGTTATTATCAGTTAAAATAGTTCTAAATGTTAGAGGAACTAGTGGAAGGTCAAGTTGTGCAATACGAATTTAGTCACAACACAGTGATCATTCAGTTAACTAATCAATCAGCCCAAAATAATTGATGCATGTAGAAAACTCAAGTTACCTAGTTAAGATAGAGGTTCAAGGGAAGTGTACTATCAGTTGTAGACTATTCCAAGTTTTACAGTTGATGCATAAAACCATAGGATGAGCCTAAATGGGTTGTGCAATTCCAATTGAGGAATTTCCTAATTAATAGGGGCCTAATTCCTCAAGGAACAACACAAGGAAATAGGAAATTGGAGGGATTGAAATTTGGCTAAGTGTTGGCCAGAGTCATCCAGTCAGGCAGAGGGATAGACTATACACTTGCATATTGTGCTCAGGCTTGAGAAACATATGTATTTCATCTCTATTCTTTGATTATTGCAATACAGATAGGAAGGGGTTTTGAGCAGTTTCTTTCCCCAAGATAAATATTTGTGTATGTGTGATACATATTTGTGCATGTTTATGATTTGTGTTCTCAATTGTGAATTAAATTCCCTAGATGAGTAGAGTAGATTTGAGTCTTTTGTTTTAGTAAATTACATGAGCATTTTCAGGTTTACATAAAATTTCTACAAGATCCGGGAAAAAAATATTCAATAGCTCGAATCTGAACATTCTCTTCATGATCATCAATTATTGGAGGCTCATACAATCTTCATCTTGAAGTCTTTCTTTGCTGATATACAACCAAAGTTGATCTCCCACATGGAAATCACGATCAAATCGATGCTTTTCATGCCTTACTTTGTTCTTGGATTTTCTTTTCTCAAGTTTCTATTGTACTCTTTGATCCACTAGCTGTGTTTTTTCAATGAAATGCTTGGATTTTTCCACATCACTATGTACATCTCCTGCAATATATTTACTAAAGATGAAATCGAAAAGAGACTTTAGCAAATAACCCAAATAAGCTTCAATTGAAAATACTTGTGTAGATGAGTGCTTGGAAAGATTGTAGACATTTTGGATGTAATGAAAATGCTCTTCCCAAATTTTAGGATGCTTGCCACAATATCCACGAAGGAAATAAATTTGAATCTCAAATTTCCATACAAATTTACCCAACAACAAGCCAAAATAGCATAACATGCCAAATAAAATATTGGTGCATATAATTGATTTATTCATAACATCACTTTTACGAAATAACCAGTTGTGGGGATATGAAAAATGTGGAATACAAAAGAAATTCAATATTTAGCTAAAAAAATAGTCCAACCATTTCTTACCCAACCAGGCTAGGGAGTTTTCTTTCTGCATTTCTCTTTCTTCTAGATTTTCTTCAAGGATGGTTATGGTGTGCCTCACATGTTCTTATGAATTCCCTTTCTTAGGTGATTTCATGACCTATTTTTCCTTCTTTAGATGAAGACATGGATGCAAATTCCAACTTTTTTCGATCCAATTCCCACTTATATTGCAATGAGTACACAAATGTTTTTGAGCATTTCTTGGAAAAAATGAATTTGAACTTGGAAGAGGATCTTCCTTCCCGTTCTCACTTCTAATTGACATATTCACTTTCTCAACTATTTATTTCCTTTTTTGGCACTTGGATACACATTGGTTAGGTGCATGAAAAAAATTACAAGAGAACACATTCCACAAAATTTTATTCAAATCATCAAGCTACTTATGGTAATAGAAGGATTTTGAATAATCAGGACATTTATACATTTTATGATTTTCCCTTGGATTATGAGTATGTCGAGGAGAACTTGATTGATGAGGATAAATTGACTTATTTCTTCATTTGAAGAACTCATATATCTTTGGAGATGTTTTTCCATCAATGTCATCATCATTATGTGATACTCCTTCAACGTGAAAATTTTATTTCTTCACGAATTTCACACTTGAATTCCTTGAATTTGCAATTTTGGAGCATTCTCCAACTCCTTCTTGAACATATACCAATCATTCATGTGGAGGTTGTGATCTCATTTCAATAGGATTAATGATATTGCAGCTATGAATTCCAAGACCCTTACCGTTGTATCCCATTTTGGTCAACAATTTCATACCAATACCCTTGGTATGATTCTAAAATGATGCAAAAGAAGCATTATCATTGTTAAGAGAATGAATTGAACATGAAGTATTTGTTACCTCCTTTTCTACTTGTGAATTTTGGCACTCTTCATGAAGCTTATCCATCCCCTTTGTCTTCTCTTTTGTAGATGAAGTGGTAGATGAATATTCAAGAAAATCACTCTTCCGATTTAACGTATAAGCAAAGTTATTCAATTATAAAAGGGTACACACATAAGTCATCCCATGGCTACAAACTTATTGAGTCTCGGGGGAAGCTTCGGTAGTTGAACATTCCCCAATTTTCTCTTCAATGACATTCTGCAACATCAGGCACAAATTATTCTTCTCATCCTTTGTTGCTTAGAGAAATATTCTTAATTCCATGTTCTCCACTTGGAAAAAATAATTCATCTCTTCCAATTCCAGGAGCCTTGCATGCTACAACGTGTCACCCATACTTTCAATCTGGTCATAACCTTCTCTGATACAAGTGATATGAAAATTTATCATCCTCTGAAAATTTGCAAGTTTTGAAATTTTGGGTCCTAAAAAGTTAAATTAGTTTGTAATTTGTTCAATTGTGAATAGTTAATTTTAAACGAACTTAAAGATGAAACAATATCAAATGAAATCCAACATGGTAAAAATGAAGAAGAGAACAACAATGTGATAGTGGAGTTCACCCATCCTGGGCTATGTCTTTGGGCCTTGCTCCAATGTCTACGCCGCTTTATTGATCTCAACAATAAAAATAGTACATTACAATATTTGACTCATAGAGTAAACCTCCTTCTAGAGTGACATTTTTTATCCTTGAAAGAAATGTTCTCCTTCAGATAAATCTCACACACAAGTTGACTTAATTTAGAAAATAATGATGGCACTAAAATAAAAAGGACTCTCTCACTGAATGTGGCAACATGTCCTCATACTCATTCTGAGATAAAAAAGAAAGTACAAATTCAACTACTTCATAATGAAGTGTTGAAATTGTCTTTTCCAAGAATCATACCGAGAATAGAATGAAAATTTGGTTGTCTAATGAAGAAAAAAATGTTGCAGATGCATATGGAATTCTTTAAAACCCCTATCTAGGCTCCTTTTGAGCACAAAAAGGTTTCCATATGGCCTCAAAAATCCAAAAACAGTCTATGTCAGCAACACAAAAGGACTTGGCTCTGCAAATTGTTCAACATAAAATTCTCAAATCATAAAAATAATGCTACCATTGTGTCCATAACACCCGAAAACCATTTTGTAGGCTCTTCTTGGGCTCCAAAATATTGAAAAATGGCCAAGTTAGGCCTCCTGATCCATTTCCCTACTATCCATCATGCAAAATGGAAAAAATAGCTAACTAGGCAACAAACTCGTCCTTTGGCAGGTTCGTCGAGCAACATTTTCGCATGTTTTTGGTGCAATTTATGCCACAAATTGTTAAAATTTGTAGGATAGTTAGCCAGGCATCCACACCCAAAATTCACCCCTTTTCATGACCAGGTGGCATCAATATGGCTAGGGGCACGGGCCAAAGGCCACATGCCTGTCGTCTCCCTACCTCTGGTCGCATGAATTCCATGTGTCTAGGAGTTGTGGCATGGGAAGGGTTCCATTCACCCTTCCCTTCTACCTATCCCATCAGTGATTATATTACAGTTAATGGGACTAGGGTCGGGCTTACTCCCTGCCCCTCTCGCCTTTGAACATGGTCGTATGTATTATCATGTGGCTCGGGGCTAGGCCACGTGCCCACCCCCTCCGCCTTCCACCACGCCACAATTATGTTGTAATGCATAAGTCCTAGAGATAATTATTAATCTCCCTACCCCTTCCACTTCCACCTCTGGTTTTTTTGTGCCAAGTGACCACGGCTAGGTCCATGTGCCCTGCCCTTCCCACCAACCACCGAAACACTCAAATTTAAATATAAATGGCGCTATTAGTATAACAATAAAAATGTTTGTGGTATACTGGTTTGGCACATTAGTTATAATTGGAAGGTCATGGGTTTGATTATGGTGGATGGTGGTTAGCCCATTCAAGAAAATTTTGCATGAAACTGAGGGCCACATAGTGCTCTCCCATTGGGGCATGTGATGCCTCATACTTGGTCCACCCAAACCTCAACAACTAATGAAATTTCGCCATCGAGTCTTATATGACCATGCCACATGTTAGCACGTGATTGTTCTGTACTGCACACCATACCCTCCTAGTCACCTACTAATGTCAATGCCATGTCATCTATATGGCATGCCCAATCAACTCTACAAGTTGACTTTTTAATTGTTTGGCAAAAACTTCATAATGTGATAAATTTCTCATACGGTGTCAGATTGAGGTGATTCAAGCATCGTTGGAATAGGAATTAAGAGATATACTATTTGGAAATAGTTTCAGGATATTTCGAGAACTTTGAATTTTGAGCACATTTTGATCCCCTGGATCACTTTACCTCCTTTCTTCATCCTTTAAGAATCAATAGATCTCACCTAATTCTTCCTCTTCTAAAAATCCTCTTAGTCCTTCAAGAAGATGTACTTAAGTCTTAGAGCAAGCCACTACATCCCTCCTAACTCTTGTTATTTTGTCTACTCCAACATTGTCCTAAACTAGGACACCATCCACTAGCAAATAAACATAAACAAGAGGCCAACATACCTTCTTGTCTACAACAATTGTTACTCCTCTTGTCGTTAGGTTCTATGCAAATTTTTTAGGTCTGGTTAGGGCATAACAAAAACCCTAAAAAACTGCTCAAACCTCCTTTTAACACCCATGTTTTCTTATCTTGGACTGTGTCAGCCCTTCTCCTATTGTGGCTTATTGTGAGGGCTCCTCCTAGACCTTTCTAACCTCTCCAAAGGAGACAATACCTATTTCAAATACAAAAAACCATGTAGCCCTAATATTAGAAATAAAAAAATAATAAAATAAGCCAACAATTACCGACCTTCTCCTCCAAAACCTACGGCTTGGTCAAGAGATTATCCTGCACCGAGTACATCTCAAGAAGTTGCCAATGTCTCCTCCTACTTGCCTTTGTCTTGATACCTCAGACCTGAAAATTTTTTAGAGCTATATTGATGTGAATTTCACTTAGGATGTATATATTTTAAACTTCAATTAAACTTTATTTATAGTCTCTCCTTGGGTGCCATTGAATTACACTTGGGGTACACTTTAACCCAAGCTGACCTCTCCTATTCTTGTGAAAACCCAAATACCATATAAATAAATTTTTATCTAACATTTTAGACCTCTGATTTGAGTGCTTGAAGTTGATCCTTGCTCCTCTATGTGTCCTCTATCACCTCCAAACATCAAATCACTCAAACACTTCTTGGTTTTGGCCCCACATCTTTGGGTACAAAACCCCAAGCTTGGGTTCTTATCCCACAAGTGACTTTATGAAGCCAATTCATCCACAATTATCTATCGTAGGGTTTGGAGTACCTCCCAAGCTACATATATAAATACTTCGTGGGTCTAGACAAATTAATTGACTCGGATTTGATGCTCCTGCATGATACTCCCCAGGTAGAAATTTTTCACAACCTCTTGGTCATGTGTCTTCAATCAATTTAAATAATCTAGGATCCCAAATTTTATTCTTTTTTTGGCTTCCAACTCGTCTCCATTTTTGTCTTATTGTTTCTTATGAATTTCTAGGATCCCACACTCAAGTTGGGTGCTACCTTCTTGCTTTGTTGATGCAATCCCTTATACCTTTCCATATTTTTCTGCTTCCTATCTCCTTTTCCTCATTGTATGCTTCTTTGGGCACCTTTTTCATTATCATTCACATCTCATCATTCTCAATGTCCAACTTGTTCTCTTGGAAGGAAATTCTACTAATACTACTCACTTGTGGCTGAAATTTTGAATTTCAATAGTCTAAGGCCCTAGTTTCCATTTCATCATTAGACATCTTCTTAGTTACCCTTATCCATAATTTCATTAACGTATCTCCTTACTGGAACAAAGTATTTATTGGAAAATGTAGTGTTAAAAAATTTGTTGTTATTTCATTCTTCCTATACCCTTATTGCTCCCATTCTTTATCACTTGGAATGTAGGGGATGTTTAAGATATTTGACAACCTTCCTTCAGGTTGTTCCTTGATAGGAAATTTTTCATTACAACAATTTATTTTTTCCAATGGTGTCTCGAACATCTTAGATTTTACTTTCAAATTTTATGGTAGGATATGTATGCTTCAACAATATATGAGGTTTCCTTTATAATAATTCACATGATATTGGAATCCTTCTAATTGAAAGTCCTAATCCTTAACACTAGGTGCATTTTCATGATTTGTAGCCTATTGGTTATTTTTCACAAGTTTTTTCTTCATACTCCCTACTGAATATGAAGTAATTTTTCAATTTCATGAGACATATTTGTCTCATGCTCCTCTTTTCCTCCTCCTCTTGACAAAACTTAATGTCCTTTTTCACACTTAATTATACTGCTAGTAGTCTCTTCATCATGTATTTTATCAGAGAAAATTGATTATTTAAGAACCCTAGCATATTCATGTTTCTTTGTTGCATTCCCTATGCAGTCTTCTTCAACCCTGGTATTTTCCAAACAATCTTATTTATACTCTGAAACTGGGGTATCTGAATGATTTCATTTATCTTTTATATGATTATATTGATAAATCAACTCCTTAGATTCGCTTCCTTGTGTAACATATTTGAGTAGCTTCCCTTCATCTTCAAATTGAATAAAATTTAACTTGTTCTCGTTTGTTGTCATTGCAACCCTTGTCAAGTGTTTTCAAGGCTTCCTTTGATTATTCTAAAGAAACAAATTTATTTATGCTTTCTTCTATTTCTGGGTAGTTTCTGCACCTTATTCTCTCTTTTGGACAATTTGTCCATGCTCTTGACCTGCAAAGCCTACATTCACACAAAATTTATCAATTTTAAAAACATGAGGCATTCTAGCTTATTTTGATGTCTTTAGCATCAATCCTTCTCGTTTTATATGGTCCTTCTTCTCTTGATTGCCTTTATTTTTTTCTCATCTTATTTTATAATTGATTTTAATTATGTATTCCTTCCATGTTTTGGAAAAGCATTCCTTCATTCCCCTCTATTATAATGAAAACTCTAGATGATTATCCTTCTTTGTCATCCTTGTAACCTGAAACCTTACAAAAAAAATAAATGTTAGAATCATAAGGGTTTCTAGCCCCATTTGATGCCTTTATCACCACCTCGCCTATCAACAACTCCTTCTGATGGCATGGACTCATCATGTAGTCCATGAGACTCTCAGATAGTTTCTCTTCAACATCTTTCTCATCTACTTTTCTAAGTGTTCCTTGCTTTGTTTCACAATAGTGAACTCTTTTATCCTCATCATACTCAATTTATCTGAGTTTTCCATTTTTGAATTGAGCACTAAATGGTTTCTTTGTTGATATTTGTAGCTTGGGAGGTACTCCAAACCCTAGGCTAGAAGGTTTTGGAGGAATGGGCTTCACAAATGCGGTTTTTGGGCATATAACCCAAGGTTGGGGTTTTGCACCTAAAGGAGTTGGGCCAAAACTAAGTATATATTGGGTTATTTGACACATGGAGGTGTTAGAGGACCTTTAGAGGAGAAAGGGGTAATGAAAATCACTCAAATCAGAGGTCTCTAATGTGAGATATGAATTTTTATATGTGGTTGTTAGGTTTTCAAATGTAACGTCCAAGTCAACAAGGGTTATTGTAGCCCTCATGACAAGTAGTACAAGCCCACAAGGGAATTTTGTTAATCCCTTGAGAAACATCTAAATAAAGGAGGTGTGTGAGACCTCAAATCACATCCAAGTGCAACACAAGGAAACTCACATAAAAAGGAGCATCTTTGTTTGAGCTATAGGTCATTGGTAGAATATAAGAGAAGAAGAATGAGGCAAAGATTGACATTTTTTGTGACTATTTGGAGGTTTTAAGGATATGTTATACATGCCGAGTTTGAGAGGGTTAAGTCTGGATTATTTGTGCATTGTTTGGAGTGGGTTTTCCTCTATTATACCACTGCAAGACCTGTATCTCTATTTTGAGTAGGGTTGAGCCCCATGCCATAGCTTGAGAAGAGTATCATGATGCTTGAAATAAGGTTGGAACTCTTCATAGAAGGTAGCAAATAGTAACAGGAGTATGGGTTATGAAGGATGCAACAATTAAGAGACTACTAAAGAAATAAAATAGGGTTGAAATAGAATTTTTGGATGCCCTAACTACTTGGTAATGATATAATAGTATGCATAGGGTTTAGAGTTATGTTTGACGTGTCATTCCTCCTTTTTTGCTACGTGTTTGGGTCCTAGTTTGGATCATATTGGATGGAAGTCCTAGTTTGGACAGAGGTGGACCAACAAAAAGAATAATTGTTTGGGAGGGATGTACTGGCTTTCTCTAACCCCTAAGTGTAGGTCATTGAAGGAAAAATGACCTACTAGGAGAGGCATAAGTTTGGTGAGCTCGAGACTTATTTTTGAAGGATGAAGAAAGGAGGTCAAGGGAGAAGATAAAATTCAACCCAAGTTCATTGTGGGAGAAGGACATCTTGCAGTTATAGGTGGAATCCCTTCATGCCCTGAGTGTGTTTTCATTAGGCATCACGAGAAGACACTAGTAGGAAGAAATTCCCTAATAAGTTGTGTCCTTGAAGGGCTAAGAAGAAATTAGTGGGAAATAAGTCCCAGAGGAGTTGAGGAGCAATACTGGGCAGTTGAGAGTTGTTCACAAATTAGATTGTGAAAAAATTGATAAGAGTCTCGATGTGTTGATACATTGAAGGACTAATGATCAAATAGAGAGTAGGTGAAGTTGAGTTTAGTGACCTAAAGGACCAGGATCATTGATAGAGGAAAATTGGAGTTGCTGCAGTTAGAGAGCTGAAGGATTGGGAATGTGTGTTCAAGGTATGACCAAGAGGAGCTGAGAGAGCATGCTACATCAATTAGATGGTCAATGTATCTTGTTCATAGTATATCGGTTGTTGAAGCAACCGACACCAAATCCTAGTTGTACTCTTGCATCAGTAGATATATGAGGGCCATTATCCCTGGTATGGGAGCATTAGAAAATTGTATTATCCATTTTTTAGTATAATGAAGTTGGTTTGTTACTGAAATTGTAAGAAGTTATCCATATTTGTGCACATGTTGATTTACTTCTATTTATTTTTATATTGTGAAAATTAGTCTTGTTGTGATACTTGGATTGGTAGCATTAGTGATTTAATATTCTATCCTAGACTCCAGTATCATGGAAAAAAAACATGGTATGAAAACTACTTTTAAGGGCTAGTGAATCATTGTGTGAAAAAAAAAGTGGCTCAGAGGGAGCAAAGATTTTCTAGATCATGGAGCATAGGGTTTAGCTGAAGACATGGAGATGTGGTATTGTCTAGCTTGGCAGGGATATTGGATGGGATTTTTGGTGAATTGGTGGTGATCCTCGTGAGCAACATTTTATTGTAGGGAAATTTGTTGATCATGGACTTCCTATGGCTTGTCATGGATGGTTACGATAGCTCAAGGATTTGTTTGGCTTGGATGAGATTGGTATGATCAATATTTCTTCATGTGATGTATTGAATATTGGCTGACTAGTTTCTTCATTGGATCATGATGCTGCATATCCAATATTGAAGGGATGTGCATCAGTTATGTTTGATCCAGGAGGATGTGTTCTTATAGGATTGGGTTGTGGTAGTGATGGCCTATTTTTGAATGCCACTTAGTCTGACCTTATAGGGCACGATATGAGTATTAGTTTGAGCTAGTGGAGATCATGTAGACTCATAGGGAGTCTAAATTCAGAGGGTGCAAACCTATTGAGGTGTTGAGGTCTTCAGTTTCAAATGAGATGAGGCAAAGGCACTACAAAAATAGCAGGTTCATACTACAAATTATTTTGCAGTGATGGATGCTAGGTGGGCTAGTGTCGTCAGTAATGATGATGGAGAATTCCTAGTATTGGAAGTATCTCCCTCGCTAAGAGGGAGTGTTGATTTTGTAGCTTGGGAGGTACTCCAAACCCTATGCTAGAGGGTTTTGGTGGAATGGGCTTCAAAAATGTGGTTTTTGGGCTTAGAACCCAAGTTTGGGGTTTTTCACTCAAAGGAGTTAGGCCAAAACCAAGTGTACATAGGGTGATTTGACACATGGAGATGTTAGAGGACCATTAAAGGAGAAAGGGGTAGCTAAAATCACTCAAATCAGACGTCTCTAATGTGAGATATGAATTTTTCTATGTGGTTGTTAGGTTTGAAAATGTAATGTTCAAGTCAGCAAGGGTTATTTTATCCCTCATGATAGGTTGTACAAGTCCACAAGGGAAGTTTGTTAAGCCCTTGAGAAACATATAAATAAAGGAGGTGTGTGAGATCTGAAATCACATCCAAGTTCAACATAAGGAAACTCACATAAAAATGAGGATCTTTGTTTGAGACGCAGGAGACTCCAAGTGAAGGAGAAGGAGGATAGGATTGGAGTTTTTTGTAACTATTTGGAGGTCGTAAGGATCTGATATACAGGCTGAGTTGGAGAGGGTTATGTCTAACTTATTTGTGCATTGTTTGGAGTGGGTTTTCCTTTGTTATACCATTTCAAGACTTGTATCTATTTTTGGAGTAGGGTCGAGCCCCATGCCCTAGATTGAGAAGGTTGTCGTAAGGCTTGAAATAGGGTTGGAACTCTTTATAGAAGATAGCGAACAATAATAGGAGTATGGGTGAGGTAGGCCACAACCGTTAAGGGATTGTTGAAGAATGAAAAGGGGGTCGCAATATTATTTTTGGATTCCCTAACCAACTGGTAATTCTACAGTAGTATGCAAATGGTTTAGAGGTGTGTTTGATGTGTCATTCCTCCTTTTGTTGCTAGGCGTTGGGTCCTAGTTTAGATAATATTGGATGGAAGTCCTGGTTTGGAAAGAGGTGGAGCAACCAAAAGGATATTTGTTTGGGAGGGATGCATTGGATTGTTCCAAGCCCTAATTACTAGTCATTAAAGGAAAAATGAAATACTAGGAGAGACAAAAGTTTGGTGAGCTTGGGACTGATTCTTGAAGGATGAAGAAAGGAGGTCAAGGGAGCAGATCACATTCATACCAAGTTCATTGTGGGAGAAGGACATCTTGTAGTGATAGGTGGTATCCCTTCGTTCCCTAAGTGTGTCTTCATTGGGAATCACAAGAACACATTGGTGGGAATCAAGTCCCTAAGAAGTTGTGTCCATGAAGGACTAAGGAGCACCTAGTGGGAAATCAACCCAAAGGAGTTGAGGAGAAGCAGTGGGCTGTTGAGAGTTGTTCAAAAATGGAGTTGTAAACAACTTGATATGAATATTAATGTGTTGATGAATTTAAGGAATAATGATCAAATAAAAAGAAATTGAATCTGAGTTCAGTGACCTAAAGGAATAGGACCACTGATAGAGGAAAAATGGAGTTGCTGCAGATTGGGAGCCGAAGGACCAAGAAAGTGTGTTCAGGGTACGAACGAGAGGAGCTAAGAGAGTGCATTGCATTAGATATATGGTTAGTGTATATTATTCAGGGTATATTGGTTTTTGAAGTGACCGATACCGAACCCTAGTTATAGTCTTGTATTAGTGCTTGTATGAGGGACATTATCCCTAGTACAAGAGCCATAGATAGTTGTTATCAACTTGTTAATTTAACAAAGTTGGGTTGTTACTGAAATTATAAAGTGATGTATATATTTTTGCTACAACATGGTATCAAATCTACTTTGAAGGGCCATTGAATCAATGTGTGCATAGTGAACCAACTCAAAAGGAGAAAATATTGTCTATATCATGGAGTAGAGGGTTTAGCTGAAGACATGGAGATGTGGTGTTGATCGGCTTGGTAGCGATATTGGCTAGGAGTTCTGGTGGATTGGTGGTGATTCTGGTGAATATTAGTTTGTTGTAGGGTAGGTTGTTGATTATGGACTTATTATGACTTTTCATGGATGGTTAGGACAACTCAAGAATTTCTTTGGCTTGGAAAAGAATGGTATGATCGAGATTGCTTCATGTGATGGGCTAAAAATTGGCAAGCTAGTTTCTTCATTGGATTGTGATGTTACATATCTGAGATTTGATGGATGTGCACAAGTTGTGTTAGATCCAAGAGGATGAGTTCTTGCAGGAATGACGGCTCGTGTTCAACCGCAACTCACAATGACCTTGTGTGACATGAGATATGTTGTAGGTTGATCTAGTGGAGATCGTGTAGACTCAGAGGGAGTGTAGCTTTAGATGGAGTATCCCTATGGAAGTGTTGAGGTCTTTAGGTTTAGATGATAGGAGCCAAAGGCACTATCGAGATAGAAGGGTTCATTCTACAGAGTATACTGCAGTGATGGATGCCATATGGGCTAGTGTTGTCAGTGATGATGATGGAGACTTCCTAGTATTAGAAGTAACTCCCTCGCTAAGAGGGAGTGTTGATATTTTTAGCTTGGGAGGTACTCTAATCCCTAGGCTAGAGGGTTTTGGAGGAATGGGATTCACAAATGTGGTTTGTGGGCTTAGAAACCAAGGTTGGGGTTTTTCACCCAAAGGAGTTAGGAAAAAACCAAGTAGACATTGGATGATTTGACACATGGAGGTTGCATAGGACCCTTAGAAGAGAAATGGGTACAAAAAATCACTCAAATTAGAGGACTCTAATGTGATATATGAATTTTAATACGTCGTTATTAGGTTTGCACATGTAATGTTCAAGTTAGCTAGGGTTATTGTAGCCTTCATGATAGGTTGTACAAGCCCACAAGAGTAGTTCATTAATCCCTTGAGAAACATATAATTAAAGGAGGTGTGTGAGACCTAAAATCACATCCAAGTGCAACAAAAGGAAAATCACATAAAAATGAGGAACTTTGTTTGAGTCAAAAGTCATTAGCAGACTCCAAGTGTGTTAATTTTTATGGTATGTTATATGCTTGCAACAATTACTTCAATTTATTATCATCATTGAAAATAATTGTAGATAGAACATCAACAATACGTACAAGAATATATGAGATAATTTGATTACAAATTAAGGTCCCAATTATATACCTAGGTAGGTACCCATTCATGAATGATCATGTCCTTGGAGACATGAATCTTAAACACTAATTATTATGATTGTTATTATTTGTATTTATTTATATATATTATTCATAACAAGATTCTAGGAAGGGGAACTAGCCCCTAGTTTCACTCTTTAACACTCTCTCAACCAAAGAGGAATTCCACCTCTCAACATTTATCCATTGTTATGCCATCATGTCTATCATGTGCCATGTCTGGAATTTGTATTGTCTCTACTGAAGATTGATATCATAGTCCACTAAGAAAGGATTGAAAGAGGATGGGTCACAAGACCCTTCTATCCTTTCCAAAATGGTAGAGCCACATCCTCATGTCTAGGGATAGAACCCCTATCAGGCTTGATCCTTTAGTGATCAAGTTGTTGAACATCATGCATACTAGTCACAGGGAATACAATAATACCTAGTGCGTTTGTTGGAATTTATAATTAACCCTAACCACTTTTCCCAACTCATTAGCCAAATGATAATTACTTCCCAAGAGTCCCAAAATGTATTGTAGGATGTATGTTAGGGTATCCACATGGGAAGGTGAACCAAATCCATAGGGGAAGGTGAACCACTCACCTTGTTTTCACATGCTAGTTCCATAGGGGAAGGTGAACCACTCACCCTGTGTTCATATCACTCCAAGAAGTACCCTAGGTTGCCAAGAGATCCTAGATCTCAATGTTCAACCTAATCAAAATCCCTCCATATAGTAAATGCTACTCTCTGAGGGCTAATAATTTTTCCTTCCCAAAGGATTTTTGAGGATATCAAAAAACTGACCATCCATCCATGGGAGCCTCATTACTCCTCCCAGGACCATATAAATGGTGGCACGCAACTCACTAAAGAGTTTCTTCAAAACACATGGTCTCACAACTATCCATTCTAGCAACAATGATTTTAGAAATCCTCTATTTATTGTACATCCAAGATACCAAATCAAAAATCATGTTAAGGAAAATATTTAACTAACCTTGCTCCCTCTCATTCAAGAAGACCAGAAGCCTAATATTTTCTAATTCATGAAGGTGCCCCAGTGTCTTTTCTGCAAAATTTTCTTTCATACAACCAAAATCTCTTTGGTTTGAGGTGCATTTTGTAATAAAAAGGATCCACCTAACAACCTACTCATCATGGGATCCAATAACCTAAATAATTACCAACCAACATATCATGTTTCTGATAGTTCACTTCCATAGGGAAGTCCTTTGCTATAATTACCGGGAGGGTTCAATAGACAATTCCTCAGAGACTGATGAGATAAAACATTCTTCAATTTGTAACCATGGGCCCAAATCGTCTTCTTCAAGACCCAAAGTTAGCTTCATAGTATGTGCTTCTTAATTATTAACATAAACAATTCATGCAAGGATCTTATCTTCCATCTGAAGCCTCTTCATCAATCACAGAGACTTCAAATACATCCTTCTCAATAAAATTTTGAACCAATTCATCTCTCTAGTGTACTTTTGTTCCAGTCTATGTAGAATCAAATTGTATACAATATATCAATTTCATCATCTAATGGAAACATAGTGATCCAATCAACTATCTAGGAGATATTGTAATTTTGAGCATGTTAATGACTATAAGTTTTTAGTGTAGGGAGGTATACAAAGTATACATACTGCAGTAATCTAGACATCCTCAGTCCTTGCAATAGTCACATTCTTCTTTTCCATATTAGACGATCCAACCATACAGAGGTTCAAATAACAGCACTAGTTACACATTATTCCTATACTTCATGATGGTGATCCAAACTATACTCCAAAATGAGATCAATAAGGTTCTGATATGTGCCATTATTAGATTCCAAACTATGTTATTATAAGGTTCTAAAATACCCTCAACAAACCATAGAAATCACCAAAATGGTACCACGGGGATGAGCGAGCTTGAGCGTTATCATAATCCTATAAGAAATCTGAACTTATCTTTTCAATACAAGACATATGATTGTAGTATATGGAATTGAAATCTTTTCATCTTCTAATCATTTCTTTTTACACACAAGTTTCCCATACCATATACCATGCCTATTGATATGCTACATATAAAAAACTTTCCTTTAAGGTTTCTTAAAGGATTTCTCTGTAACCATGTACAATTTGTAGATCATTGACCCAATCCTATAATGTATTTTCATTTTTCAAGTATTTGACACAAACCTTTGGTATATTAGAAAATTATGATAAGTCTTTAGACTTGTGACAAAGCTTCTCTTATGATGATAAGAGATTATCTAAGAATAATTCAAACAATATTATAGTGATGATGCATAGCTATCATTCCAATGATTCTATAAGTCATCAATATTTAAACTTAGTTCTCACATTATATTATGTTATGCATGAAAACTTTAATCAAGCTAGGAACCAAGCAATATGTAAAGTTGAAATCTCTTCAATATTGTCACCTCTTTATTTCCAATGCAACTTAAGGTTTATGAAACAGGGTCTTAACCAATCTTATTTGAGCAAGTTGACTTCAAAATACATATTCTTGAATCATAGACTTTCAATTATGCCTTATTCCATATTAACATATATAGTCTTCAAGAGTTTTCAAACAAAAATTACTAACAATTATAGTCTTCACGAGTGTTCAAACAAAAATTAATATTAGTAGATACATACTTTATATTTCAGTAATTAGACATATTTACCAGTTACTGCCATCATAATTCATGGAATTCTTTGCATTCTTTATATTTTTCTAATTAGGAATATTTACGAGGAATTAATACCCATCATAATTTATGGAATTCTTTGTATTCTTTGTATTTAGGTAATTAGACATCACCATATTTAATGGAATTTTTTGCATTCTCAGGTAGGAGCTAAGAATTAAATATGTTGGTAACGACCACAAAAATTTAACACTTCGTTGAGGCCTTTCTCCACCAAATTCTGATACCATGTTAATTTTTATGGTATGTCATGCTTGCAACAATTACTTCAATCTCTTAGCATCAACAATACTTACAAAAAGATATGAAATAATTTGATTATAACTCAGGGTCCCAATTATATACCTAGGAAGGTACCCATTCACGAATGGTCATGTCCTTGGAGACATGAATCTACCACACCAATTATTAGTTTTCATTATTTATTATTTTTTAATATATATATATATATATATATATTATTCATAAAAAAACTTATAGGAATGGAAATTAGCCCCTAGTTTCACTCTTTAAGAAAGTGAAAGAGGAGGCTAGGATTAACATCTTTTGTGACTATTTGGAGGTCATAAGGATGTATTATACATGATGAGTTGGAGAGGGTTAAGTATGTGCTATTTGTGTGTGGGTTTTCCTTTGTTATACCACAACAATACATGTAACTCTATTCGGAGTATGGTTGAGCTGCATGCCCTAGCTTGAGAAGGGTGTCATGAGGCTTGAAATAGGGTTGTAACTCTTCATAGAAGGAAATGAACAATAGCAGGAGTATGCTTGAGGAAGGCCACAACCATTAAGGGACTGTTGAAGTAATAAAATAGGGTTAAAACAACATTGTTGGATGCCCTAACTAGCTCGTAATGTTATAAAAATATGCACATGTTTCAAAGGTATGATTGATGTGTCATTCCTCCTTTTGTTGCTAGGTGTTGAGTCCTAGTTTGGATAAGATTGGATGGAAGTCCTAGTTTGGATAGAGGTGGATTAGCCAAAAGAGAAGTTGTTTGGGAGGGCTGTAGTGGCTTGCTCCAAGCCCTAAGTGCAAGTCATTGGAGGAAAAATGGGCTACTACGAGAGGCAGAAGTTTGGTGAGCTCGAGACTGATTCTTGAAGGACAAAGATAGGAGGTCAAGGGAGAAGATCACTTTAAACCCAAGTTCATTGCGAGAGAAGGACATCTTGTAGTGATAGGTGGAAACCCTTCGTGCCCTAAGTGTGTCTTCATTGGGAAGCATAGGAAGAAACTAATGGGAAGAAAGTCCCTAATAATTTGTGTCATTGAAGGACTAAGGAGCAACTAGTGGGCAAGAAGTCCTACAGGAGTTGAGGAACAACAGTGGGCAGTTGAGAGTTGTTCAAAAGCAAAGTTTTGAACAACACAAAAGGAGTCTCAATGTGTTTATGCATTGAAGTAATAATGATCAACTAGATAGAAGGTGAAAAAGAGTTTAGTGACCTAAAGGAATAGGTTCATTGATAGATGCAGAATGGAGTTGTTGTAGATCGAGAGTTGAAGGATCAGAAATGTGTATATAGGGTATGGCCGAGAGGAGTTAAGAGAGCATGCTACATCAACCAGATGGTCAGTGTATATTGTTCAGGGTAGATTGGTTTTCGAAGTGACCGCCACCAAACCCTAACTGTAGTCTTGTATCAATAGATGTATGAGGGAAATTATCCTTGGTATGAGAGCCCTAGACAACTGTATTATCAATTTGTTAATATAATGAAGTTGGATTTTTACTGAAATTGTAAAAATTTGTCTATATTTGTGCACATGTTGATTTACTGTTATTTATTGTTCCATTTTGCAAAGTAGTCTTGTTTCGATACTTGGATTGGTAGCATCAGTGATTTAAGATTCTATCCTAGACTCCAGTATCGTGGAAAAAAAACACGCCTCAACTTCCCTCTCACCCTATTGGCATATTGTTTCCTAACATTCCATTGGATATTCTTCTTCAAATATCATCTGTATCTTTTTTCTTCCTTCTCCCTTTCTAGTAGAATCATGCTTATTACACTAAGTCTCTCTTTTAACTCAACCATCTCTATGTCAAACTCCACTTGGTTTATATTTCTTCTCTTGATGCCATATTATTTTGCATACTTATCCATTATCTTATGTATTTCACTCGAACCTTTATCATGAACATCAAAGTTGATTTCTTTCTTTGTCTCCATAAGTTTCATCATGCTCAGTATGAGCTGCAAACAAGCCTCCACAAGACACCTCACTAATATTCTCTCCTCTAGCTTGGCCTTTTGGTATGACAAGTTCACCTCCTCTAAAACCTCTACATCTTCCTTCATTCCTTTGGTTGTTTCACTCTACTCACCTCTTGAGAACTTCACTTGTTTTCTTCACCTCTTTGATGACTTCCTCTGTCCTCTACTCCATTTTCAACCTCAAATGAAACTCTTATAGTGCAACCTCTCTGTTGCAAGGTTATATTCTAGAGTTCTCTTTCTCCTGTTGCTACCTAAAATTATTAGTCTTATTACTTGGTTAAAATAAAATCATAAGAATAGGTTTACCTTCCAGGTCTCCTTAGCACTGAGATCTTATATCATTGAATAACATCACTAGTTATTTGTTACAACTCCTCTAGCTATAAGTCACCATCACAATATCTTTATCTATTGCTACTAGTTTCAAACAATAAATTTTTTGTTAATAATTTAATAAGGACAGAAAATCAAGTTCACTTACCAACCCTTATTCAAATATGCACTGCTATAATTATTTCACCATCAAATACCTCCTCTATTCAGATCTCTATCACTCGATATGAACAACCATTAAAGAACGTAATAGTTGTTGAAGAATGTAACTAGTTTAGTCTTCATAATTGTACTTGAGTCATAATGAAATATATTTATCAAAATAAAGAAAACGAAATTTTATCATTAAACAAACTGACTTATTAAAGCGTCGGTTTCATGCTTGGGTCAATTTTTTTTAGGTAAAGGTCTCCATTTTATACCTCTAGGGTTTATTTCAAGTGTCCTTGTCCATGTCATATTGTAAAACCCTTGTTGGGAATTATCTGTTAAGAAAGAGAATTATTTTAATGTAAAATAGGTAAATTAGGCATCCTCCACCAAGTCAACCTAAAATAAGATCAAGTCGGACTCAAAAAAGGTAATTCGACCTCACTAGAATCCTATATATTGGAGCAAATCAAGCTCATTTGGAACAAATTCTAAAACAAGTTTGATTTGCAGTAATTGGTTTCAGAAAAGTGTGAAATTAAAGGAACAAGGAGAAGAAGGATAGCAAAGAATATGGAGGAATATTTCAAGGATTAAAGTCAAAATTTTCTCTCTCATTCCCACACGTGTGAAGTTGTGCTGCTACTAGAAGAGGGCCGAAATTCTGCAGTAACTCAGAGGCTAAAATTATGCTGTAGAAAAATCGAAATACTGCTACTAGGAAGTCGAAGTTAATGGGATGTTGTTGGGCTGAAGCTGCTGAAAAAAATGAAGAAGATTGAAGGTTGTTGCATCATATCAAATGGATAACTTAGTGGAGGAGTAAGGTATATTGGTCTAGGGTCTTGGTTGTCTAACTATCATATGAATCTACTGAAGGATGAGTTATTGGCTGGGTTTTCCACTAAATAAGGGTTTTTCCCTGGCTTTCCACTTAAATCTGGTGTCTTTGATCTTCGTAATATGGTTTTTCTAATTTATTGATGAACTAAGATAGAAGAAGAACAAAAGAAAATTAATAATAACATAAGAATATCACAAGTAATTATCAACATAAGAAAATATTTCTGCCATTCTGATTTTCCAACATGGTATTAGAGCTAAGGTGAAGAAGGAGGAAAAATACAACCTAAAGATCTATTATAAGGAGAATAAGGAACCTTAAAAATTTGAATAAGGAATATAATTTAAAGGATCATATAAGGGATAAGCCTACTATCTTCAAGAACCATTTCTAACTCATTGAAGGGAGAAAACAAATTATAAGGAGCCTCCAGCTACAAGGCATGGAAAAAGAGGATAGATCTCATCGTCGAGAAGAATAAAGTCTTGGATCTAGTCAAAGGAAAAGTAACTAATCCTACAGATGAATCAAGTGAACCTGCGAAAGAAAAGTTTAGAGAAATAGAAATATTGGCCATGAGTCTAATAGTGGATGTAATAAAGGAAAACCTCATTCCATATATATCCAACATAGATTCCTTTGAAGAAATGTATGAGGCCCTATCCAAATTATTCAAAATTAAGAACATTGGTCAAATTGCAATCCTTAAGAATGAACTAAGAACTATGAAGATAAAAAAAGATGATGTTGTGGCATAATTATTTGTAAATATAACTAGAATCACAAATGAACTCCAGGTAATAGATGAAATAGTACCTGAAAAGGAGCTTGTTATTACTGCTCTTCTAGGATTAACGACATCTTGGAGTGTCGTTGCATTAGGGATCAACAATTGGAAGGATACTCCTACATTCAAACAATTATGGAATGCATGTAGTCAAGAAGAAGTCAAAATATATTTAGTAATAAACAAGGAGAATGAAGAGGAGAAAATATCAAAAGCATATTTTTCTCATCACAAGAATAAGGGAAGCTTCAAGAAATTCAAAGGACCAAGGAAGCAAATAGACCTATCCAAGATTGAATGTTACAATTGTCACAAAATGAGTCATTATAGAAACAATTGTCCTGAGAATCCAAAGAATAAAATGAGATATAGGGATCAAGAAAATATTTTTGATGAAGGTTCACGAAAGAAGAACAAGATTGAAGAATCATAAATCAAAGACTTACACTATTAATTCCTCTCTCTCTCATCTCTCTTAATCCTCTATTCTAAATTTTGAATTTTTTTCCTTTATGTTTTGATTTCTAGTACTTAAAGGTCTAACATGCTTTGGTAGAACATTTTTGAATTGTTTTGATAAATTTATAGGTATCCCTCAATATTGGATTAAGAGGGATCCCTCACCATTTTACCGAATATATGTATCTTACTCCTTGAACTATATTTTTATGTTTGGTTTCCTCTCATACTGAGATGTGTTTGTATGCTAATAACCTTTCTTTATATTTTCCTTGTTTAGGAAAGCTTGCTGAATACTCAAGGGTTATGGAGAAGACCTCACAAGATAAAACATGGTAGAAGTTCTTCAAGAATTGAAGTCCTACAAGGTTTTTTAAGAAACAAATCAAAGGTATGTATTAGACCATAAGCTTCATTCTCTTCATAATAAAAGTATATTCATTTCTTCTAATAATTTTCTTTACATTGCTAACATCATTATGTCTAGGACCTTTGAATCACAAAGATTCTTGTTAGGGTGATCAATCATTAGATTAAATATACCCTCATTAAATCATCATTGTGGAACCCTAAAAGGTTCACCATAAAATCATAGCCTAAGGGTATGTCGATGCTAATATGAAAATCCTAGTCTACTTAAGATTATTGATAAAATATAGAAAAGACTATTCTTTTGATGTTTAGGGGTTTGATACTATTATAAAAACCCTAATCCTTTAGGGTTTTCTATGTATTTAAATAATAAACCTTTAGAGTTTTGGTAAATTAAGGTTTATGAGAAAAACCCTTATAATATCTAGAGTAAGCGCTGTTAATCAGCGGTTGTCATTGATGTCAACCCAAGCAGCACCAGGGGCTAACGCAATATTTCATGGGAATTTTGACCTACAAAATTAATATATTTTGGTTCAAGAATGTTTTTAATGGTTTCTACTTGTCGAGATGTTTCCGTTGATATATGGCACGCCACGTAATTCTTCACGATTTGAGAGATATTCATGTTTGAAGTTTGTACCCCCAGTTAGTGGGCTAAAACCCCATGGGGTTGTGGCATGGGTCATTAAAAAGTCATAATTAATATTTTTTAAGCTCCTAAAATCCCTCCCACGTTCACTTGTTGAAGCCCCTCTCAACCTAAGCATTTATATAAATTGTGATCCTCATATCCTCCTCATGCAAGGGATTTCGTTATCTAAAACAGGTCATCGTGGAATTTTCGCTCTAAATTTTTTTCTACAAAGGTTCAGAAGCTGAAATTTTTATGAAGCGAAGCCAAAATCCTAAGGAAGCTGCTGTGAAAATTTCAGATCAAGGTGCGCAATATTTTCGGAGATATGATCTGTGGAAGTAAGTGTTTTTGCAGGCTCCTGAAATTTATCTCAAAGAAGTGACCTTGGGAAAATCATCATAACTCTCTCTCTGAGTATCGGATTGGAATTCCATAGAAATTTCCAAATGAAGAAACAATGACACGTGGAACGTCGTACAAGTTCGCTCTGCTGAAACATTCCATAATTAGGGCATTGTGAGAGATTGGGTATAACTCTCTCTTGAAGAATCCAAATTGGGTCAGACCTGTGGTATTGGAAAGATGACTCTGAGGACTACTACAGTACCAAAAATAAGATATTGGGGATCTGAAATAACAGAGATACACCAGATTCAATATCGAGCTCCTAGAAGGCAAAAAAAAAGCTAGATCATGTGTTGTCAAGGGCTGCAAAGGACCAGAATTTCTAGGGAAGCAAAGAAAATCAAGGTGCAGAAGAGGGTAGCATGAAAAGAGCAGCAACCAAGGTACATAAAAACAGCAATAATTTCATCACATGAAGTCTTCAAGTGGGCAACACTGCATACAATCATTGTACTAAGTCATTGTAAATATATTATTGTACAAATTGTACTAGTGTCTATCTGCCAAGAGTTGAAGAGGCAGTGTCGGGTGGTCTAGGATCATCATTAGGTGGTTGTGTCATAGTTGGGGTTATGTTCTAGTGTGTCTTCTTCTTCCACATCATTCTATACTATTGTAAAGGGACTATTTTCCCTAAGATCAGATATCAGAGTCCATTCTTCTTTTATTCTTCGTAGGTGGTAGGGTGGTGCCAGGGGTGAGTTGTAGCTCATTTGCATTGGGGCATCCATTCAATACCATCGAAGAATCTTGGGCGTTGGAGCATCCATCCAGTTGGAGCTGGAGAAGAATGATTTTCTAGATTCTAGGAAGTTGGAGCTTTATTTTCAATTGGAGTTGAATATTAAAGAATTATTAGAAAAGCATTAGGTGGTTTTTGTCCCGGAGTGGGTTTCCACCTTAAAAACTGTGTACATTTGTGTTCCTCTTGTTTGTTGCTATCATTTTACAAACACCGATAATAATTGAAGATTAAATAATGCTCTAATTGAAAGGAATATTGATTCACCCCTCCCCTCTCACAAAAAGATTTCCAACAATTACATCGTAGCTTGGTTCCTTCAATAGCAGTTTAACAGCTGGAAGGAGGTCATTGAGCATACCAAGAATGTTGTACCTCTATTCAATGAAAATAATTATGCACTATCGAAAGGAATAATGGAGGTCTATCTCTTGGAACAAGGTTACGAAGTATGGGACACTGTTCAAAATGGATTTACATCAAACACGGATGAAAAAGGTAAGAAGAATTTGATAAATGATGCAAAAGCAAAGAATATTATTATCAATGGAATTATTGAATCTCCTTATCATAATGTATCAGGTTGTAAAACTGCCAAAAATGTATCGGACAAGCTTTAGAATATATGTGCAAGTGACTCAAATGTCAAAGAAGAAAAGCTTCAAATCTATAGAGAAAAATTTGAGCAACTCAGAATGAAAGAAGATTGCAACATTGTGCATACTTCTAATACATTGATGAAATAACCAATAATCTAGAAGGATTGGGAGAGCTAGTTGACGAGATTACTATTATACGGAATATTCTTAGAACGTTACCAGGGAGATTCAACCCAAAGGTATTGTTCTTAGAATACATTGAAAATCTAGAGAAACTCAACAAAGAGGAATTACATGGAGTTCTCATAGCATATGAAATGAGACTTGATGAAGAAGAGGGTACTTCAAATATAGAAGCTGCGTTCATTGCATCTAAGAAAACCAATAAGGAAAAACAACCTTCAATTGAAATGACATGCACCTGCAAGTGGGAAGAAAAGGGAGATGATGGAGAAGGTCTTTCAGATGAAGAATATTCTTACTTTACGAGAAAACTAAAAACTAGCAAGGGAAAATTCAAAGGTAAACTTTCGTTGATATGTTTCAATTGTGGTGAGGTTGGGCATTTCGCAGCAAAATGTCAAAACAAAAGTGATGGAAACTCAAAAGGAAAGAAAGGCTTTAAGAAATTCAAGAAGTAAGGGAAAAATAAAGGATTCAAAAGTAACTTTCTCTCTAAATAATATAGCTCATCATCCGATGAAGAAAGTGACAGGAAAGAAGAAGCGAATGAGAAAGTATTGTTTATGGCCAAGCTCAATAAACAAGAAGTGTCAAACAATGAAGAAGAAGGGTTTACCATAGAAGAATTTTCCCGAGGAGGCAATCAAGCTTATAAAAGAGCTCAATGCCGAGAAGATCCATTCCGAATACCTCTTGAAGAACAAGTTCAAGGTCTCAAATTGAAGTTGAAGAACATAAATGTATCAAGAGTCACTTCAAAAGAAGTTGGAAGAAAGAACCAAGAAAGGAAGAATTGTGAAGTCAAGAGAGATCGCACCGCGTAAGGAAGTGAAGAAGGGAAAAACTGTCCAAAACTATGCCAACAGCTCAAGGGCATTGGAAGAACTCATCAAAAATCAACGATCTTACAACGACAGAACTGGCCTTGGTTAGAAAGAAGAAGAAGAAGGACCTTCTACAACAAAATACAGTGAACCTATGAGATATGACATACATGTAGACTTCATTGGACAAGATTCGCAAGCACATCCTGGGAAGATGATTCCTCGACGAATATTTCCATCCAGGTACCAACATATTTTCATGGCTATTGTTATTCATTTGGAAAATTTGGTCATAAAGCTGTAGAATGTCGCACGTACCCTAGGAACCAATACAATTCTAGGAGATCCTTCAAATATGGACCTCCCAGGGCTCAAAGAAACATCAATAGATTTGAATATTTAAGAAATAATATGGAATGTTACAAATGTCAAAAATTTGGACACATAGCCAGAGACTGTAGACTTGAAAATCCTCCAGAAGAATCTTCGAAGCCACAGAATGAACAAAAATGGAAGAAGAGGAAGACTGATAATTGTGCTCTCACTCTCAAGGCTCAAAACAAAAAAGATGTGTGATATGTTGACAATGGTTGCTCAATGCATATGACTGGAGATAGAAGGAAATTTGTATCTCTAAAAGAGAAGAAGGATGGAACCGTATCCTTTGGAAATGATGGATCTTTAAATGTTATAGGATCAGGTACCGTCACTCTCGGAAGCAAAGATGTTATAGCCAAGAATGTTCTATTGGTTGAAAACATGAATCACAATTTTCTCAGTGTTGAACAAATGTGTGATCAAGGACACACAATGGTATTCAACTCCATAAAATGTGAAATTAGGAAAGGCAGGTATGGTAAAATTGTGGCTACAGCAAGTCGAGCTCCAAACAACATATATGTTCTAGATGAAGCAAATAAAGCATGTCTACTAGCTAAAGAAGATGAAATTTGGGTATGGCACAAAATTTGACAATCTTACGTATACAAAAAGGAAGCAGTACGAGAAATGCTGAAAATCTAAAAACTTTCCAACACACTATGTGAGGCATGTCGGCATGGAAAGCAAACAAAATTCCAATTTAAAACAAAAGAGCACTTTTCATCACATCCATTGGAATTGATACATACTGATCTATGTGGTCCTGTGAGAACCGAAGGATTAGATGGAGAATTATATTTCATGTTGATGATAGATGACTATACTAGGATGACAGTCATCAGTTTCCTAAAGAAAAAATATAAAGCATTTGAGTGCTTTAAGATCTACAAGGAGTTGGTTGAAAATGAAACTGATTTGAAAATAAAGTGTTTAAGTTCAAATAATGGTGGAGAATTCACTTCCAAACAGTTTCAAAGAATACCGTACTAAAAATGGAATAAAATACAATTTTCAACAATACGAACACCGTTGCACGGAGTTGTTGAAAGAAAGAACAAAAACATACATGAAATGGTGAACAATTTTCAAGGACTCAAAATTGGATGAAAAAAATGGCGGTTCAAGCAATTGATACGATAGTCTTCATTATCAACCGAAGTCTTTCTCGTAAATAATTACAACAAGACCCCATATGAATTATGGAAAGGAAAACCAACTAATGTAAAATATTTCAGAATCTTTGGAAGCAAATGTTATATCAAAAGAGAAGATCAAAATTTGGGTAAGTTTGAATCACGTGTTGATGAATGTATCTTTGTTGGTTACTCAAGCAAAAGAAAGGCCTATAAATGTTATAATCTAAGGCGAAAAAAGATAGTGGAGAACATAAATGTTACATTTGACGAAGATGGCGTTCTAGCAAATAATGATGAGGATCTAGAATCTTTGAAACTTGAGACAGAGGCTGAAAAATACATAGATAAAATTCTAGAACAAGAAGCAACTATCAACCAGGAAGAAGTAAATAATGATCATCAAGATATACCAGAACAACAACAAGAATCTCCTCCAAGGAGAACAAAATAATGGATTCAAAAGAACCATCCATCAAATCAAATCATTGGTGACATAAATGAAGGTCAAAAACTTCATTCATCACAACAAGCTCACATTGCTTTTCTAGCAACCTTTGAGCCTAGTAGTTTTGAGGAAGCCAATAAAAATGAACATTAGGTAGCAGCTATGAATGAAGAATTGGATCAAATCGAGAAGAATAACACCTGGGAATTAGTTCCACAACCAAAATATAAAAATGTCATTGGGACTAAATGGGTGTTCAGGAACAAATTGAATGAAGATGGACAGGTTACCAGAAAAAAATCAAGATTGGTTTGCAAAGGCTATGCACAAGTGGAAGGAATTGATTTCGATGAAAAATTTGCACTAGTTTCCAGAATGGAAGCCATCCGAATGTTTCTCGCCTATGCATGTTCAAGAAAAATCAAAGTCTACAAAATGGATGTTAAGTTAGCATTTCTGAATGGAGAATTAGAAGAGTAAGTTTACATCTAACAACCTGAAGGTTTTCTACTATCAGAAAAATAAGACTGTGTTTGCAAGTTAAAGAAGGCTCTATATGGTCTCAAGCAGGCTCCCAGAGCATGGTATGCTTTTCTTGATGGATATCTACATCAACAAGGGTTCAAGAAAGGTATTGTTGATAGCAATCTTTATGTACAAATAGATAAAGATAACTTAACAATCGTTGAGGTATATGTGGATGATATAATATTTGGTAGAAATGATGATCGACTAAGTAAGAACTTTTCTACAAAGATGCAAAGTGAGTTTGATATGTCTTTACTTGGTAAGCTGACATACTTCTTAGGGCTTCAAATATTCAAAGCAAGAGAAAGGAATATTTATATGTCAAGCTGGCACATCAAGGAAATGCTCATCAAATTCAAAATGGAAGATTACAAACTCGTCCTTACTCCGATGGTACCAGGCTGCAAATTGAGCATGTACGACTCATCTAAGGATGTGGATCAGAGGGTTGCATACATCTATGATTGGTAGTCTTCTATATGTAACAGCCTCTCAGCCAGATGTTATGCAAGCAGTTGGACAAGTAGCAAGATTCCAAGCAGCACCAAAATAATCACATATTATTTCCGTCAAAAGAATTCTTCGATATCTAAAGGGCACAGAAGAATATGGCTTGTGGTATCCCAAGGGTAACAATCTCATTATTTAAGCCTTTACAAATGTAGATTGGGCAGGAAGCGTTGATGATCGTAAGAGTACTAGTGGAGCAGCATTCTATCTAGGTGGTTGTCTTGTATCATGGTTGAGCAAAAAGAAAACCTCAATCTCGTTATCTCCAGCGGAAGCAGAATACATTGCAAAAACATCATGTTGTACTCAAGTCCTTTGGATGAAACAAAATTTGCAAGATATTCAAGTACAATTTAGTGAGCCTATTCCCATATTTTGTGACAACACTAGTGCCATCAGCATCTCCAAGAATCCTGTCATGCATTCAAAAACAAAACACATTCCGATCAAATATCATTTTGTTAGAGAACAAGTCGCTGAAAAGTTATCAAACTTGAGTATGTTTGTACAAAAGAACAAATTGCTGATATCTTCACTAAACCTTTACCTCGTGAAGCATTTGAATATCTTCGTCAGAAGCTTGGGATTCTCCCAAGTTCTCATTAGATTATAGGTTTGCAGGACGGTTGTGTGTCAGGGGGAGTGGAAGTGTGTACAGGTCCACAGGATGGTTGTGTTTCAGGGGGAGTTAACCTTTTCCATTGATGTCAAAGGGGGAGAGAATGTTGTACGAAGAGGTTTCATGATCGTAGGGGGAGTACTTGTGTTTCCATCAATGCCAAAGGGGGAGATTGTTGATCAACGGTTGTCATTGATGTCAACCCAAGCAGCACTAGGGGCTAACCTAATCTTGCATGGGAATTTTTACCTACAAAATTACTATATTCTGGTTCAAGAATGCTTTTTATGGTTTCTACTTGTTGAGATGTTTCAGTTGATATATGGAACGCCACGTAATTCTTCACGATTTGAGATATTCATGTTTGAAGTTTGTACCCCCAGTTAGTGGGCTAAAACCCCATGGGGTTGTGGCATGGGTCATTGAAAAGTCATAATTAATATTTTTTAAGCTCCTAAAATCCCTCCCACATTCACTTATTGAAGCCCCTCTCAACCTAAGAATTTATATAAATTGTGATCCTCATATCCTCCTCATGCAAGGGATTTCGTTATCTGAAACAGTCCATCGTGGAATTTTCGCTCTAACTTTTTTTCTACGAAGGTTCAGAAGCTAAAATGCTTATGAAGCGAAGCTAAAATCTTGAGGAAGCTATTGTGAAAATTTCAGATCAAGGTGCGCAATATTTTTGGAGATATGATCTGTGGAAATCAGTGTTTTTGTAGGCTCCTGAAATTCATCTCAAAGAAGTGACCTTGGAAAAATCGTCATAACTCTCTCTCTGAGTATCGGATTGGAATTATATAAAACGTGGTAGATAGTGCACAGTCTGTAGTTTTTTCTCTATCAATTTCAGAGCCAAATGAAGAAACAGTGACACGTGGCATGCCATACAAGTTCACTCTGCTGAAAGAGTCCATAATTAGGGCATTGTGAGAGAGTTGGTATAACTCTCTCTTGAAGAATAAAAATTGGGTTAGACTTGTGGCATTGGAAAGATGGCTCAGATGAATACAACAGTACCAAAAATAATATATTGGGTATCTAAAATAACATAGATACACCAAATTTAATATCGAGCTCCTAAAAGGAAAATAAAAAGCTAGATCATGTGTTGTCAAGGGTTGCAAAGGACCAAAATTTCTAGGGAAACAAAGCAAAGCAAGGTGCAACAGAGGGTAGCATGATAAGAGCAGCAACCAAGGTACATAACAACAGCAAGAAGTTCATCACATGAAGTCTTCAAGTGGGCAACACTGCATACAATCATTGTAAAGGTATCATTGTACTAAGTCATTGTAAATTGATTATTGTATAAATTGTACTAGTGTCTATCTGCCAAGAGTTAAAAAGGTAGTGTTGGGTGGTCTAGGATCATCATTAGGTGGTTGTGTCATAGTTGGGGTTATGTTCTAGTGTGTCTTCTTCTTCTACATCATTCTATATCATTGTAAAGTGGACCATTTTCCCTGGTACGGGAGTCCATTCTTCTTTTATTCTTCTAGAGGGTGGTAGGGTGGTGCTAGGGTGAGTTGTAGCTCAATGGGTGTTGGGGCATCCGTTTAGTTGACTACTGAAGAATCTCGGGCGTTGGAACATCCATCCAGTGGGAGCTAGAGAATAATTATTTTATAGATTCTAGGAAGTTGGAGCTTTATTTTCAATTGGAGTTGAATATTAAAGAATTATTAGAAAAGCACTAGGTGGTTTTTGTCCCGGAGTGGGTTTCCACCTTAAAAAGTATGTGCATTTGTGTTCCTCTTGTTTTCTGCTATCATTGTAAAAAAACTGATAATAATTGAAGATTAACTAATTCTCTTATTGAAAGGAATATTGATTCACCACCCCCCCCCTCTTTCAGTATTTCCATCAAGCACCTAGGAATGAAATCCTAGGTGTATATTTGTTTGTTTGTTCGAAACCCTATCCTGATCAAAATTGTTATATGTCTAACTTTAATATATTGATATTTGTGTCTTGGGTTTGCCTGATAAATGTTGTTGTGATATTCTTATGCATGATTATGAAATCCTAGATATGAATATATGCTAACCTAATTGTTAATGCTCATAGTTTGTAGATTCTAGGGTTTATAACTAAGCCCTAGTAGAATTTTGATATTCTAGGATATGGTGATACTGTTTCCAATGTAATGATAAGATCTAGGGTAGAAGTTGGTCATATTGTTGAAACCTTAGATTATTTTACGATTGGTTTTGCTTGTTGATATCTAAGGCTTTGTGTCTTATAGATGGATTATAGGTTTTGTAATATCTCATAGCAGAGTATGCCATATCTCTAAAAGTAATATTGAGGCCCTAGATATAAGAAGATTGATATATTGATTGAGTTTCTTTAAATGATGTGATCTAAGGTTTATAACAAAACCCTAGAAATAAATTAAAAGTATAGAAGTATGTGTCTCTTGTTGATTATGAACCTAACTAAGTTTAGGTATTTGATGTCTAAAGTCTAACGCTTCCATTATTGTATGATTCCAATATAATTAAATTCATTTGTATTTGGTTGTACTTGCTATTAAATTTTTGCAAGTACACAATTTTCAAGATAATGAATATGTCCATATAAGCATGATGAAGAAAGCCATAAGATCAAGACGACTTTGATAAGAAGGTAATAAGCCATTAAAGTCTCTCTCATGCTATAGAAAGCGGTTGATCTCCCTAAGTTGAGAGGGGGCCTGGATAAAAGAAAGTATATATCTCCACAGTTGAGAGGGAGGGCATATTATGATAGTCATGGTGGATGTTTTAGTTTGGAATATGCTATCATTTCCTGGATGAGTAGAAATAAATATCTTGTTGCATTAAGTAATGTTGAAGCAAAATATGTTGTTGCATGTGAAGTAGGAAATGAAGTTGTATTGTTGAGGAAAATTTTGTCAGGGTTGTTTGGGAAGCCTCTAAGTCCTACTATAATAAATTGTGATAATCAAAGAAACATCAAGAATGTCTGAAGATGTCATGTTCCATGCAAGGATGAAGCACATCAATAACAAGTACCAATACATTAGAATCTTGGTAAAATAGGGATCGTGAAGCTACAATATGTCCCATTTGACGAACATGTAGTTGATGTACTAACAAAGTCTCTTCCTAACAACAAATTTGAATATATTAGAAGCATGGTTGATTTATTTGATATTACTTATTTTGTTGATGATAAGCATTGATGCATATACATGTGTCTGGTGCTTGGAAGAGATTTGATGTTACCTATTTGAATAATCAGGAGTGTTAAGGCATCATGTGTAATACAAAATTCCTAGGAGGAAATCTACATGTGTCTGATGTCTAAATCCTGAAGCAGGGAGGGTGGAGTTGGTCATAGAGCTCCAACCTTGAATTAAGAACCTAGATCCCTGGGTTGATGGTTATTAAGTAAGCCTGATGGTACCTGTAGTGGCTAAAAACTTTATTCCATCTTAGTCTGACCCAAATAGATTTCCATAGTCAGGAATCTAATCTGTGGCACTGAGTGTGCCTAAACTCTTCATATTTCATGTGTTTTGAGATCTTCCATGTACTTGTATGTATATATATATATACAACTACATGGAAGATATATATATATATATATATATATATATATATATATATATATATGTGTGTGTGTGTGTATGTATATATATATTATGAACACATCCCTAGTTAAGATGTAATGTTAAAGAATGTAACTAGGCCGGTCTTCATAATTGTACTTGATTCATAATGAAATATATTTATCAAAAGAAAGAAAAAGAAATTTTATCATTAAGTAAATTGACTTATTAAAGCACGGGTTTCATGGTTGGGTCAATTTTTTTTAGGTGAAGGTCTCCATTTTATACCTCTAGGGTTTATGTCAAGTGTCCTTATCCATGTCATATTTTAAATAACCATTCTTGGGAATTATCTGTGAAGAAACAAAAATATTTTAATGTAGAATAGGTCAATTAGACCTCCTCCACCAATTCGGCCTCAAAGAAGATAAATTTGGCCCTAAACAGGGTAATTCGACCTTAGTAGAATCCTATATATTGGATAAAATCAACCTCATTTGGAACACACACTCAAACAAGTTCAATTTGTAGTAATTGGTTGTAGAAAAGTTCAAAATTCAAGGAAGAAGGAGAAGAAGGATAACGAAGAAGAAGGAGGACTATTTCAAGGATAAAAGTTTAAATTTTGTCTCTCTTTCACACACATGTGAAGTTGTGATGTGACTAGAAGAGGGACAAAATTATGCAGTAACTGGGAGGCCAAAATTATGTTGTAGGAAAATTGAAACACTGCAACTCAGAAGTCGAAGTTTTTGGGATGTTGTTGGGTTGAAGTTGCTGAAAAAAAGGAAGAAGATTGAAGGTCATTGCATCATATAAAAGGGGTAACTTGGTGGAGGAGGAAGGTATGTTGGTCTAGGGTCTTGGTTGTCTCACTATCATATGAATCTACTGAAGGAAGAGTTCTTGACTGGGTTTTCCCCTAGATAGGGGTTTTTCCCTAGTTTTCTTCAAGAATCCAAATCAAGTCAGACCTGTGGCATTTGAAAGAAGATTCAGAGGGCTACTTCATAACTGAATTAAAGATATTGAAGATCCGAAATCACAGAGATAATTCAGTTTCAATATCGAGCTCCTCAAAATCAAGAAAAAGGTGTGTATTTTTTTTTTCAAATTGCATAAGTCTTGTTTGAAAAATCGGTTTTAAGTGATTCCAAAGGCCTATTGAGCATAGATATCAGTATTGGGTTCTAAAATTCCTCCTAAAAGAATTCAACACCCATTAAGCCCTTAGAGTACTCTACTATGACTCATGAAGATGAATATTACAACATGTTCTATCAAAATTACAAGAGCAAGTGCACCAAAATTCGATCTCGCAAAGAGCAACAAAAAATGAAATGGATGTTTTGAAGAAAAGTGTTGAATCTAAGATGGATGGTTTGAAGAAAGGCATGGAAGCTATGATGGATGATTTGAAGAATGGTATGGAAGAAAAAATGGATGGTATGGAAGAAAAAATGGAAGGTTTGAAGGAAGACATGGAAGGTTTGAAGGAAGGTTTGTCAAAGTTGATACCAGAAATGATTCCTAATGGCGAAAAGATAGTAGAGGAAACTCATGATGAGGAAAAAATAAATGTTAATCATGATTTCATAAACTCTAATGTTGGAATAAAGAACCACCATATTCCAAATATGGATATGAGGAAATTTGATGGCAAGGATCCCGTAACATAGATACTACAGATGGAGCAATATTTTGATCTCAATAATGTGCAAGACACACAAAAGGTACGCATTGCCACTTTACATTCAGAACAAAATACATTTGTATGGTATTGATGGCTTTGATCCCGTAAAAAAATTGTCACTTGTTCAATTTTTATGGAGGAAATGATAGCACATTATGAGGATACAAAGAGAAACAGCTTCTTTAGCCAGTTGATAAATATCAAAAAAAAAATTGAATACAAGGGTAACTAATATTCCAGAGGAACACAAGATTGATGTCTTCATAGGGACTTTAAAGGATAACATCCAACATGAAGTTAACGTTTGGGAACTAGATTCATTAGAGAAGGCATTCAGGTTGGCAAGAAAAATTGAGTGTAAAATTATGGAAACAAGGAAGCCTACCACTCACATCTATAAAGATGGAAGTGTTGCTACTCCTAGACTTCCACAACCTAAAAGGTTGACACCACAAAAATTGGAAGAAAAAATAGAAAAAGGGCTTTGCTCCAGTTGTGATAGCAAATACACTAAAGGTCATAATTTTGCTGAGAATAAATTATTTTACATAGATTGCGAAGAGGGGGAAGAAAATGAACAAGAAACTTCAAAATATGAGGATATACACCAGGGAGTAACCCTATAAGAAGAAGAAATGAGTCTGACCATATCATGTAATGCATTAGCAGGAATTACCACTCCTCAAACTCTCAATATAGAAGGACATATCAAGAAGAAAAAGGTAACAGTGTTGATTGATTTGGGTAGTACCCATAATTTTATTCATTGTAAGGTAGCCAAGGAATTGAATTGTTTCCTATACCCAGCACCAGAATGTCAAGTGATGGTTACAAATGGAGGAACTATAAATTTCTCTAGAAAATGCCATAATATCAAGCTATCCATGGGGAAATATGTATTGAATAGTCCAATGATTTCTCTCCCAATGAGAGGTGCTGATGCTGTACTAGGAGTACAATTTCTACAATCTTTGGGGATGGTAGCTTTTAATTTTCAAGAACTTTTCTTGAATTTTTTTTCGGAAGGAAAGGAAATCGAATTATGGGGTATCGCAGGGAAGCCAAGAAAGATAATAAGCTATAATGTCATGACAAAGATTCTGAAGAAAGAACAACGGGGCACAATTGTACAATTATGCTCACTGGAAGTTCCAACAACAATATCATCTATTTCTCAAGATCTCCAAAAAGTCTTGGACAATCATTCCAAGATGTTTGATACTCCCAAAGGACTCCCGCCTATTTGTGATAATGATCATGCTATCCATTTGATTCTAGGAAGTGTTCCTCCAAACATCAGACCTTACAGATATCCTTATGTCCAAAAGAGGGAAATTGAACGTTTGATTGCAGAAATGTTAGAGGCTGGTATAATTCAACCTAGTCAAAGTTCTTTCTCTCAAGCCCAAGAATATTGCGCAATAAGAAGGATGTATCATGGTGTATGGGAACTGATTATAGGGAGCTCAATAAGCTCAACATTAAAGATAAATTTCCCATTCCTATGATTGATGAATTATTGGATGAATTACATGGAGCAATTTATTTTACCAAGTTGGATCTTCGTTCAGGATATCATCAAATAAGAATGAAGACTGAAGATATTCCAAAACAACATTTCCAACTCATGAGGGTCATTATGAGTTTTTGGTCATGCCTTTTGGCCTTACCAATGCACCTTCTACATTTCAAGGGTTGATGAATTCCATTTTCAAACCCTTCCTTAGAAAATTTGTGCTGGTATTTTTTGATGATATACTAATCTATAGCAGATCTTGGAAGGATCATGTTGAACATGTTGACAGGGTGCTCAAACTATTGCAGGAGAAACATTTATATGCAAAAATATCCAAATGTTTCTTTGGAGTACAAGAGGTGGAATATTTGGGTCATATTGTATCTCACGAGGGTGTTAAAGTAGACCCTAAAAAAATTAAAGCTAGTAAGGAATGGAAAGTCCCCACAACCATAAAGCAATTGGGTGCTACATTTCTTAGGTTAAAGGTGGCATATCACAGTTTGTTAAGAATTATGGGAGAATAGCGGCACCTCTAACAACATTATTGAAGAAAGATGCATTTTCATTGACTCTTGAAGCAACTAAGGCCTTTGAACATCTTAAAGAGGCAATGTGCCTAGCACCAGGCTTAGCTACGCCAGACTTTAGAAACCTTTATTGTGGAATGTGATGCCTCAGGAAATGGAATTGGTGTTGTTTTAATGCAATAAGAAAGACCCATTTCTTTTGAAAGTCGTTCAATCAAAGGAAATTATTTACAAAAGGATATTTATGAGAAGGAAATTTTGGTAATACTACATGCACTAAATAAATGGAGACCTTACCTAATGGGAAGACACTTCAAGGTAAAAACTGATCATGATAGTCTTAAACACATTTTGGAACAAAGACTATCTTCAGAAGAGCAGCAAAAATGGGTCACAAAGATGTTGGGTTATGACTTTGAAATCATTTACAAAAAATGGAAGCTAAATGTTGTAGATGGCACTCTCAAGAAAGGATGAAGAGGTGGAAGCATTGTTTAGTACTTTCATTATCCAACCAGATTGGATAACTGAAGCAAGGGATAAATGGAAGAAGGACGAAGAAGTTTGGACACTCATTCAAAAGTTTCACCAAGATCCTAGTACATCTGATACATTTAGTTAGAAAAATGATTCCTTATGGTACAAACATCGCTTATATATTTGCAAGAATTCCCAACTAAAACAAAAGATTCTTTTGGAATTGCACACTTCTCCTTTAGGAGGACACTCGAGATTTTAAAAACTTACCACAGGGTGAAGAAAGAATTTTTTTGGGATGGCTTTAAATCCGATATTCAAAAGTTTGTATGAATGTTTGGTTTGCCAAAAAAATAAAGTTGAGACAATTAAGACCTCAGTCTTTCTACAACCTTTATCCATTCCAAATCAATGTTGGGAGGAGATTTCAATGGATTTTATCACAGGTTTACCTAAGTCCGAAGGAAGGAGTGTCATCATGGTGGTAGTTGATAGACTTACCAAGTATGCACACTTTTGTGCATTATCTCATCCATCTAAATCAAGTATAGTTGCTACTGCATTTATGGAAACAATTCAAAAGCTACATGGAAACCCGAAGATTATTGTAAGTGACAGAGATACCTTTTTTAAAGGAAATTTTTGGACGGAATTATTTTCTTGTTTGGGTACTCAACTAGCTCATAGCTCATCTTATCATCCTCAATCCGATGGTTAAACAAAGATAGTGAATAAATGTTTGGAAGGATATCTTCGTTGTTTTGTAACTGATAAGCAAGCAAAATGGGTCAAGTGGTTACCTCTCGCTGAATGGTGTTATAACACTTTCTTCCATACTGCAGCAAAAATGACCCCATTTATGGCACTTTATGGATATCATCCACCGTCCATCACATCTTCTTTAAGGGAAATTTCTAGGGTTCAAGAAATGGAGGATCACATGGAGCATCAACAACAAGTTCTCGAACTCTTAAAAGATAACCTAAATTTGGCACAAAATCGAATGAAACAACAGGCAGATCAACATCGCAGTGAGAGAAGTTTTTACGGGAGATCGGGTGGCTTTACGCTACAAACTATACAAAAAAAATGTCCTCACAAGCTAAGAAGGATAATAAATTATCGCCAAAGTACTATGGTCCTTACAAGGTGTTGCAAAATATTGGTACTATGGCATACAAATTGGAGCTTCTTGCTTCTTCGCGATTGCATCCAATTTTCCATGTTTCATGCTTAAAAAAGGTTATAGGGGAAAAACTTCCAGTTCAAACAATATTGCCAGAACTTGATGAGGAAGGAAAAACCATATTGGAACCTGAAGCAGCCATGGAAATAAGAACTTGATAGCTACGAAATCGATCAATTTCAGAGTATCTCATCAAATGGAAGAACTTATGCACTGAAGATTCTACATGGGATGATGAGAATTTTATACAGAAGCACCCGGAGCTACTCAAGCATTGAGGACAACACTTTTTTGAAGGAGAGGAGCATGTTAGGTCCTTATATTAATATTATAGCCCCTTATTGTTGTTAGTGTAACCCCCTTATTGTTATTACTGTACCCCTGTAACCCCCATATTGTTATTATTGTGCCCTTACATTATTATTGTTAGGTCAGCTAGGATTACATTGTGGGCCCACTAGGATTACATTGTGGCCCCATGGACTCCTATATATAGAGAGGAGGTTTTTTCATTTGTATCATCCAAGAATTGTTCATTTATGTAATGTATTGGAGGTTTCCCCCTCGAAGTGGCTATTTCTAAGGTGTTGATCTCTCTTTTTTTCTATTTTTGAAACAGGTTACATAACAATTACTGATTGAACAATTAATATCATTTATGTGAACTACTTCCTAAATTTTTTTGGTTGATTATCTTAGTTAAGAGGTCTCTGAATAGGATTTGTTTCGGTATTCATAATGTCAGTTAATTGAACTACTTCAATAACTTGATATTCATTATAAGCCAGAAATATTTAAATCCCAATCAATTTAAATATATTGCTCTTGGTTGGGTTAGATCTATATATGCCTAATTGAGATAGGATTAGGATAAAGGTCCTTTTTCTTGCATTTTAGAATAATTTTTCATTTAGATTTAATTCTACATTACTAGAAGTCCTCTTCCCAAAGAGAAAAAAATTTAGTTGTGGCTTGGTTGAGCCCCAAATTAGCTTAAGGATCACTTTCTTACCTGATCAGCAAGAGGGATGATCTGATGTCTCTTCTCCATTGGTAGACAAAATTTTCATTTTAAGCCATTGGATATTGAGAAAAGGTAACTAGATCTAGTTAAACCAGTTGGACCCACCATTCAAAATGGAAAAGGAAATGCTTTAAGGTCTGAACCAGGTGGTCACCCCCCATGTTGTTGCAATGAATTTTAAGGATTCAACAAATCCACAGAAAAAATGGAATTCCTTCCACAACTGTTCTTTCCACTCTACAACAGTTACAAAAGAGTATCTCTACATTTAGAAGGAAATATCGAAGGAAAGAGTTTAAGAAGAATGCTAGCAACATTGCTGGAGAAGGTGGTGATGGAGATCACCCAAAACTTAATTTAGAAAAGACTCACATTTCTTGAGTTAGTTCAAGAGAAAAAAAAATAACACCCATGACTTATTAAAATATGTTAACGCTCAAGTTATGGAGAGAGATGTTATTGAAGAAACACTGAGAATACCGAATTGGGCCGAAAGGAAGGCATTAGAAATTCAATCAATTACTGAGGAATTGGCTCAACAGGATCCAATTTATAATAAAATCTCAAAAAATTTACAATTTTAAAGGATGAATGTTGAAAAGTCTCAATTTATTGACAAGGTAAATTTAGAGATAAACATTAAGGGAATACAACCTTCCATGTTGTTTGAATTCCATCAAGAAATTGGAGATGCATTAGGATATTCAATTTTTTGATAGGAAGCATAAAATGCAATACTAAAACAAAGAATAAAGGAAATGGAGATGTCTTTGCTACCAAATCCATTATTTGTTAAACATATATCTATAGTCAAGCCAAGCCACGTTGCAAGGGACATCCCAAAAACATGTTCAAGGATTAAGGTGGCATCAAGTTTTCTAGTCAAAATACAACAATACATTGCTAATAATATTAATAACAAAATCATCTTCAGGGTTTCTTTATATTTTTTCATAATATGTAGCCCAGAAAGAATGTCACTAGAAAATTACAGTCAACGAGACTTACAAGATTATGAGAATATTGTAAATTTTGCATGTATATGTTGTGACCGAGCATATATTTTACACAAATCCTACTCATTCCTATATTAGAAAAAAATATATATATATATATACTATTAACAAAATGTATGTAATATTCGATGTGTGGGACGTAGCCATGGCTTCAACTAATCTATCTGTCAAATTATTTCCATTTTTTAATATTTTCAAAATGAATTGGAAAATGATGAAATGGTTTATAAATAAGCCCTTACCAAATTTATTATGAAGGTGTCGCACATGAATGAGGCCCAGAGGCAAGAAAAAACATCTTCCTTCCCAGGGAAGAATTAGATAATTAAAGGTTTGTTTTAAAGAGAAAATCAACACATTAAAGGAATTAATTTCCAATTGTGAAAATATTAAGACAATACAGAGTGACCTATTCTTCAAGATAATCAAGGTAGAAAAGGAATTAGAGTTCCTACTGGTTTCATCATGTATGCAACGTTGTTGAACCAAGAGAAAATGAAATAACGTGTGGATGTACTAAGAATCGCATTCGGGAATGAATGAAATTTTAACGTCCACGAGACTCAAAATAGTCTATGGGACTACCGAACTCCTTGTTTTTTTCCCTTCTGTAGTACAATCATTTTCTTACTCAAATTGATGATGAGCTGACCCATCCTTCTAACAGTCCCCTCACTGAAAAGAAAATTCCAAGGAGTTTATGCTAACATACTACCATAATTTTCCTTGATGTCTCTGAAAGTATCACATTCCAAAATGAAATTCTTTTCCGTTTCCACTACCCCAGAAGTGAAAAAAGTACACACATGTTCTTCCCAAGCTTCTTTAGATCTCTTCTAATGTCCTATTTCACACCAAATTTGATGTGAGTTAGTTCTAAATTGAGAAATAAGAATATTTTCTCTCCACAGAATGCTAGCCCCAATACTCTTTTTGTTGGATATCACAAGTGGGGTTGAGTTCCTGAACATGGTACTTATTCTTTCTACCCAAATATTTTCCCCCATATACCCTTATGGAACTTCTCCGACACAAAGTTATTTAACTCCTTGCTATTTGTAGGACATGCATTGAGGTAAATATTCCATTTTTTCATGCATTTGTTGTTTTGTCTCATCCATGATTTCTTTCTTTCACTCACACCTTCATTGAAGATAACTTTCGACCATATAACTCCTCTCATTTTCTCAATTCTTTTTAGATATCGTATAATAAGACACACCATAGAAATTGATTCAATGGGAGTTTATCCTATTTCACTCAACATTATCTCATAAGGAATCAGACTTATTATTTTGAACTTGCTCATGATCAAGTGTTTTTGGATTTTTTTCAATTTGTTTCCATTTTGAAACAGGGATGCTGCTAGCCCACAATTCACACCCATATAATATAACTGGACAAACTAGGAGTCTGAAAATCACTTTAATCATGTTCCAATCCCATAACTCTGCCTCTTTACATCTGTTTTGAAGTGCATATAATGATTTTTACCCTCCTAAAATTATGTTCTTTCTGCAATCCTCCCAATTAAGCTTGTTGTTGAAATCGATCCCGAGGTACTTTTATTCATTTACTTCTTCAAGAATGTTGCCTTCAAAGAATAACATATGTTTACTTTGATTCTTTTTATTAGAGAAAATCATTATTTTGGTCTTACTGGTATTGACTTGCATCCCCACTACTTTACAAAAATTCTCAAGGGCATAAAGGTGCATTTGCAATCCATGGGCCAATTTAGAAATCAGTAAAATATATTATTAAAGGGGAGTTATTTGAGTTTTACGTAAAACAAGAAGTCACCGTGGCACATTTGTGGAGTAAAAAAAAAATGGGTCAAAGATACATTAGAAAAGGTAATGACTTCCAAATAACTCATTTATGTTTCATATAGTTATGTTTTTGGCTCACATGCAATAATTTAATTTGGGACAAATACTCAACAAATAGATATTTTTTCCAGCCATGTAAGTAAACTATCTGATTTGGTCCCCTACCTTCTTCTATGACTTTGTAATCATTCAACCTTATAAACTATGTATGTTGGGCCACATGTTAAGTTTGATTCTCAATTTCAATTTATTTTCTCTTCTAGGTCATTTCCAAAGTATATGGTTCATGGGAGTCCAACCCCTATCCTTAAATGAATGAATGCATTTTAAATTTATCAGATATTACAAATTTTATTTAAATATCTGTATATTTTTAAAAGGTTCCATAAATAACTATCAAGAATTCATGTCTAGTGTAATATTTGGACTTTGAGTTTAAATCTTGAGATTACAAGGTTGTAACTCTTCTTATCCCAATGATATGGAATGGGGTTATCTTTTAAAGTTATCTGAAAATGTGTTCCATGATTTTTTTTCCTATCAAAATGTTTGATTCCTTACTTATAGTTGTGGTTGAAGTTTCATGATTGATAATTTCTTTTATGCTTGTATAAATGTGTGTCATATTATTATGAATATCTAATGCCCTTTATTTTTTCCCATTTTTCCTCTATTGCTTTATTTTAATAATTTTTTTTAAAGAGGACTGACACTTTTATAATAATGAGGTGGGGGTGGAGGGGGGGAGAGGGAATTAGTTCTCTCAAATGTTATAATTTAGATTTGGAAAATCCAAACAATCAATAGAAATTTCATTCATATTTCTAGTTATGTGGAAGAAGATGATAGAAGCTATAGCCCTATAACTCAAAGTCCTCAAAAATATAAATTTCATACAATGCCCTGTGTATTTTCAACAACACAATGGAATATTTGTTGTTTTTTCAAGTGCAATAGATATAAGCACTAATTTTTGAAAAATATAATTACTTCTAACGATATATATATTATCTTTAGCACTTATATTTAATCATTAAGCAATTATAATTCATAAATTAAACCATAAAAATTAATAGGACAATAGAGATCACATTGAGACAATGATGCACAAAGGCAACACAAGATTTAACTTGGGAAAATGCACTTAAGGAAAAACTCAACAACCTTTTCCTTAGAGAAATTATCTAATTCAATAAGATACATCTAATTCTTCTAGTCAAACATAAATTCAAACTAACCAACAACAAGTCCTGGTCAAATTGCCTTCTTGTCAGGTCAAACTACTGCACAATAAACTCGGCCTGGTATGATTTTCTAGGGTCAAATTTCAGCCTTCTTATGCACCCATAAAACCTTGGTCTTGTTTCCCATATATGTCTAGAAAATAGACCTATATTTCACACATGTAAGCTCATATAAAGAGAGAGCATCCACTTGTGAGGTCAGAGAGAGAGAGAGAGAGAGAGATAGAGGGAGGGAGGGAGAGAGAGAGAGAGAGAGAGAGAGAGAATGGTTGGGTTGTCTTCGTTCTTCTTGTCTCGACTCCTGCGCTTAGATGAGAAAAATAAACTATGTCTTATGTGAGATCTAAATTGTGCCAAGAGGAGGAGGTCGAGTGCCTTATATATAGTATTTTGGGAGGTCGAATGGGTTCCAAAACAAGATGGGCAACTTGATCACTTGGATGGCCAATTTGAACTTCTTGGAGCCAAAAATTCAAATTTAAAAATTCAAAATTATTTATTTATAAACTATGTCTTATGTGAGATCTAAATTGTGCCAAGAGGAGGAGGTCGAGTGCCCTATATATAGTCTTCTGGGAGGTCGAATGGGTTCCAAAACAAGATGGGCAACTTGATCACTTGGATGGCCAATTTGAACTTCTTGGAGCCAAAAATTCAAATTTAAAAATTCAAAATTATTTATTTTTAAATTTACGCAAAGAACATGTCTTTTATTTATTATTACATATATTTTGGAGGGATAAATTATTAAATATGAAGACCGACCATAACTACAAAAATCCAACACTCTCGCTTAGCTAGGGAGGTATTCACAATGACTTCTTCAGATGTTATCTTGTTGAAAAAATTCTCTAAAAAAAGGTTGAATAAGCTAGCTATGTTGTTGTATCCATCCATTAAATTTGGAAAGAATAATTCATAAGAATCATGCTCATCAAGTCATCACTTGGAGAAATTTACCAATTATCCAAGCCGTCACTTGGAACTTGGTCAATACCTGTGACCTATAGTGAAACCTTGGGTTATTACCATTCTTGCATGCTAATTGAATGGTAACTTTCCTTCCTGATGCTATGAGGAACTCACTCAGCCTACTTTCCAAGTAACCCTTGACTTGGGGATCAATTTGGGCCTTGATGTTCTCTAGGCCATTCTCCCTAGCCACATTACATGCACCCTGGTAAATAACCTTGACATGGTCAATAACCTTGACCTGGTCAGTACCCTTGACCATATGAAGAATGTTTGCCCCTTGATGCTACAACATCAACACTCCCTTTGACTGAGGGAAGCAGTCTCAACTAATCTAAGATTGTCCCTGAAGTATACAAACTTCACCGTGGTACATAGGCTTTGTGAGAATGTTAGGATCTTTCTTATCTATATAAATGAAATGGAGCCTCACTGTTGCCTTTTGTACCATGTCCTAGATTTGGTGGTACCATGATCTATATGTGCTTCAACCTATCATCGTTTTCATATTCTGCACTTGGTCAAACAATCCTGCGAGTAGCTTCTGAAGCCACACTACTTCATAACTCACCAAAATAGTTGCAATATACTCGGCTTTTGAAGTCCTGAGTGTGGAAGATGTCTACTTCCTCCTCAAGTAGAATTCAAGCTAAATCATCATGTTGATGTTCTATTCCTATCGTAAGCACTCTCTACCCAATCTGAATCTGTATATCCATGTAGTTGTACTTATACATTCCAATTGTACCATGTCGACACCTCAACACATGTTGCACCATGGTTACTTTTTGGTCACCCTAACTAGGTGCCCCCTCGCTCACTGAAAAAATATTGTTGTGGCAATCCTAGCTACTCTCTATACCATGTGATTCATTCTGACAACTAAAAAAAATGTTTTTACATAGTCCTCTCCTTCTTTCTAGGAGAATCATCATGATTCTTACTTTGTACTTCTCCCTGTTTACATCTATCATATAATTCATCATGTAGATCCACTTGGAAGTCACCATTGGATTTTCTTCGGCACAATTTCCCTCATCATGGCATCCTTTAAAAATGATTTCTCCCTCTGAACTAGGAGCTCTTCTGCTCATTAGGCACAATTTCAATACAGTTTCTCCCTCTGAAATACAAATCATTGATCCTAGGAGAATCCTCTTGCCACAAGATTTTATTTATTCCTCCTAATGATTTCATTTGCTGCCAAAGTCTTGGAAACCCTTACGATGTACCTGCAGCCCTTAGTAAGAGGACATGGAAGAACTAATTATAACCCACAAATAAAATAAAAAGAAAAGAGGCTAAATGATAATAAATCAATAATAATTAAGGAAGAGAGACAAAAAATACTTATCTTTTGAGGATTGTAGGGAATTGTCAACTCCCTCTTTGTCCTTCCATACTTGTAGAAATCACTGAAATCTATTTTCATTTTTAGGGTGAAATCTCAAAGTTGGGAAACACTTTTTGGTGGATGGCCAAAATTTGGGTGAAATTTTTAATTTCTCGTTCGAGAAAATAGTCAACTCAATTTCTCGACCAAGAGTTTTTAGAACTCTTGTTCGAGAGATTTTTAATGTTTCGCCTGAGAGTTAAATTGGGCTTGAATGGAGTTAAAATACTCTCGGACGAGAGTTTTATTGACATAAACTCTCGGGTAAAATCTCAGACGAGAGTTGTTTTAACTCTCATCCGAGAGTTTTATTCAAATAAAAAAACCCCAAAATCCTATCTCCCCTGACATTCTGCAAACTTGTACACTGGAGCACTGTCGTTTTCGAGCCACCATGAGCACCAACGACAAATTGGATATCTAGCCAGGTAAGTATCAAAACGATTTTTTTTTAGGTAAATTTTATTCTGTGGGCTATGTTCTCAATCACAGAATACAAAAGATGAACACAACCAGATCTACAAGTGCTCTTTGCATTATATGATATATATTACATCGTTCCTGCATGCATTTTATTTTCATTGAAATTTATGTTCACTAATTAGCTCTGAGGTTTTATTCCTGCCATTATTTTTATTTTCATCTGTTTTTATATTTTTTACGTGGGTTGCAAGGGTGGTTCAATAAAGAATGTTCTTGATTCAAATTGAGCTGAAACAATATTTATAAAGAGGACTTCAAGAATTCGTAACTGGCCTAGGTAATGGAGATTATAATTGGAAAACTCCTCTTTAACTAATTTCTAAGAATGAAATTTATAGTTTTCCCTTAATTTACTTCATTTCCCTTAATAGATAATGTGTACCATGGTATACTTATGTAATACAAAATTTTGAATACTCGTTTGAATTGAGCGTAGAGTAATAAAATCCTCTTTCCATCCTGAATTTTACAGTTTATGGTCTCATAGAGGTTTACAATGTACATATAGAAAACCCTCTTTTTGTTTGAATTTAGCATAGAGTAATAAAATCCTCTTTCCATCTTGAATTTTACAGTTTATGGTCTCATAGAGGTTTACATATAAGAAAACCTCGTTTTCGAGCCACCGTGAGCACCACCAAGTTTTTGTATATTTGGCATAGTACTAAATATGTCAACTATAGAGGTTTGCCTCAAAAAGGATTTCAAAAAACGTTGATATTATGCCTTAGTATGGGCCTCAAACCAGGCTGAATATGTGCCTCATATCAGTCTTTTGTCCAACAAAATTTTCGCAAAAATTATGGCTTAACCAAATCAAAAATTTCAACCTTCCTCATATTTCCGATATGCACTAAGTCTCATATATCTCCCACAATTTTGTAGTATAAGACTAATATTCTAGAGGGCTGAATTGCTAGGGTTTAGGGTGGCCGATTGTATACTTTAGGAGGGTTGAATCCACAATTCACTATGTAGTACGAGTTGCAGGGCTAAAGGAGTCAAAGCTAAGGGTTTTGTGAATATCCCTATCAGGTTTCCTTCCAAATCAAATTGATGTAATTTCCTTGCAATTTATTAATAAAATAATTGGGGTTTGCAATGTTTTTCCTCTATAATGGTGTTGCAATTTATTATTGAATCTTCTGGAAAAATTTAATAGTGGATTTCTTGAATTTAAATCCTGGAAATTAGGTAAAATATATAATAGGGATATTACATAGTAGGAGCATACACTATATTATCACATATTTATATGATTGTCTGGGATTCAATGCTGCAGTTCCTCAAAAAAATCCCAACTATCACTCAGGGTTACCAATAACAGTCTGCTTATTAGGTCTATCTTTAAGGGAAAAATATTTCGAGTTTCTGAATATTACTCAAGAATCTGTGATGCCAAAATATATGGGAATTTCTATGAATGGGCTCCTTACAGAAGCCTTTGTCCATTTCAACTGGATATGGATAACGACTTTGTTGACACAAATATTTTCTTTTTACAGATTCTGACATGCCTCCTCGGTTTGATAAGAGAAATAAGAAAACTATTTTTATACAAAATAGTACCCAAAGCAATTTAAAGTAATAACACTCAAACATCTAGCCCGTATGGCACCTTTGTTTACCAATATATGGTACTTTTAATAGCCACTGTTTGATTAGAAATCAGGGTCCTTGATTTCATGGAGCAATTAAAAAAGCATGAGATCAGAATTAATTTCAGAATTAATTTTCTTTGAAGTACTAACAGGAACTCCCCTATAAGACAATAATTTTAAGCTTATGTAAAGGTTTGAACCAATATGGCTAACAAACTAACAATTACAATAGCACAAATACTAACACAATATAACTTGAGCATCCCTCTATATTTATTTATTTTTTATGAATTTGTCTACTTCTATATTGATACAAAATAAAATTACAGAGAGGCAGAGGCCTCAGGAGGTCCAGCCCAAAGTTGCAGCATTCTCACATTACAATGCTGGTCATTGACGGACAAAACTTGCTGGAAATTGACCAAGAGAGCTATAAAAACTGTGACCTTGTCTGACTCAGAGAAATAGCTAACTTATATGACTGGATTGTGAACAGACCTTGACAGATTGACCTTATCAGACCTAACCAGATTGACTGGGATTCTTACAGACGCTGCCCATTACAGAACCCAAAACTGACATTTCGAAATTCCGTAGCCAATGCCAAAAATAAAAGTCATAAACAAGATTATGCCGCCCACACAGGGGAAACCGTCAGATTAAAAAAAGAGTAAACATAAGTGCCTAGAACAGTAAAGCAGGAACACCAAACTGGAATTGAACGCCTCTGAGCCATCGAAAACCAAAAACCAAGGAACGCAAACCTGATTAGACTTCATGAGATGAGGGAGGCTTTTCCTCGACGATAAGACAAGCAAATTTGTATGGATCGTCTTTTTCAGGAGGAGGGATGTCCTTGCTTGCGGAGCCGTCGTCATTTGGAGTGCTTGGACCTGCTTGCAGGCCCACATTCTGGGTAGAAATGCCACCAGGATCAACACTCTGCTGGATATCCTTCTGAGAAATTTTGTGCTCGGCTGCCTCCTTAGTCTCCAAAGCCACTTCGGGAGTAGCCATGACATCACCCGAAGAAACTTCAGGAGTAGCCATGACATGACCCGATGAAACTTCCCGGAGTTCGATGTTGACAGTGGCTAAGAGGGAGATATTGCTGAATGTGCAGGGGAATTGAAGACGAGCATGGTGAGAACGAGCCCTGGAGGAAAGAAGAAAATTCCCGGAAGAATTGGATTGACCTCGACCCCGTCCACGACCCCTCCTAGAGGCAGGAAAGCGAACAGGGCCGAAATCAGAAGAGTAGGACGAATAATCAGAGGTGGAGGGGGAGGACCTGCGGTTCACTTGCCCCCGGGAACTGCCTCTCCTGTAGCGCATTCTCGGGCGCAATATTGGCATGGTTTGAAGAGCAGAGGGAGCGAAATTGTCAGCAATATTGTGGGAACAGGGGAGAGCCGAAAGGAAACTTGCTTGAGCCTGCAAAGGATAACTGGTTGAAAAGGGAGACGAACGAGTGAGATTGCAGAAGGAGCTATGGGAAATATGGAATCCCAGCATTAAGTCTACACAGCATCCCAAAGCGCATCGCATCCCTGTGCTGGTGCGTGAGCGATGCTCAGCGGTAGCAAGGGAGCAGCAAGTGCGTAGGGGAGGAGCACAAATGAGATCACTGTAGGGTGCCATGACTGAAGAAAGAGCAGGCAAGCGACGGGGGACGAGCTGCATTAACGCAGCAATGAAGACATGGACAGGATAATTTAAGACATGCAGCATGCGAGGTTGGATGGCGGTGGTAATGAGCCACGTGCCATCCCACCAATTCCCCTTCGTACCATATGCCTCGTTACCCACCCGCATCCGGGAGAGAAAGATCTTGGTGCACCAAGAGAGTGCAGTCTTGTTGGAGTTGTATATCATTGGAACTACTAAGAGGACCAGAGAAAAAAGGTAAATGTTGATCCACACCTTGATTATCCAATCTGTCAACCACCTTATTAGCTGTTCTTCGGATGTGCTTGAAGGTTATGCTTCGGGGAGTCCTAAGCCAATCTTCAATTTGTTCCAATCTGTTTAGAAGCCGCCAGCTTGACACAATCTTTCCTGCAGAGGTACCGGATTGAATTCGAATCACTGCTTCTATTAAGATTTGAGAGTCCCCATCGATCTCAAGAGGGAGAAAATTTTATTTTTCCGCAATGCGCATACCTTGCCACATGCCTTCTAGTTCGGCGGCGTTGTTAGAATCTCTGCCTAACGAACCATGGTAAATGTGCAGGGCTGAACCTGCTGCATCTTTGAAAATGCCACCATACCCAGCAAGACCAAGGTTACCCTTGGCAGCTCCGTCGAAATTAAGTTTGTAAGAGTGAGTGGCTGGAGGAGACCACGATTGGGGAGAATCCAGATGGATGGAAGAATTGGCCTTGACAAGGGCTGAAGAGGTGAGATCCAGATTCCAATTTCTCAAAATGTGGCGTTCCTGAGGAGAAGATGGCATTTCCGAATCTTGCCAATGTCTTAGAGCCAGAGTCTCTTGAAGATATTGTTTGAGATGTAGCCACAAGATGTCAAGAGGCATACTGTGATCTTTGAAGATCCTGTTGTTTCGCTCTTTCCAGATTATCCAATAAATGAAGCCCGGTAGGAGGTTCCAGAGAGAGTTAAGAAATATACTTTGGAATGGATGCCGAGGCCAGTTCCTGATGGTATTTACTATATCTCCCACACGTCAACCTGTTCTTCTATTGCACTGAGTGGTTTTCTCCCAAAGTTGATCCACAAGAGGACAGGTATCCAAGAGATGTGTGATGGTCTCTATATGAAGGTTGAAATTTGGACATCTGGAAGGACCTGTGAATCCTCACTTTTGAAGATTATCCCATGTGAGGATTCGCTGTTTGCTTAAAAGCCAGAGGAAGGTCGAGACTTTGGGCCAAATGCCTAGTTTCCAAATCTGATCCCAAAGTTGGTCCTTGATTGTCTGCATGGGTTGAAAGAGCAACTGATATGCCTCCTTTGTCGTGAACATACCTTTGGGAGTATATCCCCAATGCACTTTATCCTTCTGATCAGAGATTTTAATTTTTATGAGTTTGAGTTCTTGATCTATTTCTTCATACGTTTCCTCCTGCCAGTTGGCTTTCCAGGTTTCTACAGATCTCCAAAGTTGAAAACCTTGTGAGGTTTTTTGCTGCCAGAACTGATGGACTAGGATTTGATCATTGTGCTGCATTGAAGCCTGCCACTTGGGTTTGTGGAAGAGAGAGGCGAGTTTGGGATATTGTTGCCAAGAGTCTTCCCAAAATCTTACCGAGGCGCCCAAATGGATTTCCCAGAAACTATGCGCTTGAATAAAGGCACTGTGTTGCTTTGCTGCATTCCAAATCAAAGAGTCAGGGGTAGTCGAACTGAAACGAATAAGAGCCTCCTGTGGACTTCCTGAAGTGTATTTGGCATGCCATAGGCGTGCCCAAGGATTCTGAGAATTGGAGATCCAGTTCCACCAGATGCGGGCTCCCATGGTGTTATTGCTGTGGAGGGGATCCCTCAGACCAAGCCCCCCTGCAGACTTTGGAAGACAGACTTCAGTCCATTTAACCAGGGCCCATTTTTTGTTGCGTCCTGAGGAGCCCCAAAGAAATTTTCTTTGAAGATTATGAATTTTTTTGAGAACCATTTAGGGGCTGCCAATATAGAGAATAAATATAAAGGCAATGCTTGGAGAACGGATTTGATTATGATAAGTCTGCTAGCAATGTTGAGCGACCGATAGGTCCAAGAAGAAAGCCTGGTTTCTAATTTGTCAAGGAGGGTTCGCCAGGAAGCATTTTTGATAGCAGAGTCTAGGAGGGGAGCTTCAAGATATTTTGAAGGAAGAACTGCTATTGGGAAGCCCAGAGTTCTAGCTATATTTCGTTGTGTGATAATGGGAGTATGGAAGAAGAAGAGCTAGGATTTAGAGGCATTGATGGTGGTGCCAGAGGCTTCTGAAAAGAGATTAAGCAAGGATTTAAAGGCAGTGGCTTCTTGAACCGACGAATGACCGAAGAGCATGTTGTCATCGAAAAACTTTTGATGAGAGATGGGGGGTTGGTCGTGAAGGGAGATTCCCTTAAGGGAATGAGAGGTGATCGCAGCATGAAGAAGGCAGCTAAGGCCTTCGGCCATGAGGACAAAGAGGAACAGGGAAAGAGGGTCGCCTTGACGAATGCCATGGGAGGATCGAAAGGGCAAAGAGGGAGAACCATTGAGAAGAATGGAGAAACTGGGAGAGGAGATAAGGTTCATTAGCCAACAGGTCCAAGTAGCACTAAAACCAAATGCTAATAACACTTGATTGATATAAGACCAACTGATTTTATCAAAAGCTTTTGAGAGATCTAACTTTAAAATCATACCTGGTTTTTTTAGAATTTTGAGAGAGTGGATCACTTCATGGGAGAGAATGATACCATCCAGAATATAGCGTCCCTCTACATAGCCTGTCTGCTCCGGCAAGATGAGGAGAGGGAGAAGAGGTTTCAGCCTGTTCACTATGACTTTAGAGATGAGCTTATATATCACATTGCAGAGTGCAATGGGCCGATATTTGTCAGGTGTACTGGATTCTTCCACTTTTGGAACAAGTGCTATGAAGGTCGTGTTTAGGGAGGGGAGAACCCAGTGCATCGTATGCGATTCCTCCACTAGCTCCCAGACCTCGGTTTTAATAAGCTCCCAGAAAGCATGAAAGAAGTTGGTTGTGAAGCCATCCGGACCCGGCGCTTTTCCATCCTTGAGTTGGGCCATAGCATCTTCCACTTCTTGCAGTAAGACTGGCTGTAGAAGTTTGTTGTTGTGATCTGCCGTAATGATTTTTGGAATATGATGCGTAATAGATCGAATGGCCTGATTTCTGCAACCTTGAGGCTCCCGAAGAATTTCCTGAAAATACTCTTTGAATTCATGTTCCATTTCTTCATGCTGCTCCAATCGCTCCCCTTGCCGATTATTAATGAAGGCAATATTGTTGTGCATTCACCTTTGGATGGTGGATCTGTGAAAGAACTTGGTATTCTTCTCACCATCCTTAAGCCATCATACCCTTGGTTTTTGATGCCACAGTATCTCTTCTTGATGCCTCTGTACCTCAATCTTAGCTAAGAGGTCCTGCTCCTGTTGTGCATGATCTTCCGTTCTTCCTTCAGAGATGATACACTGTTGCAAGGTTTTTATTTGCTGCTCCAGCGCTTTCTGATGGTCAAAAATGTTGCCAAACTGTTTGCGATTCCAAGATTTGAGAGCCTGTTTGAGGTGTTTTAGTTTTTGTTGGAACTAAAACATCTTGGCTCCTTCAGGGGGGGAGAAGGATTTCCATGCATCATTGACAACATCTTTGAAATTGGGGTGTGAGAACCAAAATGCCTCGAAATGAAAAGGTCGATTGCACCTAGAACCCGGACGCGTCCATTGTAGCATTATAGGCCAGTGGTTGGAGCCCACTTGGGGCAAGATAGAGGCATTAAAGTCCCCACCTAGGTGGATGGTGTTGTCCGACATTAGGAAGCGATCCAGCCTGGAGGCTATGTGCTGTGGTCCTCTCCTTTTGTTATTCCATGTATACATGCCATTTGAAGTCTGAAGATCCATTAGCTGATTTCTGTGTATGAAGTCTCTAAAGCTAATGCTATCGCTTTCCAGCTTCGATCTCCCCCCTGTTTTTTCCTCCAATGCTGTGATAATGTTGAAATCCCCACCGCAGATCTAGAGGGGGAAGCTTCTGTCAGAGTTAAGAGCTGTTAGAGTGTCTAGAAGGTCCAACTTATTTTGAAGATCTTGTGGGAAATACACATTGGAGAGATGTCCGTGGATATTAGTCCCAATTAGGTGGAAAGTGGACTGAATGATGAAGTGTGAGGCGTGAAAATCATGGAGATCGAGAACTTGAGGGTCCCAGATGATAGCTAGCCCTCCTGACGCCCCTGAAGCATCCACAGAGACTGATGGGCATCCTGACCAGATTTTGTTTAGGATCTTTTCCAGTACAGTGCTATTGCATTTTGTTTCTTGAAGATATACCAGGGAAGGCTTATCTTGCTTAATCATATTTTTTAAGATTCTGTGTTTTGCAGGGCTATTGAGCCCTTGCACATTCCATGAAATGAGCTTCATGAGGAACAATGGGGAAGGGTTTTGAAAAACTTAGTCAGCTTGGGGAATCTTCCAGAGTCCACTAGCATTTCTCCAATTATAATGGTTCTTTGCAGATCCGTTTTGCGCCCTCGTTTTTTTTATTCTTTCAGTATTTTTTTCCCATCCCAAGGGCTGCCTACTTGAATACCAATATATATATGATGCTGTGCTCTGGCTAAGACCACTTCAAGACTTTCGATTTGCCTAGGAGGTATTGCACTGAATTCTTTCTGTCGGCATGTTGTTTCTAGACTGAGAATGTCCAGATCCCCCAGATCTATACTCTCTGGTTCCTCTTCAATATGTATTGGTAGGTTTTGTTCTGCAATGCTTTGCTTTTGATGGATAGTGAGAGCAAGAGCTGCATCTATCTCCATGTTTGAATCTTTTAGACCTGGATCTGGATTTGTATTGTCAATGGAAGCAGAGGCGGGGATCTTGTTAGGATCGGAGGCTGAAGGCGGAGCTGATGATTTAGGAAGGGGAGAGAAAGAAGTACAAGGCATATCTGTTGAAGAAGGATTTGGAAGATTGCTCTCCAAGTTATTTTGAGAGGACAAGATTTCAAAGCTGTTACGAGTTTCAGGTTTGCTGGGATTGTCGGGCACAACTAGAGATTTTTTTGCATGCTTTCTTCGACTAGTGACCTTGGTGAATCCTTCCGCATATTTGCTGGTCTCAGGGACAGGGGATTTGGCTTGGATATTCAAGGGGAAATCCCTAAATAGATGGCCATGTTCATGGCATTTCCTGCAGCGAAATGGTACATGCTCGTAGTCTATTGTTTGGATCCATTCAAAATTGTCATGAAATAAACTTACCGAATTAGTGAGAGCTTTGGCCAAATGCATGTGTACACAAATTCTAGCATAGGAGGTGTATCTTCGGAGTTTAGTTTCCTCAACGACTTTGATAAAGACTCCAAATCCATTGCCTATGTCCTTCAGGGTCTCCTCGTCCCAATACTCCAGTGGCAAAGAGTACATACAGATCCAAAGTGGAGCCCAGTTGGAATCCTCTTTATCAGGATTGAATCTCTCAACCCAATCATGAAGGTACAGGCCTGCGGAGCTGAAGAAGTATGGACCTCCCTCGAAGATTCGAGTTTTGTCCTCCAAACAGTTGAAGATAGCAGTGAAGAAGCCTTTGGGACCAAGCTGCAGGGTAACTTGTCCTTTGGGCTTCCATTTGGAGACGATCCAGCCTTGCAAGGCCTTTTTAGTTGGCCAGAGTCCTAAGAACTTTCCTATGAGAGCATGATCCCTCATATATTGGATTTGGCCGTTGATTCGATGACTGGGGAGATCTATTTTGGTTCTTTCAGAGGTTCTTTGAATGCAAGTAGGTGAGGACGCTTTTTTCTGTGACGTCGAAGCTTGCTGGTCAGATTCTTTGTCTTTAGCGGTCGTGGTGCTATCAGTAGGAATATCATCTTTGTCTGTAGCGGCCGAGGTGTTTTCAATAGGAATGGTATCATTTACAGCCAGGGGGATGGAGTCGTGCCTGACTATAGTTTTAGCTCTTGCAGATTTGTCAGTATAAGGACCATTGGGGGGAGGGGGGGACGCGCCCGCCCCTCCGGCGTCCCGTTTCATGAAGGGAAGGTCAGCAGTAGGGCCCGAGATATCAAGCTATGAGCCAGTGAACGCTGAGGATCAGAGTTTCAGAGATGGTGTTGAAACCCTGGCAGAGCCGAACCAGTGAGATTTCATCTTCCCGCCCATCTCCGATTTACTATTTTTTTTTCTTTTTTTTTTCAAATGTAATCACAAACCAGAATCCCTCTATATTATCATCACACAGAAATCAAAAATTAATAATGGTTACTTCATATTAGATCCATACCAAGCGCCGATAAAAGAATGTCCATGTAAGGTACATCACAACATCTTGTTTTCGCAAAATAGTTCCAGCAAAAATCTCTGCATTGATGTGATCATGGAGATGAGGTGTTGGTCCTAAACCCATCTTTTGGGCATCAATCTTCAAAAAATAATATCTCACCAACTAAGAGGACCCACAAAATGTGCCACCTATCAAACAAAATGGCCTTGCAACGGCTACCAATCTAGACAGTCCTTGTACCCAAATTCACTTGATTTGTGCATGCAAATCATGAAACAAATGAAAACCTTTAAACCCTTTTAAATCAATAACAAACTCTTCCAACACTACAAGAACTATTGGATACCACAAAGCATCAATTTTGTAGACATATAATTAGAGAAGTATTTATCTAGTGGAAATATATGCAACTAGAAGATCCACATGGGAATATACAACTATTTCCTCACCTTGACTCTTAAGTACAAATTTTCTTTCCAATGGAGAGGGCATGTGAAGGTCATAGCCTAAACCCCTTATTTATATAACTTATTAATGTATGAGGCAACCTTCATTCAAGAAGGCCCATTAAATAGCTAGCTAATAGTCACCCATTACAAAAAGGGCCCAATTTTTTAAGAGGGTCCAAATTATTTAGTATGCTCTCATTATAAGTACGGCCTTGGGTAGTGTAGGCTCTCTATGGTTATTTATCTATTGTGTGGAAGGTTATGCAATGTATTGTCAATAAACTTGATTTTATTTGGAGCACAATTCTTGCAAGGTACACCATTGCCGAGGAAAATTAACATAGCTCTATATATCTTATAATCAAATAGATATTTGTTATTGTTTATCTCTCTTTCTCTTGTATTCCTAGATTTTTCACTACATTTAGTGATTTTCCAAAGTTTTGGAGTTGATTAAAAGAAAATTTGTGTCAAAGTTCTTTCTTGGGCATGTAGTGAGAAAAAATTTGGGCACAAAATAAAAAAATATACATCTTTTTTTGTTTGTTTTGGAAAAGAGAGTATATCAGCGTTCAAGTTGTTTGAAATTTTCTATGTAGAACTTGGAGAATGCAATTTCAAAATTAAATTCCTCTTGAAAAATACCCTATCCTAGAAGAAAATAATTGTCCAAAATGAAGTACAATAATTGGAGATATCATTTATGTAAACTCAACATCTTTTAGAATTTTTCTTGGAAGGGGAAAAATTCAACTGATTGGATATGTTTTGATAGATTTCAAAAGCTTCTGCCAATCTAGTGACAATAGATCTAATGATCATGTAGAATTTCATGATTGGAGCCATAATAGCCAATCAATGAAGTATAGCAGAAGTTGTGAACATTTTGAAATTTCAGCCTCAAAACATACCTTGCACAAGTTATTTTATTTCTATTTTATGATACCTTTCCTTTGGTTAGCAAGCTCATATGTATTTAAACTTTATTTTGGGATTGTGTTCTAATGCCCTTTAATAACACGGTGATCTATCCATAATTGGGTAATACTACAATAGAGGAACTATAAACGTAGGAAATAAAGTGGAATCACATTGTGTGAAACACTTGTAACCCTTTCTAGTATCGCTTGTAGTACTACGACATAAGACAATACTTGTAAACAAAATTTCACCTCCATGTACCTTTAGGAATATAGGAATTCGCATAATTTGTTTTCTAATTTGTTAATGATAGGAAGAAATTTGATTTGATACTATAGCAACAATGGCATCAGGCGAGCCCTCCAGAGACCTCTCCATGGGATGAGGGTTATCAGGTACATTGGACGTTTAGTTATGTCATGTTTTCAAGTAGGTTATATTTATTGTTCATTGTGAAAAAATGATTAATGTGAAATTTTTTTGTCCTGCACAGGTGGATACACTCATATGACTCGTGTGCCCAGACACCAAATTGAACAAGAGGAGCCACATAGACCTGTTCCCATTCGTCCCCAATTTCTTAGATCCCATTCTGAGGAGTATATTATACACGGTATAGTTACACATTAGATTGATAGTTAAAATGTTCAAGTTTACGTTATATTCAATGTTGAATAGGTGATTTTTTTTTTTTCAAATGACATGTGTTTAATGTGAAAACATTATGATCCATAGCTGCAAATGTAGGAGTTGGGGTTGGCCCTATTGCTGGTGAGGGACAAAGGAGAACAATGTCTCAGCCTGTGGCATCCATCCCACACTTGGATAGATCTCGTTCAGGTAATATCTAAAGGAAAATTTATTGTTTGATGTATGTTTAATGTGAAACTTATTGTGTCTCATGTACTAGTGTGATTAAACAATTTAATGTTTTGTACAGTGGCTAGTAGAGACCTTTATTCCACATAAGGGAACAATCTTAGTCTGACGAGCGAAGAGGATGAGATAGTTTTTCCACGAGGTATTTTCAAATGACCATACAAGTTTTTTAAATACAATTTTTCCTTGTAAATTATTTAATTTTTAATATGTGCAATAATTTAACATGTTACAAGTAGTGGTCATCGCCCTCCTAGGGGGAGAGGTCGTAGGGTTCATGATTTTTCTCGAAATGCAAGCTATGAGCCCCTTTACACCCATCTCGGTGATATTCCTAAGGAGATGCCTTGGGAAGACACCGTCTCCTTACTTAATGTTGATGGGATGAGGGAGCATTCCATGATATTGCGCAATGAATTGCAAAGTTGTAATCTCTATGCCTCTAGTCGAGTTTGTCTCCAAATTGTTTTGCACAATTTGGAGAGTTTGATAGAGACTTATCATGGGGTTGGACCATCAACCCAAGTTTTTTTGACATGAGGCATAGGAGGAGAGCGTCAGTGATTGGTATCCACTCCTACAATGAAGTTAAAAGTAGGGTCACTAAAGAAATGGCCTTGTCACTATTTGAATTACGACCTGAAGACAAAAAACTTCTGAATATTTCAAGATTCAATGATCCCAATATTGCACCTTATATTTATGAGAATTTCCTGTATCCATGTGGGAAGTTTACAAATAAGGATGAGGTGCCGCAATATTTTGTTAGGATGTTGTATGCTCAATTCCAAGAGCACATGGACCCTAACTATATAGATACGGGGTCCAAATTCTATGGCGTTGGAAAAGGTCGTACATATAAATGACCTGATGCTATGCGAGATGTTGGGTTTAGGCCTCCAGCACCTCGTTTAGCACCTCAACCACCTAGGGTAGTTACACTTCCAGAGGAGTTAGCCCTTATCTCCAATGCTACATCTCAGATGAGGGAGAAGATATAAGAACATATTGCAGCTGCTTTAGGAGGGGTGGAAGTCGGCTTAGGGACAAGCCAACCTTCATCTAGTGTAGGAGTTCGTTAATTTTTTAGTATTCCAGATGATGTTTGAGGGAGATGGAGTGAGATGAGCTTATGGAGTATGCATCCTCCTGTAGATGCCACTATGAGCGAGCCATTAGAAAAAAAATGCACATCATGGGTGAGGTATGTACAAGCATATTTTGATCTATTTTAAAATACACATTTATAAGATGAGCTAGAGTGCATGTAACATTTTCTTTTGGTGTATATACATTTAGTCTCCAAAAAATTACGCTAATATATTTATTTAACTTAAATGTAGTTTACAACAATCTTAGAACAACATTTCTTTGCCCCTGATCCTCATTATGTAGATAATAGACATAATCATGTACAGGTGCCACATTTATTACTATCTATCTATATTTTTGTACGTCAAATTGAAAATGAATTAATGTCGCATAATTTTATATGGTATGAGTCTTAACATTATGGAATTTTCAGGTTAGCGCTACACATGAAGGGCTTCCTGAAGACATGATACCTTCATATGTTCCAGTGGTCTCACAGGTATTATCTATCTATATTTTTAGGTTAATTTGCAATTGACTTTAAGATGAACATAATTTTATATGGCGTGGCTCTTAACATTAGTGAATTTTTCAGGTATGTGCTACACATCAAGGGCTACCTGAAGAGATTATTCCTTCTCAGGTTCCAGTCGTGACACAGGTATCGATACTTTTCATTAAGCATATTTATTATTTTTATTATATTTCTTTTCGCAAAATTTTCTATTAACTTTGGTTTCTACATTTCAGGCTACAGATAATATTGAGATGGTGCAAATTGAGCCCTAAGGAGATCGTGTAGGCTTTGGGTCAGAGAGTCTACATTTTTAGGTGAGTTGAATAATGCATTGGTTTGCAATAATGCTGAAGAATAGGATTAAGACGGTCTTGCAAGCTGGAAAGTTGTTGATTTTGATTTAGTTAAGTTGATATTTGGTAAAATTGATATGGAACAGAAAATGGAGGAAGATACAGTGCATATGGAACAGAAAAGGGAGGAAATTTCGCTGCATAGCTTGCCCAGTAGTAGTTGTCATGACCTAGGTCACTTCAAACAGTTTGATAGTGTAAAGGGCCCTATGGATCACTTTTACCACCAAGAAACAAACCAGGTATAAATTTATTAAAGGGCATGATATTCTCATCCTTTTTTGTGATTTTTGTTGCCAAAATAAATGGTATTTTCCATGTTTATGGTGTATGATTGAAGTTTTTAAACATTTTTTCACAGCATATTAATAAGCGTAAATGGATGAAGAAATTTCAGCAGGAATGGAACATTCTCCAAGAAAATTTACCAGGTTTTTCAGATGGAAATCATAATGTTTACATATATTTTTAGGGAATAGTTTATAGGAATTGTTTTCATATCCTGATGGATCAATAGTTGACTCATAATAGCAAAACTTTATTAGTTTTGGAACATCCAAAATTCATAACCTTGGTATAGAAATTATTTGAACAAGTGTAAAGTTTAAGGTATAACAAGTAGTACTGCAGATCCTTAGATACATGTGGAAATATTAACAGATCTGTACAACATTGATTTATGTGCATCATGATGGTCTGTGGATGAGGGCGTGGTAGTAGAGTATACAAGAGGGTGCACCAATACTTTTATAGGCTTTCAAATTTTACCTATTTTTTCCCTATTTATATTGTATAGCATCGGGTATGTGTGTATCTTTGCCTAAGACTTTAAAGTGGCATTTTGAAGTTCAACTTAAACAATTTAGAATGGATATTTTTAAGGTTTTTTTGCAAGAGTTGATTGATGATCTCACTTACTTTTTATTGAATGTCTTGTACAAGTACAGTGAAGATGGAAGACATACAACCAAATTTTTTTGATCGTCTTCTTGAAGATGTTATTCAGATGATATTTGGCACCATCTGTGATTGAATATCTCTAGTACGATGCATGGATGTATCCCGAGGATTTTTCATACATGCAACATGCATATCTTCTTTGTCTATAGTTTGTCCTGATAATTATTCTAGTTATGAAGAGAAACTAAAAAATATATACTCAATGGTGAAAGAGTTTCAAGAGCTACAAACACTTGTTGTAAGGGTGGGATGACCCAAGGATGGGCCAACTTCATGGGCCCGCTGCATGTGTTATGTAGAGATTGGTTCTTATGTGGAGAAATTCATGTTCATGGCTACTAAATTTGGAGATTTTTCCGAATTGGACAATGCTCTTACTCATTCAGAGTATGGGCCAGATTTTGATAATGCCATTTTAAAGAGTAGGGAATTTCCAGATGGAACAAAAGGGGAGAGTGAGGATCAATAGGGTGAAATGCCCAATGCTTCAATACCTACCCGGGGAAACTCCAATGGAAAAGAAGATATTTATTCTTTCCATTGCAATGAAAGCACACTAGGCAAAGAATCTGAACATGCTTTAATGAATCCTGGACTTATATGGAGACTCTTTTTACAAAACAGACTTTTGATCCAATTAGTAAGTATACTTCCATTAGGTGCATTATATCTTTAACATCCATTTTTTGTTGGAATTTTATTTAAGATGGATGTAAATATGGTGCCTATGAATGCACTAGTTGAGAAGGGGGTATACATCAATTAGAAAAGAGGCTTTAAGGTGCATAGTTGAGAGACCCATGTATGCAGATTGAAGAAGCCTGAAGGCCTTTAACAAGCCCAAGAAAGCACCACGTGCCTGGTACTCAAGGATTGATGAATAACTATTATATTTGGGCTTCATTGAAACTGTTGCAGATCCTAATATTTGTTTATTTGATAGATCTGACCTATTCATTTAGTCCCATATGTAGATGATTTTATACGTACACGTAGTTCTAAGAAGCTCATAGCATTGTGCCAGACACATCTAGAACCTCAATTGAATATGAAGGGCATCAACTTTATGCATTATTTCTTGAGCCTAGGCTCTAGAGAAGGCCTTCCTTAGATAGTGTAAGTATGCAATCAAGATTCATATGATATTTCAGAGGATGGATTGTAAGCCCATGGTTACTCCTATGATATCAAATATGAACTTATGAGCAGAATAAATTTCAAATATGGTAGATCCACCAATTTATAGACAGTTGAGAGGTTCCTTTATGTATCTAGTGAATGCTAAAACTAATTTTTAATTTTCAGTAAAAAATTTGAGCCATAGTCAATTCACTAGGTTACTGAAAAACATGTGTTGCAATACTTGAAGAACATAATACACTATGGTTTAACATATGTTGGAGATGAAGAATTTATGTTGCATGGTTTTGTGGACTCTACTTAGGGTAGACATGCAGATGACAAGAAGAGTTCTTCAGGGCCCTTTTTTAGTTTGGGTTCAAGTCTGATACCCTGGTTCAATAGGAAGCAGGCAACAACAACACTTAGTTTGACAGAGAAAAAATCCATCGCAACCGGCCATGCTAGTTGTGAATCCATCTATATTTTCAAGTTAATTGAAGATTTGATCAATTGGATTTTGGAGTCTACTATGGTATGTTGTGACAACCAGAGTGGTATCAGACTCTCTGAGATTCCAATGTTACACTAACCATTCCAAGCACAAATATCTAGCACCATTCCCTCAGGGATCGAGTTTAGATAACAAGTTAATTGCAGAGTTTCCCTATTAGATATTGGAGCCTACAGTGGTACACTGTGACAATTGGAGTTGTATCAAACTCTCTAAGAATCCAACATTTCACTAATTGCTCCAAGAACATAGATATCCAATATAATTTCCTTGGGAATAGAGTTCTTAAGAGTGCAGTGATACTAGAGCATGTTCATTCAAATTCAAATTTATGGATGTTTTAACAAAAACCCTAGCTGGGGAGAAGTTCAAGAAATTGACTGAGAGACTCAAACTAGTGGAAATCTGAAAACAATTTCCTCACTAAGAGGGAGTGTAACATCAGATCCTTGATGGTGTAGCAGTTCCAGCAGAAGGAAACATAATTCATGTACAGACAACATGAGGGAGTAATAGATCAGAGGATGGTGCAACACTAATGTTCTTGAGAGCATCTTTGGAGCTATGTACAAGAGAATGAGTGAGGGTGCAACATATTAGAGGATGGTGCAACCCTAGTTTTCTTGAGAGAAATGTTGGAGTTATGTCAGAGAGAATGAGTGAGGTGCAAGAATGCCTTAAATTAATGCACCAAGCTCGTCCAGTTCTATTCGTAGAGAGTTTTGCATGCTCTTAATATCATTAGAGTAGGGAAAAAATCACTATGACAACTAGGGCACTAGCATGGGGAGTTGGTAAGGGCATAGACCCAAAGGAGGATTACACATACATGAATGACACAACTATCATCTAGTCTGGGTGAAATATTTTTGGGACTTCCATCCAAATAAGAGGGAGTGTTCGTTAAGTGGATTATGATTAGGGTTTGACTAAGTCACCTTGTGCACTTCATATATGTGAACAAATACACTTTATATTCCCTCTTCTTTATATTCTATAAAGGAGATGTAGGGTGCACCTTTGTGTTTGTTGGTAAGTTTTGGACTTTTGATTTGAGCTTATAGATTGTAATTTTCTTCTTTAGAGTTTGAAATAGAATACAGATGCATTCTTAAATGGTTTTGTTTAGCTTATTTTCACTGTTCATAATTTCCAGCAGTATGTGTTTGTAGATTAATGTGGCTCAGATTAAGATTGAAGCTTTCAAGTTTTAATCTACCTAGGTTTAAAGTTGATTTTTATGAGTGCAACAGAAAACTCCTTATCGCCCTTTGAAATTTAACATGCATATCTATGCCAAGGGAAAGTTTACACTAGGGATTTGGAAGCTCTTATGGGGAGGAATCCAATAAGGGCAGCACACCTTGTACATCTTCTATTGTTTTACATGGAGGATATTGAGACTATATGAGGCCATTTACAAATTTGGATTGTACATTGTAGAATGCATGCCACATTCAAAATAGGATCCTTTTTATCTAACCTTACCTTGAATTATTATCTAAACAATCATATCCATGTGTTATTTGCATGCAAATATAATTAATATGCTAATGGAGGGTCTTTTTGAATTATTGCTATACCTTTTCTAGATAATCTCAACTGCAATATTAATCATGATAAGAATTATTTTGAATAAAGCTAAATGCAAGTTTTTTCTAGCCACATTTATGCAAGTTATTCTCTAGCCAAATTGATTAGTGCATTTTCTAAGGTATATCAAGCTTATATACAATACAAAAAATCTTGTATGTATTGTTCATTTTACAAAAAATCTTGACTTGCAAGGGTAGGTACTCCATTAAGTTCCTTTACCATATTCCTAAGCTGCTACATTCTGAATCTAATGTCCATGTTTACTCTATAAGAGCTTAAATCGCATGGCCCATGGGGTTCGAGGGAGTCCCCCATCCCAAGTTCAGTAGAGATTGTATCACCATGCATTAATTAATATTTTTATTATAAAAGAGTTAAAATGGAGAGAATATACCTAGGAGGATTTTTTGTATATGAATCAATTTGGAAATCTATGCATTGTGTCTATAATTGCACCAGAGAAACAACTCGATGAAACCCGTGTTCATATTAATAAAGAAAAAGCTAAGGGTTAGATTGATAAGAGGTTGAAATAGGGAAAGGTAGTAGAGCCACTATATTTTTGGAGGGTAACATGAAGTATGTTGAAAATTAAGTTTGTGTCATCGTCATCCAAACCCTATATCGATGTTCCATAACCCCCTATTCATGCATAAAAATCCCTTAATCTAGATGCCTTAGATGAAAATCCATTTCAAACCCCTCTTTCTCATTTCGATGATGAAGTTATAAATGTGCAAGAACCCTATGATCCTAGAGAGGATTATTCACCTATAAATAATATTACCCTTTCTAATGTTGCAGGTTTTGGGGAAAAATTTCAAGCACTAGTAAAAAAAATTCAAAGAATGTTGTTGATGGCTACCATTTTGTCTATAAGGAGAAGATTTCTTCTAAGGGTAAAGGAAAATCATTGAAATTTGAAGCCATGACCCCTGTAATTCCATTTTCTGGAAAATATGAGTTCATTATAGATCCTTAATACCTATTAGATTTTGAGATGCAAGCTAAGAAATTAAAGTAAAATTCAAGAGGATTAGGAACTTAAAATAGAAGACCAAGGAATACAAGTCCTTGATCGATATTTAAAAGCTAAGAAATAAACACTAAAGGAAAGAAATGAAGAGCTTCATGAGGAATTAGAGAATATTTTAGAGGAGAATAAGCACAATATAGGAAGGGCTAAGAGGTGGCGTATGCAGTCTTACTTTTTGCAAATATATAACAAGAATATGAGGAAGAAATTGAGAGAAATACAAAGGTATAGTATACCTTAAGTGAATATCAATATTGTTCCAATTTAAGAAAATGAATTCTATCAAAATATCAAGTATGGAAAACTATTAGGATTATTGTATTTCTTGTTATGTAATTATCTCGGCTCATCACAGCCTCCACATGTAATGTAAATAGCATAAAAACTTAGCTATGGTTCTAAGCTAGGAAACTAGTCTTGCTACACTATTATGTTGTTTTGAATCATTGAACAACTCTAAGGCCACTATGATACATTTAATTTTGTGCTCATGTACTAAAAACTTCTTAACTGTAATATCACGTTGATTCCAGGTTCATATATGCATTATGTTCAATTTTGTTAAGTTTGTGATTCAATTTTATTAGGGACAAAAAGCTAGTATGATTGGGCCCACCAACCATCCCATTTTCATTTGTTCCTTTATTCATTTTATTCTATGATATATATATCAGTGCTTCTAGATTGATTTGAAGGCATCATGTGTGGTTTGTTTATATGTTCTCCAAACTTGAGCTTGAATTCTTTAGATATAGCAGAAATATATTGCTTTAATTTATTTGTAGTGGTATTTGTTTCATGTGTGATGAGGGTGTGTTTAGATCTTATAAGATACAAAGAGATATTTCCTATAATATATCTCATGTATGAACTCCAAATTTGAGTGAGGAAAAATTCAGTATTATTTTTATTATTCTTTTCTATATGAATGGTATCTTGTTATTGTTAAGCAGGGTTTCTATATTCTTATATGATCTTAATGTTATACAAGGATCGCAAAATATACATAATCTAAAATTTCACATCTTGATTTGAGGAAAAACTCATAGGTTATTGGTCAGTCTCAAACCTAAGTTTGACAATATAAGGGAATTATTGTAATTGAAATATTCCCTCATGAATGAATGTGTAATGAACTAGGAATTATATTGGTGTTGTGTGGACCTAGCGAAAGGTTGTAACAATGGTGTCTCTTTTGAAAGTCTTTTATGGTGTGTGAACAATATATTTTATTTTGGATACAAGGTTTTTGGAAAATATTTTCCCAATTTTTCAACCAAGTGACATAGGGTTTCTTGTGACCTTGCATCATGATTACAAGATTGTATCTAATTGATTATGTTTTACAAGGTGGTTGAGCTATCTAGAGGACAAAATAACCTTATAAAATAATTTCATATACTTTAAAATCTAATTTCTATTCTCCTTATGCATAGGTCTCCTATGAGGGGTTTTGCTGATAACCCCAATGTCCCCAGGAGATTATATGTTGATGCTTAGAAGACACTGAAGATACACTAGAACTCTCTTTAGGAAGAGGATGCTCCAGAGCTTTGGCATTTGAAACATTTCCATCTGACAGTGTTTGTCGTTTATCTAAAATTTTCCAGACTTAACTTCAGAAGATATTTCTTTCACAGCAGTGTTTCTCTTCCTATATTCAATAGATCCCCTACACTTTAGTGCTACAAAGGCACACGATTTTTAGTGTAAAAAATTTCCAAAAAATATATTTATAACTACTTAAGGTGATGGCATAAGACAGAGAAGTAAATGATGGCGATCATTAATATCAGTGGGTGAAAGTGGCAGCGAAGCCACTCGGGTCCGTCCGGATTTCTGAGGAATTCAGAGGTCTACAATCCTCCATCTGGGACAAGGTTAACTCCATGCCAATATTTTATTGCAACTAAACATCAATTTCATTCTTTGCAGTAAGTCTGTCCAACATCAATGCACATTCAAAAACATATTTATGCTAGTATCTCTTTTTTCTAGCATCATCAATTTCATTATTTGCAGTAAGATTGTCCAGCATAAATGCACATTCAAAAAAATATTCATGCTTTTCAGATGTATGGATACACTTTGGACTCCCACTCACCATTGTTTCAAATCACAAATTTTTATTTCTCAAACAATTTTGTGAAGTCAAACATCTTGAGTTGAGCCATGTGAACAACTAGTTGAACATTTTATAGGAACACAAAACTCATAGGAAAATTACTATATGCAATAGATCCCCTACACTTCAGTGATTCAAAGGTGTGCTTTGTAGTGTAAAACTTTTCCATAAAATATTTATAACTACTTAAGGTGATGGCATAAGACAAAGAAGTAAATGATGCCAATCATTAATGTTAGTGGGTGGGTCAATGTTAACTCCATGTCAATCTTTTATTGCAACTAAACATCAATTTTATTCTTTTGAATAGATTATCCAACATCAATGCACATTCAAAAACAGATTGATGCTAGTATCTTTTTTTTATAGCATCATCATTTTCATTCTTTGGAGTAAGACTGTCCAGCATCAATGCATATTCAAAAATAGATTTTCAGGTTACTACAAGGAGATGGAAGATAAAATTAGGAGACCTCCATCATGAGAAAATACAATAATGAAGAGATTAGCCACATCAAATATAAACTTTATCTAAACTAATGAAGAGATGCAAATATGATGAAATTTGATATCAAAACTAAACTAAAAATACAATAGTATATATGTAATTAAATATTCATTCATCACCATCATATCCATGCAAAAAAAAGGGCGAGTTAAGATAATCTAGGAATAAAAATCATGGACACATTAAATCACTATAACTTAATTATCTAGGAAAGCACCCTTATCCAATAGATCATAATATACTATTCGTATCAACACACATCTAACCATCCACATGTCCATTTATTTGAAATCAATCCACAATATAGTCTTAAACTATATAAAGTCCAATAAATTGTAGCAATTATATGTTCTAACCCTAGAATGAAAGCTCATTGTTCATCTTGAACAATGTGTTCCACTCATATGAAATGTGCTAGTGGAAATTTTTCCAGAATGGCATCATGATCATCTATCGATAACCTCCATTTTCACTGTTTTTTTCTACTCTTCACTTGCTTCAACTGCAGCCGATTTGCTATGACCAAGTAACAATATTAGGCATAAACAACCTCTGTCTGGTAATCTTGAAAAATAATATGATCTTTACATTTCTTTACTTCTTCAAATAAATTTCCCATTAACACCATTGAACCGATTGGGTATGTATAATTTGATGGATCATTATACTCTTGTAGCAACATGTATTTAGACATAGTGCATCATAATAAATAATAATGAAATTTTTATTTATTATTTTCTTGTGCATTGACAGGGAAGACATCACCTTCTCTAACCATATCATAAACATGATCATAATCATTGTCAATCACAACCACTTCATTTTCCATTTCCTTGTCAATTGCGTTTCCAAATGGGGGCAATGGTGTCAATTATTCGTGTTTCTATGGTTTAAAAAAATTCTTAATTTGGTTTTCACAGTCATCGATGGACTCTGTCTGATCAATACATGTAGAACAAAAGCAAAAGGAATTTCGTTTCTCAATGCAATGTATATTTGTCATTTTATTACTCCTAATTGAGTGTAAACTTCTTATTTGAGGGATTGCAAGGCAATTAAATGGAAACGATCTATCAACGTCACCCATTGAAATATTCCAAAAGTACCTAGTTGAGAAAAACACACACATGTATGAGTCAAATTTTGAACAATATTTAATATTTTTTTATAACAAAATACACACACATGTATACACATATATCTCTAGACATGTATAATATGTTTTTAGTTAAATTTGTACGCTTACCTATGCACATCAGCCATCCTTGGGTTCGATACATGACTTACATTGTCTTTACACTAATTAACAACATATAAATAATTTTCAAGTCATGAAGCTGAGTGATCCAATTAATGCCTCCTAAGTGCATGTTTTACACATGCCCCAGCACCATCGTGCTCTCCTTTTCCTTGCCCTATCTCAAATAAATTCCATGTATGTCGAATGTTGGTTCTCTTATGAAGACGAGACAACCAAAAAAACGATCTTCATTATTTATATTGACCACCACAATCATCTGACCATACCCAATGTTCTTTAAATTTGACCCTTTGTTTCAAAAATTTATTATAAATAACATTAAAACAATGTTGAACAAAACATGTATCATGTGTTCGATCATCACTGATGTAGAAATGGTAATCCTTAATCACCTCACAATTATTTTCATCGCTATCAAAACCTTTGATATCAAGCTCTACATGTCTATACAAAATATGCACAAATATAGATAGTTGATCTAAATGATAATACTCACTTTCTATCTCCTTTTATGGACTAAACGTATAATTCTCAGCGAAATCAACCACTAATAATATTGTCCCTTTTGGAAACACATCACGTGATTGTTTGAACTGTAAATCCTGCCATTGTGCTATATGATAGTGCTTAATATATTTGTATATTTGCACCCTAAACTTCTCCACAAAAGATGTCACTAAAATGTCGTCGTCAAGTAAAGTGATATTTTTTGATGTTGTGCTTGAATCTACAACAAGAGTGTAAGTAACATTTTCATATCACTTCCAATTCAGACTGAGATTTGATAGTCTGGGATCATTAGGATCAATGGGATACTTTGCATCATAGAGTTCCAAATGAGAACATTTTCACATTTTCTTCCAGCAACACATTATTTTTTATAATATAATTTATTATTCTCTCGTGCATATAATATCTTTGATAAAAATTCACGAACACTTGAAGGAGCGGGGTCATTTGACCAAAATTTATGCCAAAATTTATGCCAAAATTTAAAAATGTCTCATAAAATAATTGGAATTCTACATGGTATCGACAACAACATGTGTCTCGAACAGTGATAGGCCTCACATACCATGGTTTAATCTTCACAAATGTGCTAAGGGAAACCTTCACATCAATATTACTCTCCATAAAGTTCTGGAATAATTCTACTTGATTGACCTGTGTTATATGTTTGGCATGAGTTTGATAAATTCCCTTAGATATACGACGTCGCACAACGTCCTTTTCATTTGGTGACACACGAGAATTAAAATTCCAAAACGCTTTTACCCTATCCTTCACACCATCAAGAAGTATCTCATGATATGGATGCCTGCAGATATTAGCCCAACATGCAAGTTCATCATTCTCATCTAATTGAATTCTAAATTTTGTATGCCTCCATTAACGTTTTCTTGATGTTTTAAACAATTTTGAAGTTGCTGACATCAACCGACTTGGTGTAGTTTTTTTTCGCAAGTACACCTGTTAAAAGTGCTCTACGAGCATTCTTTTCACCTTGAGATCGCATTTTAGCTAGTGTGGCAAGTTATGACGTCACATTTTTTTATGCCATTTGATTTACTAAAACCTCTTTCTCGCTTTTAATGCCCAATAATTCCACAGCATTTCTGAGAGATTTGTGCTTTGAAAATCTATGTAATATCTAAGCTTGTGCTATGATAGATTTACCTTCAAAAAGATATTTCAACCCCCAATTTATTTTATCTCGAATTGTCCTTTCAGTCATTGGTGGTCCCAATTCTTCAATTTTAGTTGGATTCGTATTATCTAGAAATTTGTAGTCGTATACAACGTTCTTGGAACTTCCAATTAATTGTAGTGAAATTCAAGGTGTGGTAGTATCTTCTTGTGGCTCTGATGTTGTCTCTACACAAAAAACAATATACATATACACATATTTTTATTTTTAAGACTATATTGAACTACAATGTTTTAAAAAAAAAATACATAATTCAAATTGAAGAAACTATTGACTCACCAGTGAGATCGATAACCATATTCTCTTGGACATTTGTGTTTTCAATATTCTCGTTAACAAGTTCCTCAACATTCTCTTCGAAATTTGTGCTTTCAATATTCTCGTTTACAAGTTCCTCAAAATTTCTCATTTCCTCATCATTTTCATGCACCTCTATATCTCTTTCACGATGCTCTACCTCCACATTCATTTCATGGCTTAATATTTCCCTTTCCACTCCCCCCTTTTTTTTGTAATATCTCATTCTTTTGCACTGAATAAATTCTATTTCGATCGTGCCTTGATTGGAAATTCCTTTTGTTTCCCATGTTCACAAAATTGGAAACCTAAAATCCAATTTTATTTGGACCAAATACCCAAAAAAACACAAAAACTCCAGAATAAGTACTTCATGCTTTCAATAAGAGAGAAAATGAAATAAATAATTAAATTCATAAAGACATTTTGCAAAAATACTTCATTCTGTCATAGAGACATTTTGAAAAAATACTTCATGCCTTCATGCACCCAAAATAACTTCAAAAAAAAATAGCCAAAAAAATTTTGCACCCAGAAAACCTTTGAAAAAAAATTCGGCAAAAAAATTTCGCACCCAAAAAAACTTAAAAAAAAAAAATTCACCAAAAAAAATTTTGCACCGAGAAAAAATTCGCACCCTCACACCTTCACACCTTCACTGGTTCATAATGGTGTGTGGAATATTTCAGAATTAATCTTTTGAAAGAGAGTATTTATATATAAATCTTGCCCGAAGCATCATGAAGATACGATGAATCTTCACAAGATTCCATCGGCGGAAGATAAAATGTTTCGATTAAAGTTTAATACACTCTTCTCCGAGAGTTTATTAAACTCTTGCATGAGAGTTTAGTAACCTCTTGGATGAGATTTATATAACTCTTGTCCGAGATTCTACCTTGGGTAAACTCTCGGTCGAGATTTTGTACAACTTTCGAGCAAGAGTTTAGCCGCACGGTTAAATTTAACCTGTGGTGGTTTAAAATCTAATTTGAGTGTTTAAAATTTCTCACCCAAGAGTTTATTAAATGTCTCACCTGAGAAATTATTTTTTCCGAGAGTTTTTAGTCAACGAAAAACCCAGAAAATTCTGCAGTTTTCAAGAACACCTGCAGATTTGGAGGGGCTAAACACCTACAAAAACAAAATTTTATCCTTTGGACCTAGTACCATTAGATTCATATTTGAATCTAGTTTCTAATGATGTAATATTTGTGGAGTTTCATTAAAAAATTCAATTTTTTATTAATTTTATACTAAACTGTGTCACTATGGAATTTCATTGTTCTAAAAATTGCAGTGAATGAAAACTCAATAACTTTAAAATGGAAACACCAAAAAAATCAGAAAAATCATATTTAAATTCCTCTCTCTGTCTTCTTCAAAAGGGTATTCTCATTTTTCTTATTGGCGATCACATTGATAAGAAAATATAGGGCTCATAAAATGTACTGAAACATCACCATTTGTTTGTCTTCGTCCATTTCAAAAAATAATAAAAAAAGTGATTTAATATGAAAATTGCCAAACAATAGACACTACACTAGTGAAATCTATATAAACTATGATGATATGGTTTAGCTCCAAAAAATGAATAACCATCCCCAAAAAAAGTTAGGGTTCAAAAAGTGACTATTTATGTTTGCCTAGAAATTTGAAGTATATGCAGTTAGTAAACAACAAATTTACCCCTCTATATGTCAATATTTTTTTTTTTAATATGAGTATGGAGGTAAGACAATTCTCTACAAATCTTGTTTTTATGTCAAAGCGTAATTTGCATTGAAAATATGAGTTTAGTGGAGTTGAAGTTGAAAAAACATAGAAAATTACAATTTTCAACATCAAAAAAGGGCAAAAAGTGTTTCCCAACTTCATGTTTTCACCCTTTATCCACCTAGAAAAACGTATCCTCGTCCTTATCATCAGCTACTAATGCTTTGATATTGTCATTCTTTGGTTTATTTTGATATGGCTGCTCATCATCATCATCATTGTCGCTGTTGATGAAGCCTCGTTTCTTGTATTTACCCTTATTATCGTTCTTCCCTTAAGTGCATTGATTTTTTAATGACCAAAATTGTGGCAACGAAAACATTGAATATCCTTCTTTTCTCGAGGAGTTGGTCTTCTACTTGCATTCCTTTGAAACTTTCCAAAATCTCTCCTTAATTTGCCATTTTTAGTGTGGGTTGTAAATGTTTGAGAGTCACCATCTTGAGGTCTTGGAATCTTCCCCTTTGAGACAAGTCTATATTCTTCTTGAGTAAATGAAGTCCATAGATCCTCAAAATTTGGAATTTTTTTTCTGCTATAAATACTAGATGCAAACAAGTCCCATGAATTAAGAAAACCATTAAGTGTTGTAGTCACAAGTTCTTTATCGGAAATAATTTCATCAATTGCTTTAAGTTGATCTCTTAGTTGAGAGATCCTTATGAAATATGAGGCCGTCATATCATCTCTTGTCATTTTAACATCACAAAGTTCATTCTTCAAACTCATTGCTTGACCAATGTTGTTGATGGTATATAATCCAATCAGGGCATCATACATCTTCTTTGAAGTGTCAAGATTTACGACATATGAAATTAAATGATCTCTAATGGATTCCACAATAATCCTCATGGTTGCGATTTCATTATTCTTGAATAACTTTTTACTTTCATTATCTTGTGGCACTAGTAAAAATGGGGCCAAAATCTGACGTCACTTCGTCGGTTATACGACTCCACTTCGTCTACTATTCGACAAACCCGAGACATAGATATCGTCGGTGGGATTTCGTCGAATATTCGACAACTAGGAAATTATCAGACCTGTACATTGGATATCCATCGTCCTTGATATATACCAAATAAACCATCAGCTAACCAGGAATTTTCTCTACGTATATTCGTTGAATAGGAGACATTTTAATTTGTAGCGAAGGTCTAATACCTAAATTCCATCTGTCGGATGTGTTTATCGAATATCCAACGTTATCTTTGTTCCTTCGATGAAGATTCTATGGATCTGACGATATTTTGCGCTTCTGACCGAGATGGATATCCGACATCGGTTCATTGATGAGGGTTGGCTAATATTTGACACTTGTTAAATGTATGTGAAATATCCGACGGGTTATTATTGAATAATAATGGAAGAGGATCCAAGTAATGGTCGTTAATTAACAAGGTATTTTCCTTTTGACGTTTTGGAAAATTTGATTTCAAACTAACTCGGTGTAGACCTTTAATGTAGATGTAACCCAATTACTCAGATTATGGTTTAGGTAGCAAAAATTGGAGAATGTGTAATTGCCATGTGTTTCAATTCAAGAATTCTCTCAAATGAAATAATGTACATGGGATGTCAGCTTCAGCAATGTTGTGCCAAAAGAGGATTGGCATGAAATATACATAGAATTACAGTAAATTCCTCTTCTGGTACAACATTTCTCAACTTCACATCCCATGTACATTATTTCATTTGAGTGAATTCTTGAATTGAAACACATGACAATTACACATTATCCAAATTTTTTTGTCCAAACCATAATCTGAGTAATTGGGCTACATCTACATTAAAGGTCTAGATTGAGTTAGTTTGAAATAAAATTTTCTAGAACTTCAAAAGGAAAATACATTGTTAAAGTTAACAACCATTCCTTGGAGCCTCCTCCATTTTCCCAAACTTCAGCTTGAAAACCAAACAATAATGAATAGATAGAGAGGAGAAGTATCTCTAATTCTAAGAAATAGGATACACATGACAATCTATAAAAGGGATAAAACACATGTTTCTCAAATAATAAGAACCAACAAACAAAATCATAATAAAAATATAGAAAAATTGAAAGCTAAATGTAATGTTACATTTTTTAGATATTTTCTTCTGATAGTTGTTCCTCTTCAACATCCAAATCGACACAGATTGTCCTACACATATTCATGAGAAAAATTAGGAAAAATTACATTAAATTTGACCAGTTATTAAATTTAGTTGCACCAATAAATAATAATTAAAAAAAAATTGAGTGTATGAATACTTGAATGAGCTCTTATTTTCGAGAATAAATTATTGGTGTATTTTAATCTTCAAGCAAGCCTCCCTCCACTTGATGAAGCAACAATGAATTCAACATTGACCTTGTTATTTCTCTATTGGATCTTGGAGTTTTACTCCAAGATTGCCCAAATATTAATTTATTCTCTACTAAACAGGCCCAACCATGTGAAGGTAGAAGCTATCATGGCCCCTCCCCCCCACATCACTCCCAATTCCCCAGTACCCAATCCATCTACTAGGAAATATTTGAAAGAAATATATTAAGATACATCATAAATAAAGAAATATATAGTAAACATTTATTCATTCATTGATTCGTAGAGTTTAAAAAATATTTGATCTCAATATGATTTATAATAAACTGTATGTTATACATAATATGAAACAAGGTCGTTCTAATTAAATTACAAGTACAATCAATTATTCTTCGGTTTCTTGCAATTTGTCATGTATGAAGCAAGGACATCATCCCCTTCAACTATAAGATGTATTGCTCCCAACCTGGTGAAAATTATATGCTACTGTAAGGGCGACAGAGCATCAACTGCAATAAGAATAAAATGTTAAATTATTATTTATAGTAATTATTAATAGAAGTGTTTTATTAATAATAAGGTAGTAGAGTTTTCGTTACCTGTTTTGGTAGTAGAGGGAAGCAGGATACTTTTAGATGTGGCCATAGGTTCCTCCTCTCATCTGGCCTCATCTCGTACATGATGTAGAGTAGAACCAAGAATATTTATAATTAATACATCGTTTTCATTTAAATATTTCTAATTCTAATCCATACTAAAAAAAATTATAATTCACATGAAATACCTCTAGAATCGAGGTGAACATAAATTTCAATTTTCACTCCATTATCATTGGGCTCATGTCTTCCATCATTTCTTAGGACATATGTATTTACACTGTCTGTCTGCTTTTTACAATCAATCACGTTACTTTATGGCCAAAAATAAAAACCAATAGATTATATACAAGTATTAATTTATAAATGCTCTTCGACATTGCTTTTATTTACCTCAATCTCAGGTGGGGGATCCGAACTAGTACGTGAAGACCCCATGCTTGTCCTATGTTCAACAACGGCTTGATATCCGTGCTTGTAAGCAAGCTTGAGGTCTTCCTCCGTGGGGGTTTCATTGAATTGTGCACCCTTAAATTTTTCCTGACAACATGAATTTTTTTTCTTCCTCAATATTAATTAAAATTATTAAGAATCTAAAATTTGGATACAATTTTTTTATATACTTACAATTTTTGTGGCCAGTTTTGAGTAACCCCTAGGGCCAAGATGATGTTGGCCATTCTTTTTTATTCTCTCATTCATGGCTTTAGATGTATCTGGGAGCCTATATTTAAGATATTGATAAGCTTGATTACATGTCACAATATTGATGAGAAAGCATCATAATTACATTAATAAAAGTGCCTCATACTTTCTTGGTCCAGGTGGTGTATTCCCTTATTTTCAAAAAAAAATCTCCTTTGCATATTCTAGGAGGGCTTTCCACTCACTTTCTGAAATCACTGGAGGGCGCTCATACTTAGGGTTCTTTTGCAAATGAACCCTATATTGGTCTCACAACTATTTTAAAAATAGGTTTGCCTTCGCAGTAACTCCACTTTTGTTGAAGGTACCATCTCCAAACATGCCAACCAACCTATTTATAAGTTCTTCCTTCAACTTTGAATTTTTCAAATTTCACCTTGTGCGAATGGTGGGCCCAAAGTGTTTCAAGGCTACCTCATTCAAGCACATATAGAAGGCATCTTTTCCTACAAAATGATATTATCATTACTTGAAAATAATGACACTCTATACGTAATTTTCAATTAGTTCATACTTAATATGTAAAAAAATTCTTAAATACCTGGAAGCTTTTCAAATGTCATGGGAACATGGTCATCATCTACCAAGAATTTAACTGGTAGTGTTCCCATGCTAGTAACACGAGTAGACCTAGGAAATCTTGCTTGACTAAATGTGATGGAATCATGGTCTGCATCATGTGCACATCCTTCTGTGCGTTGTTCAGTGGGTGAAAATAATGGCGTGTCACCCTGTTCATGAGTTGCATTAATGGTTGGTGTGTTCAGTGTGCCACTCACAAGCAGAGCAACGGTGCTGCTACCAACGTCGACCTCGATAGTCTCACCACGAGGATCAAACTCCCTCAAAAAACCCTGTAAAATAAAGAGTTATTTATGAAGGATGAGAAAATTAAAATAATAAATAAAGAAATGGGATAATTAAATTATTTTCTTACCCTATGTTGAAGGATTTGGGTCATCACAGTTCTGATTTCGTCTCTTATATCTTCTATCTGTGGCTCAATCATAATTAAAAAACCAAGTCTCTTGTTTAATTTTACGAGAAGCCTCTTGACTCTTTGGATCAGATTGATCAACATGTAAATTTATTCTTTAGCAATCACTTCCTCAAGAGCATCTGTGGATTGGTTTAAGGCTAGTGCCTTCCCCTTGTTACCTTGTTTATCATATACGTGGTAGTTGGTTAGAGATTATTTAGGGATAGACATTATAAATTTTGATGATATTGTCTTTGTCCTCATTCGAAGAGGAAGAGAAGTTAGCTCTATTTTGTATATATTTGATGGAATTTTGTTGTGTAAATCGAGATTCAATAAGTTTGAAAGAAACATAAAATTTCTCGTTGTGGTAACTCACTAAGTCTCTAAGAGAATCGATGCGAGTGCGCTATGATTGTTGGACAATGAGTTATGAGTGAAATGTCTTTGAATATGCATATCATTCTATGGGACGCAAGCCTAAAATCGAATCTTGATGGTTCTTGGACTCATACTCTAATTAAGTATATGATATAATTGTAAAAATAAATTTACAATCAACGCTTCCCCATGCCTAATATCAAGCATATCAGCATTAACATTAGGCCAGAACATAGGTAGAGTATGAAATTCAAAATGAACTTGATAAGTTTTAATATTCTTTGATAATCCTTGGAAAAGTAAGTGTAGTACTTGACCTTTATTAAACTCTAATACATGGTGATCCACCTTCTTCATATGATTAAGTCATTAGTACGTGGTGGCTTCCATGAGAAATTTGAAAATCATTATGTGAATTATATCCTTGTCATTAAATGATCTTGTAATGGAAACATTTGCAGCTATATACCCAGATTTAATATAAGGGGAAAATTCATATATATTTTCATGTAAGAGTATCTCAACATTGGTAGGCTCCTTTCTTTTTAAGGTTTTGTAAATATGTCCTTCAGAACAATTGTGACCATGGTAAAAAAAATATACTACCATATATTCATCTAACTTGATCACACTTGATATAAACAACTTGGGAGGTGGATTGATGTAACCATGACATTCTCAAGTGAAAAATAATGAAACCAACATGCATAACATTGGTTTGGAGCTACATGTTAAACATATTACTAATATCAATTTTTATCAATGAGAGTATAATCACAAATTTTTTCAAAATCATTTTTCATAATTTTTTCAAAATCTTGCTCCCTCTGAATCTAGAAACTCAACCTCATATGTGCTATGGCTACCAACTAAAGCTCTGCTGAAGTCATCTTAGTATCCCATCTCTTCCAGCTGGGTCCATTCCCACCAAGTGGGTCTATTAAGGTGATCCTCCTGCCTCCTAAAAAATGATGCATAACTATCTCTATGTCCCTCTTAAACTAGAGGTCGACCCCATAATTGGTACAATTGTCAATCTCTCATCCCCAGTATGATGTAGTCCTCAAAATACACAACTCCCTCTAGCCATAAATGTACTAACTCTCCACTGAACTCAACTGTATAGTCTTGATCCTCCAAGGCTGAAAAGGAGACCACATTCACTCTCAGACGAGGAACATATAAAACACGATGAAATGCTATATTACATCCTGATTCTAACTCAAATACAATTGAACCCTCTCTTGTACCAATTTTTCCTTCAGTGTGGATCCCACACCTCACCAAGCATCCAATAACTACTGAGCCAAGTGGATGAAATAGATCACACTCCCTTGTCATATGGAATGTCGCACCATTGTCTAGATACCAACCATCTCAGGAAATCTCCTCTGAATCCAGGAGAAACACATACCCTTTCTTTAACAATGTGGAGAATTTCTTGGCGAGTTGTGGCTCGTCCTCCACTGTAGCCTCTTTCATAACCAAGATTTTTCTCTCATGCTTGGCCCGAAAATTGAAATAGTTTAATGTGAAATAATGAAATAGTGAAATATGTTTGTCAAGCATAAAAAAATATGTTGTTGTAAGTGTAGAGGCTAGGTCTTATGTAGCTATAGAACTGAAAATATTTGTGGTTGGTTTTCTGTAAAGATAGAAGGATTGGGCAATGGAGTCAAAATATGTAGTTTAAGATAATACCAGAGGACTGGTCATACAACTAAGGAATAAAATGCAAGGTCTTCAGTTTCTATCAGAAAAAGTAATTGATTTATCTGTATCAGAAGAAGGAGAAGGGTGATCCACTATATCATGAGAATATATCAAGGATGAATTCATAATATAGCTCTATAAGAATGGATTGTATTTGAAACAAAGCACTTATCAAGAGTGAATTTTGATACATAAAAAATCTATTTGGTAAGGGGAATAATTTAAAAAAATTATAATTGATTTCTTAAAATTGGATGAAACTCAATTATAAACTTAGATATTAAGCATCTGAAGATAACTTGAGAAGATGAAAAAAACAAATTAAACTCACATGAGAAAAGAGACACATTCAAGACACAAAATACTTGAATCTTTGGTAAAGATAGCATATCGTACTTCTACAACTAGTCTTTTATTTATTAGATAAAATGCTTCACTAATATGTAGGAGTGACTCCCACATGGTGTTTGAATTTTATGAATAATAGGGATATTTATGTTTTAGTGAAGTTGGTAATAAAAAAGGACTCTATGACTATAATTTTATAACAACCCATGTTTTTCATCCCTATTGAATCAATCTGCCATGTTGAGGTGGCCAACTGATACACTTGATTTAAGGTCTTCATAAAACTTATTTGATGATGAGTCATCCATTTCTATGAGATGGAATCATGATGAGATGTTTTAACCATGTCAACCATTTGGAGTAGATTGCTGAGTTTCCCCATTAAAAATGGTCAACTCTAGATACTATGATTTTATGGACCTAGAAATAACCCAAATACTAATATTTCACCTTTAATATTCTATTATTGCTAGTGTTTACCTTTTAATTGTCATTCGTATTTTAATTCCCAATCTCTGGCTTTGAAATGCTCGATCTAATTGCCATTAAAAACACATTTCTAACCAAGCGTTTGAGAATTGACACTAGGAGATTGTGCATTCACTCCTTTCATTCTTTGAAAATTTTAATTATTCAACCTAGTTCATAGCTTTGGAGGATCTGAATGGTGGTGGGTTTTGCTTCTATGCTTTGTAGGATTTTTGTAATAATTAGGAATCATTGTGAGAAGAAATAATGGTAGAAAAGATTTGTTTGACAGTGAAGGGTGAAGTTTTAAAAAAGGTGAGCGCTGGATGATTTATTACGAAAACGTTACGGTTAACGGATATACTAACAATAAATGGTAATAGGTAATAAAGAGACACATGTAGGTTTATCATTAGAAGGTGAAATGACATGTGAGTGATGATGAGATGGTGGGAGTAAGTCAGAAATTCAAAGAGCGGTTTTGAAGCCTACCTGGAGGGGGTGGGGCGGGTGAGGGGGTGCGGTCTGAATAGGATGGTGACATGTAGGCGGTGGTGGTTTTGGTGAAACGACTTTACCCGGACACCACCCCCCCATGAATATCTTTCAGAAACCCTAGGGGTACGGGTTTGGATGTGCGTCGTTGATTTGAGCGCAAAAGATCTCGACCTTTCAAATTTGCGAGATTTTTATTTCACGTGCCAATATGATGTAATTTTATTACATAATCGATTCATTACAAGATTTTTGAGGTATAAAATAGGATCCTAATGAAATTATAAAATAATAGTGGAAATAATAAAATCAGATTTGATTACATCATCAAATTTTAGAGGGAAAAAAATAAAAAACTATTTTTTCAACTCGTATTTTCAACTTATCTCCCAAATTTTTTACTCAAATTTTGAGCGAGAGTACTCATTTGATGCAAATTTAATTCTTCATCCAAGGAGTACCCATGTTGCATACTTTTGATGGATCCTGCTACACGAAAAATGATAAATACATGAAAAACGTGATTGCAATCACGTTTTTTCATGTATTTCTCATTTTTCTTGTATAAGGGCCCATCAAAAGTATGAAACATGAATAATCATTGGATGAGGAATTAAATTTTACATCCAACAAGTACTCCCACTCAAAATTTGAGTAAAAACATTGGGAGATAAGTTGAAAATACGAGTTGAAAAAGTAGTTTTATTATTTTATTATTTTTAAATATTTTTACCCTTTTACTTAAAAAATGGTGAATCATCCCCTATGGTTGGCATCATTATCTTGAATCCTATTAGTTCTTATACATTTTATTTTGGCTATACTTTTTTCTTAGGAGGCCCATTTTAGACCTCAAAATTCCCCTAATGAATCATATTAATATATTATTAAAACTTTAAAACATACTTTATTCTAAATTATTTTTTAAGATTTTCTTTTGACATGACCCCCATTATATCCATCTTGGATGGTGATTCTCACTATGTGCCCCAGTTTCCTCCTAAATACATTGCTCCAAAATATGGAGAGATCCTAAAGAATACTCTAATGAATGAGGTTCTGAAAGATATTTTGGAAGAATCGTTGTATACTAAAGGATGAATTTATATTTATTCAAAAAGAAAGATATACTAAATCATTATCACTCTTCTATATCCTAGGATTATTATTATTATCATGCATGAATACTAAAATATTAGCAATAAGCCTAAGATTTAGATCTTCAGACTATCAACATAAATAAACTAGAATGAAAATGATGAAAAATTCAAATAGTTAATTGAATCAACTACATTCACAACATTCATATATGTATAATTCACTTAACCATTCTAATAATCAAATGAAATAACTAGTTAACAATAAATAATCAATTATACAAGATATCGATTATATCAAGAAAAATTATTGATATTTTGATTTCATTAAAAGATAACAAGAAAACTTATAGAAAAATACCATATTAAGTTGATAAAAAAACAACTTGAAAATATGAAGTGGTTCAAGTTATTCTTCTAAAATAAACTTTACAATTGTTCAAAGTGTCTACTTCTTCCAAAAAAATAGAACCCATAATACAATCTATGGCGATTCTCTAAATAATCCTCTTAACTTCAAGTGTATATCCTAGTTTTGTTATAGAATTAAAAGATATTTTTTTCTAATCTCCAACAAATTTGATGAATTATTTTTTAGAATGGTTGAATTAGAAGCTTTCGGAAAGGATTTCCATTATCCATGTATGCTCAATATGTGATAAATATACTATGGTTGGTCAAAGAGCATACTAATTTGGCATGTGTATATCTCGTATTCTAAGAATAGTGATTGTTATGCTATTATGAATGTTGTAACATTTCTTGTTTTGATAAGTTAGACATTTTAGAATATAAATGAAAATAAAAATAAAAATTATTGAATATGAATAGATGAAAAAAATAAAAAATAAAAAATGTTAGGATTGAATGTGAATAGATGAAAAAAATAAAAAATAAAAAAATATTAGGATTAGAAGCTAAAACAAAACAAAGAAAAAAAGAAAATGAAAATTGTTAGGCATAGTCAAAAGAAATAAAAGAATAAAAATTACATTTTTTTGAACTAAAATAAAAAGGGAAAAAGCGCGCCACTTAAAATGCCTCTAAAAAAATAATTTAGAATAAAGTATGTTTTCTAGTATTAATCATATGTTTATATGGTTAATCCATTATGTAATAAAGTGACATGTTATTGGCATGTTTAATAAACATCTTGCATATTTGAAGGGTCGAGATCAAATGCGCTCAGATTGACGACACACATGCAAATCCGCACCCCCCAGTGCTTCCAAACTGTATCTTCTAGGGCGGGGTGGTGGGGGCATCTAGGTAAAGCCGTAAATTAAAACCACCTCCACTACATGTCATCTTACCATTCAAACTGCACCCCCCCCCCCACCCCCCCCTCCCCCCTGAGTAGACTCCAAAAATGCCCTTTGACCATTTGAGTACTTTCGTCGTCTCTTCATCATTCAAACATTATTCCATTTATCCAATGATAAACTGCCATGTGTCTCCCAATTACCATTTACCATTTATTGGTACATACCCATTAACCATAACGTCTTCACATTAAATCCTCCCGTTCCTATCAAATTTCGTTATTATCTTGTTTAAACTCTGCACTTTCACTCCAATTCAAAACCTTCCGTTGTTCTATTTTCATTACTTTTTCCTGGCTATTTGAAACTATAAGAAGAGCATAGAGGCAACATAAGCACTAGTTCAGTTTTATTTAGAGTACCTGCACTTCCTTATCGAGTTATTTTTTAACAGGTATTTACAAACATCCACTTCCCTTTCTTTTCAAAGGCTCTTAAAGGAAAATATACTTCAAAGGATACCTCAATACCACCTCCAACTATTGATTTAGATCATCAACCATTAGTAGACCATATCTATCAGATATCTGAGATCAATTATGAATTTTATCTTCATGAAATTCACAATTGGATCCATCAAAAACACCTCGACAGTAATGACGAAGTCGGCCTCGGGAAGTCAAAACTGTTGAGAATTTGTAGGGATGGAGATTAATAAAAAAGTATATTCTTCATAATTATTTTTTAGCTTACTTGGATTACTTATGTCTTCTATTCTTTAGCTTATTTAATCATTCATCAAGTCAATTATCAAAATACATGAGACACACAAATTAGGCTCCTAGAACCAGGGCAAAACCTCTCCCTCTTGGAGAGGAAAACCCATGAGAAATTATTCTTCTAGATCTTCCAATGACAGGTACCATGACCTAGACTTAGACCCTTGACTAATGGATGCTTCCAAGACCTTGTTAATTCTTCTTTGACGAACTTCCATGCTGATCTTCACTGCACCAAACTGTGATATCACTACATCGAATTGTGGACTCCATTATAGCACCAAACTATAGCTAAGTATCCTTGGTCTGGATTGTATTTCTCTGCTTTAGCACTGATACCTTCACCAAGACTGAGATCATCACATCATTCAAAATATATGAATATGACAGTACCGAAATTATTCTAGTCCCTTTTTTGTTGTATCACTGAAAACTAGAAAGTACCGATACTGTATTTTTCATTAAGGTGTAATGAAATTGTTATATGTATATAGTATCAAGACTATATCAGAGCACCGAAACTCTAAGACCCTTACTGATGAGATAATTATGAATTGTTATCATATCCCTTTTATGTGATTGAACCAAGACCGTCCTCTGAAAATATTTGAACTGTATCTCTGTTCTCCTTATTCAAAAAACTCAGAGAGATCCAAATTTTATTGTATTACTAATAAGTGTCGCGTCCTTTATTATAGAGATCACCGCTGAGATTATAAGTATATTCTGCACAACATCCTTTTTCATTCGCACTGTGTATCTTCATCATCCAAAATTAATATTTTGTCTTGTCTGTGATTTACTATTACAAAGATTACCATTTGAACTCTTCAGGGATGAATGCATCATATTACAGGTATTGCTCGCACTTCTCATCACAGAGATCCACATTATGTTTTGTCTTTTATCTACAATATGTTTCATAGGTATCTGCAATGTGTTTCATAGATATTCAAATTTAGTGTCTTCAGGAGTTCCGCATGTCTTTCTTCAAGAGATCCGCACTTCAATTCTTTAGGATATCCACACTTATGTTACTGAGAGAGCCTGCACATTTATTTTTCAGAGACCACTGAAAAACTGTTTCTCAAATGAACCGAAGAGGTGAGCATAAATAGTGCATGTGTCTAGTTTATTAGGCTGACCATACATTCATATAGAAGGCTGACTTCTCCCCTAATAATTAGGCTGACATGTAGCTGCATATGGTTTGACTTTCATCATCTATTTCTAGTGTTGATTTAAGTCAAATTCAAACCATCTTTCACAAATTATTTTGCAAGGTCTTGGAGCATCTCTTTTGACTAGGTCCTTCATATATAAATGACACTTAATTATTTTTTTATCTAGAAGTCAAAACCCTAGATAGAAATAAGGAAGAAGTCTATTTAACCTATAATAAAATATTGCTCATGAAAACCATTAAGCAAGTAAAAAATACATTTTATTATCTTTGTCTTCTTCATTACATAATTATATAGTCAATATGAAGACCGACCTAGTTACACTTTTCAACAAAAATTGCCCCTGTATATTTTCTCTCGGGTGCCACATTTTCCTGAATTTGTTACCTCTTGTCAAATTTATTACATACCCAGTCAAAGATATGTAGTTGTGAATAATTGAGAAACCCTCTTCTACATCAATTCCCATGCAATTTCTGAAATTCTCTAAATCAAGGATGACCCCCTCGCAAAACCCTTCTACCCAGATTTTCTTATGGAAATATACAAGATGGACTTTCCATAAAGAGAAAAGGTATTTGAAACCTTTCTTTCAAATGATGTCCCAATACCTAAAACCAATCCTCCATATTCAGTCTCCATTTTCCCTGAAATAACCAAACAAATTGTCTCCATTATCTCTTATATTTTGGGCTATAGTTTATACTAGTGGATTGATGAGCATATCTTTGCTTTTCATTCCATTTTTCAAGTGAACAAAAGCTACCAATTATATTTTGTTATGGTGAATTTATAGCAGAGAGGATCCATGAGCAGTTTGTTAGTTTATCAAAAGAAGGATTTTTTAGATATGCCTCAATCCTTTTGTATCTATTTATTTATTTATTTTCAATCAGATAAATTCCCTTTTCGGCTACAGAAAATGGATGATCAGGGTCATCCTTTTGTTGGCCCTCGTTTTTTATCTCTTTTTGTTTAGGAAATACACCTTATTTTGCCATATTATCCATACATTTACCATCACATCCACTTCATATTGACCCAAAGATGCATATACAAGTATTTAATTTATGTTTTTTCAATTATTAGATGTTTTTGTAAAAATTGGAATTTAAGTGCATTTTTGGACAACAACAGAAATTCCCGTAATACCATTATGGTTTGCATATATGCAGGAAACTTGGGCTCGAGATGAATATGTTTCTAGAAATCTCGGGAACTAAAAATAATAGTACACATGTTGGCACAGTCAGATTGAGCTTTAATAGGCCCAATCAAAGGCGGTCAAATAGGACCAGTCTTTATGGAGGATCCCTAGATAGTAGGTCAAAACACTTATTTTGTGGGATTTTCCAGATTATGATGGATCTGATAGATGAATTCAACTTCATATGATAGGATAAGGATATTTATGATTACTTGAGCTATTTTAGATGAGTTTGTTAGATATTTTATCTATTTAAGCCTCAAACTTTGAAGGCTTTGACATGGAACTTGTATGACTTATTATTATTATTTCTAAGACTTGGAGACATAATTGAAGATATATTCTATCATATTTTGATACTGTTACATGCTAGTTGATTTATTGAAGTCTTAAGTAGTTTAATTTACCTTCAGCGTGCGAGGCAAGGGTGGAGGGCCCCCACACTGAGCTAAGTGCACTTCGTATTTTATTTCGTAGCTGCAATTTTTGAATTAGTTTGCTTATGTTTAAATTGTTTATTTTTAAGTATTGATGAATCTAATGATCATTCTTAACCTGCATATGAAAGGAAAAACAAGTTTTTAAGTTAAGCACTCTTTCTATCTAATCAAGATTTTCAGTGATAATTCATCTTTACATGCCTTTACATGCTTTGATTTTCGATGGATCTTAATCTTGTTTCTATTCTGCATACGAAGAGACAAACCAATATTTAAGTTAAATACTTCTTCTATCTGATTAAGAGTTCAAAACTAAGATTCATCTTTCCAGCTTTTCTGAATTCTTGTTTTCACAATAGCATTAATGATAAATGAAATAAATGATGAAGGACAACCAAGACCTATTTTAGTGAAGAGCCTCTTCAATTATTACTTCATGTATCTTAATCTATTTTTTAGAATTTAGAAATTATTTAAGTTAGATTTATATTTGTAATATGAATTTCCCTAATCATCAATAAACCATATTCTGAATTGATCACAACTGAAACCCATATACTTTGGGGATGCTTCTAAGTTCCACTATCCCGGATTGATAATAAATATTTGCATTAGTTTACAATAGTAAATTGACCCAACATTTTGGCACTGTTACCAGGGAAGCATATTTCAAAAATGGTCAAAATAGGAAGACAAAAAGATTAAAAGAAAAAAAATATATAAATTCACCAAAAACAACAAAAACATAGTTTTTATTTCAAGTAATGTTTTCTTATGCCTAGAGATAGATATCAAAAAGGTAGATTTGTGAAACAAAACCCCCCAACAGTTCATTAATCCATAGGACTAACAACACCAGTTGCTGGAAAACCTACTATAGAAGAGTTAGAGGAAAAACAGAAATCAGGACAAAGATTAACTTTAGTTGAAAGACAAACCTTGTTGGCCTTGGAGGTAAATAAAAGAAATCACCTAAAGAAACTCCTTCTATTTGGAAACAAAAAGACACAAGAAAACCAACTGTCGAACAACTAGAGCAACCTGTCTTTGAGGAAATCAAAGTAGTGGAAAAAATACAAAGCCAACCTCTTATTGAAACATTACAAGTCTTTGAACAAGTAATGACTAAAGAAGGAGAAGGATCAACTAGATTAAACATGACTCCTAAACAAAGATTAGAATATGAATGACATCAAAGGGAATGAAAAAGACAAAGAGAAGAAGAAAGAATAATTGAAGCAGAAAGAAAGGCATAAGAAGATAGAAGAGCAGAAGCACTTCGAAGAATAGAGGAAGAAGCAAGAAGAGAAAACCAAAATCAGAGAACACAAGAAAATGAGCAAGAAGTTAACAATGACTAGGAGAAGAAATACAAATGAAAAATATTCCACCTTCTATATTGCCTAATTTCTATGGAATTTCAATGAAAGATCCTGATGCATTCATGTTTGAGTTTGACATCTTGTGTAGAACATAAGGATATACTGATGATACACATAAAATTCAACTTTTCTCGGCTACTTTAAAAGCTGCAGCCTTGAAATGGTTCATGGGATTAGGAGAACACATGACAGCTTCTTGGGAAGATATGAATAAAATATTTCTTAAGAAGTATCAAGCTTACTACAGGGCTAGAGACTCGAAAGAAGACATTTTCAGAATGTCCCAACAAGAATATGAAAGTTTGGAGGAATATTTGGAAAGATTCCTTTACAATTTACAAAAATCAAAACATCATTCTCTTAGTTCTGATACCATCCGCACTATTTTTATAAAGGGTATTAGAGATGAGTATTTATACATTCTGAATGTAATGGGAAAAGGAGATATTTCTAATTTACCATTTGAATAAATTGCTAAGTTATGTCAAAATACTCTAGGGGAAGAGCCAAGAGTGGGAAAAGAGATATTTGATCAAAAGCTTCCAAATCTGCAGCAAGTGCAGTAACAAGAGCAGAGATACGGAGCCTGCTAGAAAATTTTAAGACAGATCTCTTAAGTACTTTGGGTACACAAGTAGATGTTCTGAAAGCTAAGAAAAGGAAAGAAGAGCAAGATGAAATCTTAGCAATTTTCTTTCCAAAGTGTAGACAAAAACATCCTCTCAGGGAATGTCCTTTGCAAGGTATACAACTATGTGGGTTATGCACAGAAAATCATGCAATGGAAAAATGTCCAAAGTTAAAAGAATTGCAAGGAGAATAAGTACAAGGAGTAGATTCTCTCTACTATATGGCACCAAGGAGACCTTGGCAGCCAAAAATGCCTCAACAGTTCACTCAACAAAATCCCCAAAATTTTCAATATTCTCAAAACACATGGAATACACCAATGCCATGGCAGGTTTGGCCACCACAACAATATCAAAACCAACCTTCACAAGGTTGGAGGGGATATGGTTATGGAAACCAACCACCGCAACAAATGTATCCCCAGCAGTATCAATATCAACAACCATACCCTCCACAACCTTTTCCTCAATATCAGAAATTTCAGAAACAACAACCAATGTCATATCCATCTCAAAACCCACCAATGCTAACTCAACCAGAGCAACTTCAGTTGCCAACTAACCATCCACCTCCTAGACCAACATAATTACCAGCTCAACCAGTAGCTAATCCAAGCAACAAGGTGGATAGACCATCATATCATGTGGAAGAGGCAACATATTAACCTACATATTCAATTCTTCCCGTACAAGATGTCCACCTAAGTTCTGGGAAGTTGCTACAAAAATATTCTCCTCCGATAATTGAAGAAAAAATAGAACAATGAGAACAAAGTGAAAAATCTCAACCAGAAAAACAAATTAAAAAGGGTAAAGCTATCATGACACAAACTCCACCATATCCAGAGACATTAATACAACAAAATATTCTAATGTCTCTCCCTGAATTTAGTATTCTGGATGAATTGAAAAACACATATGTTAAAATTCCTTTATTGCAGGCAATTAAAGAAATTCTTACATATGAAAAAACAATAAAGTAATTATGCATTAAGAAATCTGGCGGAAGAAAGAAGGATCCACCAACAATCCAGGTAATTGGAAGTCTTTCAAGTCTCATGTATACAAACATAGCCATTGAAAAATATGTTGATCCATGCTTTCCTATGGTTACTATTTCGATTAAAAAAATTTCAGTGCCAAACACTTTAATAGACTTAGGAGAAGCTATCAATGTTATGACAATCGAGACTATGAAACATTTGAATCTGAACAACATCAGACCTACTGCTACAGTCTTAGAAATTGCAGACAGATCTAAAGTTGTTCCAGAAGGTATACTAGAAGATATCATTGTCTCACTGGATTCATGGGAGTATCCTGTAGACTTCTTGATTTTGAAGCAAAAAACAAACTTGGGAGGTCATCCCTTAATTTTAGGCCGACCATGGTTAGCTAATGCAGATGCTTACATTGGATGCAGGTCCAGAAGCATGATTATTTCACATGGAGATGAAAGAAAGAATATTACATTATATCCTCCTGCTCAATCTCCTTCTTTATTATCATTGATTGCTGAAAAATAACAACAAGAACTTCAACCTTTTCTTAGTCTTGATCAAGTTTATAATTTTAGAGAGGAGGAAGAAAATGAGGACTTATTAGATCTATTCATCTCAGAACTAAATATTTCAGAGCAGCTTAGGATAACTCAATATGAAGTTGCTAGTTATCTTTTGAATCAATGTTTTCAGGAAAATTTCACAATACAATCATTGAAAAATACATTTGAAAGCATTTTTCTCGTTAATTAAATTACCAATTCAAATAGAAAAATCATTGAAATCAGTCCTGAAAGACATTTGAATATTGGTAACAACTTACAATCATCACAAGAGGAAAATCTAATAACTTTATTGCAAAAATATTCAAAATATTTTGCATGGGATTATAAAGACATGCCAGGAATTCATCCAAAAACATGAATCCATCACATTTACACTGATAATGAAATAAAACCTATAAGGAAACCACAAAGACAGATGAACCCCATGATGAAGGAAATAGTGAAAGAAGAATTACAGAAACTGTTACAAGTCAGATTTATCTATCCTATTTCAGATAGTCAATGGGTTTCACCCTTAGTTGTGGTACCTAAGAAAAATGTGAAATGGATAATTTCTGTGGATTACAGAAAACTCAACAAAGCCACATTAAAAGACCATTTTCCTTTACCATTTTTTGATGAAGTGTTAGATTATTTAGTTGGAAAAAAATTCTTCTCATTTATCGATGGATTTAGCAGATATAATCAGATAAAAATAGCATTAGAAGATCAAGATAAGACAACATTCACATGCCCCTGGGGAACATATGCATACAACGTATTACCCTCCGGTTTGTGTAATGCACCCGCTACTTTTAAAAGAGTAGTTCTTGCTATATTTGTTGATTTGATTCATGAGTGTGTGGAAGTTTACATGGATGATTTCACCGTGTATGGTATACAACATATGATGATTGTTTACAAAATATTGAAAAAGTGTTAAAAAGATGCATTGAGACAAACCTATCACTTAGTAATGAAAAATGTTTTATGATGTTAACTAAGGGGATATTTTTGGGACACCATATCTCTTCTTTAGGGATTAAAGTGGATCCAGCAAAATTTCAGGTCATTGTGAATTTAATACCACCTACAACACAAAAAGAAGTTTGAATTTTCTTGGGTTATGCAAGTTACTATAGAAGATTTAATGAAAATTTCAGTAAAATAGCTTTGTCATTATTCAAGTTACTTGCAAAAGATGCAAAATCCCAATGGAATGATAATTGTCAACATGCATTTGAAAAATTAAAACAAAATTTGTCAATTGCACCTGTTCTTCGAGGACCTAATTGGTCTTTTCCATTTCACATTTCAACTCATGCATCTGATACAACTATTGGAGCATTACTTGGACAAAAAGAGAATCAATTCAATTATGCTATATGTTTCATCAGTAAAAACTTAACACCAGCAGAATTGAATTACACTGTTACGGAAAAAGAAATTTTAGTTATCGTACATGCAGTAAATAAATTTCGACATTATATAACAGGTTATCCAATTTATATTCACACAGATCATTCTGCTATAAAATATTTAATGAATAAATAAATTACAGATGACAGAATAAATCAGTGGCTGTTATTGATGCAAGAGTTTAATATTATTGTACAAGATTGACCAGGAAAAGATAACCAAATTTATAACTTTCTATCAAGATTAAATTCACCTAGTGATCCAAATCCAGTATCAGACAATTTCCCAGATGCACATCTATTCGCTGTAAATGTCAAAACTCCTTGGTTTGCAGATATAGCTAACTATTTATCATCTGATATCCTACCATCTCACTACACAAACAAACAGAAACGAAGAATAATTAGAGAAAGTTCCAGGTATAGTTGGGTCAATGGAGATCTATTTTATACTGGTGCTGATTTAATGATTAGAAAATGTGTAAGAGAAGATGAAATAATTGAGATTTTGAAAGCTTGTCATGATGAACCATGTGGTGGCCATTTTGCAGATAAAATGATAACATACAAAGTGCTGAAGCTTGGCTACTACTGGCCATCCATCTTCAAGGACTCCAGAATTTATGTCAAAAGATGTGACAACTGCCAAATAATTGGTAGATCAGTGGCATCATATGAAATTCCATTAAAGCCGCAAGTAATTATTGAACCATTTGAACAGTGGGCTTTATATTTCGTGGGACCAATCAACCCTCCATCCAATGGAAAGAGATACATCCTTGTATGTACAAATCATGTGACTAAATGGGTGGAGGCCAAGGTAGTAGCATGGGAAACAGAAGAAACTGTTGTCTTTTCTGTTTGAAGAGACATTTTTGAGATATGGAGTTCCGAGACAGATAGTAACTAACCAAGGTGCAAAATTCACATCAAAACTTGTTCGAGATATTACGGAGAAATTCAAAATCAAACACAAAAAATCAACTCCATATCATCCTCAAGCCAATGGACAAGTGGAATCAACAAACAGAGTCCTAGAAAACATTATGATGAAGACTGTAAAAATGAATAGAAATGACTAGTCAGAAAAGTTGAAATATGCATTATGGGCATATAGAATAACTTGGAAAAACACTACTGGGTTCAGTCCATATCAGTTAGTGTATGGAAAAGAAGTTCTATTAACCATTGAGTTTCAAATACATACATACAAGCTAGCAATAGAATTAGGGATGGAATTGTCTCAAGCACAACAAGAAAGGATTATGCAGTTAAACAAACTGGTTGAGATTTGACAACAAGCAGTTGAACATACTTCTCTTGTCCAAGAACAAAGGATCAAATGGCATGATCGATTCATAAAGAATAAAGTGTTTTAGAAAGGAGATTGTGCACTCTTGTTCGACTCAAAATTCAAAGATTTCAAAGAAAAAATTACGACTCATTGGCTTGGGCCATATGAGATTGAAGAAATCTTCGATAATGGAGTTGTCAAGATAAAAAAAATTGATGAAGCATCTATTTCATTTGTCATCAATGGAAATAGGATTAAAATCTACAATAAGCCTATAAATAAAGAGGATTTTCAAAGAAAAATTTCGATGGATTTAGATCTGGAAATAATGGGAAATCATAGCAATATGCCTTCCATAATTCTAGTAGAAAAAGAATAAATAAATAAATAATAAAATAATAATAATAATAATAGTAATAGTAATAATAAGAGTTTGGTTGTGAAAATCCATGAAACTGGCACAATACAAACTCGAATTCATATCGGAAAACCAACTTGTTTTGCCAATATGAATTCTATTTTTGTTTTTATCTTACTTTACTTTAGATTTTTGTAGATATACCCTCCAATAAATTGCAAACTTGAGGACAAGTCATAACATCAGCTTGGGGGAAGGTGTGAAATAAAAATACTATGCAAATAGTTTTCAGCAGCTGAATTGAAGACAGAATATGAACTACAGTCATAAAGGGACCTGGTATATCATTCGACATTTACAGAAGGGACCTGAATTATTACGACAGAAGAAATTTTCAAATATGGAACATAATTGTACATCACGCCAGAAAGGACCTGACATCATTGTAAAATTACGCCAGAAGGGACTTGAAAATTTAACATGTCATAAGGGACCTGAGAAGATCATAGTAGATGGGATCTGAAAATATCAAAGTTTAACATGCAGAAGGGACCTGAACAATAATTATTCTAAATCAAATCAGATGCAAGAAGAAATGAAGTCTCTACAAAGTCTACAAGAGCCGCATAACAATAAACACAATGTCAATCATCATCAAACGTAAAAAAGGGTGTATACCTGTACAGTGAGTAAAAAATCAATCTTAAACTTTCAATTTTTTTCAAAATATTCTAGAATTGGACAAACTAATTTGATACTAGTTATGCATATTTACCTAAATTTCATTTAGATCACCAACATTCTCTACATTTCATTTACATCTCCTACACTTTCATCTACATTCCATCATTTATAACCCTCTTCATACCATTATTCTAATAACCCTATTCTATCCACATTTATATCCATACCACTATTCAAAACATTACATAACCTATTCATACCATACCCTATCTTATTTCCTAAACAAAGATAATTATGAACAAAAGGTCAAATATTGAGCCTATGGAAGACTCTTGCAAGACCTACAAAACAATAAAACAAAGGTTAGTATTGAAACATTTAATTTTAAAAATTTGACTATTTCATTAGTCAATTTTTAAAAATTAAATAAAAAACCAAAAAAACAAAAGTTCAAGATATATATAGCGCAATTACAAAAGACATATGATATTGTGCAAAGACATATGATATAACGCAATTCTTTTTGAAAATAAAAACAAAACGAGCGCAATCATATCAGAAACGAACTAAGGTAATGGAGAAAATGTAATGCAAACAAATGAATGAAATTACTAACCTAAGGAATGATGCGGAGATAAATTAAGTGCATGGCTATGATGGCATACGGTAAGTTATTATGAGATTGAATGCATGCAGTGGAGAGATGAAAGGAGACAACATATGATAATGAAGAATGATGGTGCACATATGCATGGATAAAATGCGAGTTATGGAGATAGACAACACGATGATGCATGGAGGTAATGCGGATAATGGAAATGAACATAGTCATTAACATAAAACATGAAGAAGCTGCATAGAAGGATGAATGTACACCAACACGACAGTCAAATAAGAAAAGACGTGCATGGGTCGGTCAAATGAGTTGATGAACGGTTAGAATGTTTTCAAATGTGTTTACATAGCACTGTGTAAAACATATGAAACCATCTCTGCCACTTTCAAGACCATTTCCGCCATTGACAAGACCATTTCCGTCATTACAGAGATCAGAAAAGATCATTGCCAAAGCGTTTTCACCATCATTGCCATCAGAGAGGCTCAGTGAGAGAAAGGAGTGTGCAGTCAAAGCACATCCTCGTATCTACAACCCTGTGAAAACAAAAACGCATAGAGAAAACTGTGAGGAAGCTGAGAGAAAAAGAAGAGATAAAACACAAAAGAAGAGGTAGAGAATATAGTGAAAAGGAGAAGCAGAGTGATAAGAGGTTAACTGGAGATTTCAAAGCCATGAATCTGAAAAATTTATTGCTTAGCCGAACTATCAGAAAGCGGAATTTTGTGGAAGTGAAGGTAAGAAATTAATGAAGATTTGATTGTTTAATTAATTTTGGGATTGTGTCAACAACCTATGAGTTATAAAAGGGAGTAATTTCATTTGATTTGTATGCATGTCACTACGTTGTGTTTTGCATTGAAACCATTCAAAAACATGTTGACAACTTTCAAAAACTACTCTGCCATCAGTCAAAAAAACGAAATATTTTGTTGAGTGAGTTAATAAATGAAGATTTTAATGAGATTTTTGTGGCTTGAAAATTCAGTTCAACTGAAAGAATATCACGAAGATACGAGAAGAAGATCACAAGGGTTATTGCACAATATAGGTAAGCCCGACACATCCTCACATATAGTGTTTCATTTCAAATAGAAAACAGAGAGTGAGAGTTACAATTCGAATTGCACAATGAGGTTGTTATTAACTAAGCTATGTAATAGATTTTTTTTTAGCACACTTAGTCTAAATATTTAGAACAAAGTTTATGAAGAAAATGGAAGACAGTTAGACATATTTTTTATGACAGAGGACGTAATATGAGGAATGATGAAGATAAACAGTGAACCTATCATGAATTTTTGATGAGATAATTGAAGTTTTTCTGTTGTATACACAGTGAGTCTGAATGCAATGTTTTGGAAAGAATTTTTATATGAAATTGATGAGTGAAAAGCACCATTGTATAAAAAAAAATCAAATTTTTTTTTTACACGGTCCAATTTATTTTACAAAATAGAGACAGAGATTGTTTTTAAGGATAACCGAGAATTAAATAGAGGGTATAATATCAGAAACATTAAACTTATGTTTTCTTGAAACCTTTCTATAAAATTATTTTTTTATTATTTATAGTAAGCTCACATTCTTCAAAAGACAAAAACAGAGGATTGATTGATTGACAAAGGCAGCGAAGCAAAAACGTAAGCTTACTACCATGATTACATCTAGTGCTTAAATTTTTATTTACAAGATGAAGTTAATATCGGTAGACGGTTATATAAAAGGGTTTTCAGACCAAATGGCCTCAAGAGCAGAACCTAAAGACTTCCAAATAGAACACTGGAGTAGGGAAACAATGGAAAAGCTTTATTAGTCAAGGTTAATGGGTTTTCTCCAAAATTTCAAAGGTCATAATGAGAAGGTCACAAGAGAATTTGTAAATAACTTCAGACAGAATGAAACCATGGTGGGCAGCATACATATCCCTTGGACACCTGAGTATATCTTTGAAGCTTTAGATTTTCCATCTTCAGGTGAATTATATCACAAGGGCTTACATTTTAAAAACAAGGGTTGGACATTTTTCGTAGATAAAAATAGAAAAGGTTATTTTTTTAGATCAAAAGGGATCCTAAGGAAATGGTTTAATGAACCATGGGCAGAAATGGTATTGATAATTTAGAATTTTTTCACTTGTGACAATAGATTTAGTGTAGTACACCTTTACCATGTCAGGTTACTACAACACATCAAAGGGGATATAAGGATCAATTTTCCATATTTCTTCTAAAAACACTTGATGAAAATGATTGAAAGCATAAAATCAGAGACTAAACTCAAAGAGGCTCAATTTATTCAAGGGACTTATCAAAATTCTTGTAGATTATCAGTTGAAAGTCAAAGGGATGATTTAGGAAGATTTCTTGGTTGAAAATGAGTTTGTGGAACAAGTAGTGGAAAAAAAACATAAACCCATAGAAGAAATAAGAAACATTGTGCACTCATCTCTTTATCCTGAAACAAGGTCAAAGAAACAACAAGATACAGTTATGTTAGAGAAAAAACATAATTTTTGACTATTTCCAGGAGACAGAAAAGAAGCATTCAGCAGAACCAGAAAGAAAAGTCATGGAAACATCTCCTATAACAAAACAAGAAAATGAAATCCTTGAGAGACTGCAACATGAAGTGTATGAGAATCCTATAGATAAAGATTCATACTTCGAAAAAAATGAAGTGGAAGTTGCTTCAGTTTCCAAAGATTCAATGGGGGAAGATCAAAACCTTTCCAGAGTTAGAGAGTTGTCTGATAGCTTAGAGATAAGAAAAATCATGGAGAGGCACTTGAAGGAGGAAAATGAAACTTATAAACTAACCAATGAGAAATTGGTTAAGGAGAATGAGAATATAAGTGAGAAAATGGGGAAGTTAAAAAACAAAAATAATCTTCTCTATACACAGGCATTTAGGTGGCTTCAGGAGAAAAAATCTGGGAAAGTTAAGTATGATAAGCAAAAGGTTAAAACCTCCATCTACAAGGAAGAGCAAGGCAAAGACATGGATTCTCTTTTGCACACAGCACAGCATGAGGTTTCAGGATCAACACCAGGGCTCCAAAGGTCAAAGAGGAAACAACAAGCATGAGGACATGCTTGATCATCAGTTTGGGGGAGATGTTGGCCCTCGTTTTTTTATCTCTTTTTCTTTAGGAAACACACCTTATTTTTCCATATTATCCATCTATTACCATCACATCCACTTCATATTGACCCAAATATGAATATACATGTATTTAATTTATGTTGTTCAATTATTATATGTTTTTAACACTGTTACCGATCAAACGGGAACTATTACCTCAAAATGGGAACTCTAGCCCAAAAAGACTCAAAAAACATGAAAAAACACCCCAAAAACAAAAAGTGTGTATTCTAGAACACATTTGTTTTTTTCTCAAGGTCAAATTTCAACATTTTATAAAATTATGCTAAAAACGAAATTGTTTCTTGAAAAAATGATTGAAAAAACACCCTCAAAACAAAATGAGTTGATGTTGGAATAACAAAAAAAAACATTGTGTCACACTTTTGACACATTGTAACGATGGAATTAAAGACAACATATTAGGACATTGAAAAATCATAAAATTCTAAATTTTTTGATAGATGATGTTAAATATAAATAAAAAAATCATGTCTGAAGGGCTTATCATTTCGAACAATTTTTATCCATGTTGTTAAACATAAAATATCTTGACTCTAAACAACTCTAAAATTGCAATTATTTTCAACCATAACATTAAAAATAAAATTTCATAGCGCATAAAAACCTTAATGACAAGTTGTAAATCTCAAGTTTTTAAATCTTAAGTTTTCAAGATACTTGAACCATGAAATTATGGATATATTATATGACTTAAACAATTTTTAAAAATGAACAAGTAAATGAAAAAATTATTATTCATATACTTGTTTGTTTATATATTAAAACATATATATATATATATATATATATATATATATATATATATATATATATATATATATATATTTTATTTTTTTTTATTGTTTTTCTATATTTTAAACTATAATTGTTTTAGTTTTAAGCAAATAAAAATTTAAAATTAAAATCTTCGTATATGTTTGTTTATATTTTAAAAAATATTTTTATTTTTTTTTTGTTGTTTTTTTATATTTTAAATAATAATTGTTTTAATTTAAAAAAAATTAAAATAAAATTTTTTTTTTTTTTTATATTTGTTTGTTTATTTTTTAAAACATAGCTTTTAATTTGTTTTTATTGGTTTTTTATATTTTAAAATTTTAATTGAATAGTTTATTTTATATTCAACAATATATATATATATATATATATATATTATTATAATAGTTTTTGTTTAAAAAAAAAAATTTAAAAATTTAAATTTTTTTATATAGTTTGTGTTTGAAAAAAATAAAATAAAATAAAAATTAATTTGCCGTCCACCGGGGGCTAGAGGCAGGCTAGGTAGCCCTCGACGGCGCCACCCGGCCATCCTCCGGCCCCCGGCTGGGCGGAGATCAATTCTGAGAAACGTCCTCCGCCCAGCCGGGGGCCGGAGGCCGGCCGACACCGTCGAGGGCTGCACAACCTGCCTCTGGCCCCTAACTAGGTGGAGGAATATTTTGAGAATCGCCCTTCGCACAGCCGGGGGCCAGAGGGAGACTTGGCAGCCCTCGACGGCGCCACCCAACCGGCATCCGGCCTTAGGCTGGGCGAAGCGTGATTGCGAGAATCACCCCCGGCTGGGCGGAGGGTGATTCTGAGAATTGCAATCCGCCCAGCCAGGGGTGATTCTCAGAATCGCCCTCCGCCCATCCAAGGGCGATTCTCAGAATCGTCGTCCACCCAGCCGGGGGCCAGATCCAGGATAGGCAACCCTCGACGATGCCACTCGGCCTACCTCCGGCCCTCGGTTGGGTGGAGGGCGATTCCAAGAATCGCCCCTGGCTGGGCGAAGGGCGATTCCAAGAATCACCCCTAGTTGGGCGGAGGGCAATTCCGATAATCACCCTCCACCCAGCCGAGGGCCAGAGACAAGCCGGGAGGTGTCATCAAGGGCTGCCCAGCCTGCCTCCAGCTCACGTCTGGGTGGAGGGCGATTCTTGGAATCTCCCTCCACCTAGCTGGGGGCCAGAGGCAGGCTATGCAGCCCTCAACGGTGCCACCCGGCTAGCCTCCGACCCCCAGCTGGGTGGAGGGTGATTTTTAGAATCGTCCTCCGCCCAGCAGGGGGCCGGAGGTCGGTCGAATGGCGCCATCGAGGGGTGCCCAGCCTACCTCCGGCCCCCGGCTGGGCAGCCCTCGATGGCGCCGCCCGGCCTGCCTCCGATCCTCAGCTGGGCGAAGGGCAATTTCGAAGAATCACCCCCGGCTGGGCGGAGGATGATTCCAATAATCGCCCTCCGCCCAGCCAAGGGCCAGAGGCTAGTCAGGTGGCGCCGTCGAGGGCAGCCCAGCCTGCCTCGGCCCAGTCAGGGACCGGAGGCAGGCCGGGCGGTGCCATCAAATGAAGGAGATTGGGTTTTGGATCTATTCTCAGGTTCAGGCAAGTTTAATTATACAAATTTAAATTTAAATATTTATTTTTTAATTTTTATGTCTTTATACTAATTTTCTTACTTATTTATTTTGTACTTGATGATTAGGCACAACACTAACATGTTGCCAATCAAAAGGAAGAAATTGAATTTCCATTGAGAAAGATCCAGTACAACGCAAATTTATTCAACAAAGAATTAATGCTCTTGAATTCCTTCCAGATGCGAAGCAAGAAATTGGTTTGAGGAAAGGGGATTTTAATGAACCACGTGTAGCAAAAAAAGAAAACAAACCTCAACCACCATTATATGGAATGATTTGAAAGGGACACTTTGGAAGATTTGCAGACATGAAAGATCCATTAGAAGATGACAATGACCAAAATGAAGCAGAAAATGTTGCGAAAGAAGCCATCAATGATGTTCTAGATGACGTTGAACATGAATTAGTTGATATTGTTGATGATATTTAAGTTATGCTTGCAAACAAAGCTCATTTTTTAGATCTATTAATAAGTTTTACTTGTAATGTTTAGACTTTGATATTTTATGAGAATAATCCTTATTTTTTGCAAAAAACATGTGATTACTATTATTGTTTGACATAAAATTCAATAAAAATGCTATTTTCTTAAGTTTTTTTGTTAATATTCTCCCCAAAAATTAGTTTATTTAACATGTTTTTTTTAACAAAAAGTATCTAAAAGTGTATTTTTTGCATTCTATTTATATTGAAAATTTGTATTTTTTGTCATGTCGTTCAAAATATTGGTTTTTTAGCGACAAATGTTTGATGTGCATTGAAAAATTAATTAGCAATACATAAACTTGTAGAAAATATAAACTTTATAATATTGACCCTTTTTACATTTTTTATCTATGTGAAAAAGTGAAGATATCATTACAAATTTTTATCTTAAGAAAAATTATTTTTTTCTTTTTAAAACACAAGTACATAAATGCACTTAAAAATAAACATCTCACGAAAGAAGAATATATTAGAAAATGTGTAGTGTCAAAATCAATCCTCTAAAAAAATGTTGGTGATGATATGCCACAACTATTCAAAATCGACATAAAAAGCATCACAAAAAAAATAAAAAATAAAAAATAATAAATAATAAAGTGCCAAAAACATGCTAAAAAAAAATGATTCTACATCACCACTTTTCAAAATCGGGTGTTTTTCTTGCTACGTCAAAAAGTAGGTACCAGTGCAGTTACCTATTTCATCGGTAACAGTGTGTTTTGTAAAAATTGGAATTTAAGTGCATTTTCGGACAACAGAAGAAATTCCCGTAATAGAATTATGGTTTGCATATATGCAGGACACTTGGGCTCGAGCTGGATATGTTTCTAGAAAGCTCGGGAACAAAGAATAAGTGTACACTTGTTGGCACAGTCGGATTGACCTTTAATAGGCCTAGTCAAAGGTGGTCAAACAGGACCAGTCTTTATGGAGGATCTCTAGAAACTAGGTCAAAACTCTTATTTTGTGGGATTTTCTAGATTATGATGGATCTAATAGATGAATTCGACTTGATATGATAGGATAAGGATAGTTATGATTACTTGAGCTATTTTAGATGAGTTTGTTAGATATTTTATCTATTTAAGCCTCAAAATTTGAAGGCTTTGACATAGAACTTGTATGACTTATCATTATTATTTTTGAGACTTTGAGACATAATTGAAGTTCTGTTCTATCATATTTTTATGTTGTTACATGTTGGTTGATTGATTGAAGTCTTAAGTAGTTGAATTTACCTTCAGTGTACGAGGCAAGGGTGGAGGGCCCCCATACCGAGCTAAGTGCTCTTCTTAGTTTATTCTGTAGCTGCAATTTTTGAATTACTTTGCTTATGTTTAATTTGTTTATTTTCAAGTATTGATGAATCTAATGTTCATTATTAACTTTTATATGAAAGGACAAACAAGTGTTTAAGTTAATCATTCTTTCTATGTAATCAAGATTTTCAGTGAGAATTCATCTTTACATGCCTTTACATGCTTTGATTGCTGATGGATCTTAATCTTGTTTCTATTATGTATATGAAGAGACAAACCAGTATTTAAGTTAAATATTTCTTCTATCTGATTAAGATTTCAAAACTAAGATTCATATTTCCTGCTTTTCTGAATTCCTTTTTTCACAATAGCATTAATGATAAATGAAATAAATGATGAAGGACAACCAGGACCTCTTTTAGTGAAGAGCCTCTTCTATTATTACTTCATGTATCTTAATCTATTGTTTAGAATTTAGAAATTATTTAAGTTAGATTTATATTTGTAATATGAATTTCCCTAATCATCAATAAACCATCTTCTAAATTGATCACAACTGAAACCCATATATTTTGGGGATGCTTCTAAGTTCCACTAACCTAGATTGATAATAAATACTTGCATTAGTTTACAATTGTAAATTGACCCAACACCTTTATCATTAATTCAATGGACCCCCTGGTCAGGAAGGACAACATAAAATTCTCTTTCAGTCAATTTGTAGATCAGTTTTTGCATGTGGCAGTAAGCTTATTGAACATCAATATAGAGGCAAGAATAGATTTAGAGATAAAGAGGATTTACAACCTTAGTGAGAAAACCAAAAAGGGTGACTCGTACCTGTATCAAAGCTACTTAGAAATCATAATTTATGGTTGTGAATTATCCCCCTACAAGCTTCCTAAGTATGTTCCCATAAGGATATTTTATTTGAAATTCATCAGACAAATGATAAACATGGATCAGATACATTTTCAGGCAGCCAAGAAGAAATCCCATTTCAAATTAAGAACATAGGTTGGCCCTTTCATATGCAATACAAGGGAAATATGACAAGATGCAGACGCTATCCTAAGGAGTATGAATTTTAAAAATATTTTTACTTGGTCTTATGACCCTTTTGTAATTGTTTCAAAGATGAGGATAGAACATAAATATACCCCTTATATTCATACATCAAGACCAGAGCTTTAGCAATTCATGAACCATGAGGAATGACAAGAAAATACTCTCCAAGAGGTTGAAGAGAAATATTTTTCCTCTTCACAAACTCCATTAACACAATAAAATGGAGAGAAAAGGCCAAGGGAAACCAGTTCCCCTTCAACATCATAAGTTCTAGTCAGATATTTCATTGTATATAACAAGAAATAAAGGCAAACAAATGAGAAAGATAATCAACATGAGAATACTAAACAAATGCACCCAATTGTTATTTCTGGAGCATGTACTCTATTATTTTTGGGGATACAAGACAATATGGCACCATATCCAACAACTACAGGGACCCCAATGACTATATTTACACCTATTTCATTACCAACAAGGGAATTGGGGCATAACAGTAAAAAAGAGCCCAATATTTTTGCTGCTTATCAAGAAATAAAAAGAAGGAATCTAGCCCTTAAATTTTCTACATTTTCTCAATTCTGGAAATAGAATGCAACTTCTCAACATAGGATTTTACTAGCCTTTGAATCCGAAGAAGGAAAAATGTAGATTTATTTTCTAGAGCCCAAGGTTCCTCCACCTCAGAGAGAAGATGACTAAAAACAATCAATCTTTTCTTTTGACACAAAACTATTCACCCTATAGATCAGATGGACCTTCACAAGAAATCATGTGAAATGATCTTCAGTACTTTAACTACTTCTTCCATGAAAACTGCTAAGCTCCAAACCAAAATGAAAAATATTCAGACTCAACTGAAGTTAGAGAAATTTTCTTCTCTAGCTAAAGATACCAAGATAAAATATTTAGAGGACCTAGTGATAAAATTAGGATATGATCCCAAAGACATCAAAGCTGCAAAAGAAATAATTAATTCAAAGAATGCAGATATAGCGGCCCTAAGAAAGAAACTAAAACTCCCAACAACAGAAGATCCACATGCTAAAGAGTTGGGAAAGCATGTGAAAGAAAAGGAGGATTTGTTCAAAATTATCATTAAGCAGAATGACCAAATATCCAAGATGGAAAAGGAGATTGAAAAACTCCTTAAAGAGAAAGAGGAGGTTGCTCCGATACAAGCCACTTCGTTAGCCACTTCAACAATAGTAGTTTCACAATCTACTACAACATCAACAAAATTAACTATATCCATGGATGATCTAGCCATCAAAGGTAAATAAATTGAAAATCTTACAGAACAGTGCGATAAATTTCAGGAACAGAAAATCAAATCATATGGTGCTTATTTGTCAGAATTGAAGAAATCTCATAAGCTTGCACAAAGAGTTCAATATTTAGTAAATCAAATTATCATGGCTGACACCATTACTCAAGCTAAATAAAATATTTGGATTCAGATAAATGAATAAATATTTCACATATGGTCATCTATTCAAATCATATTCGAACAAGGTGAACTTCTTGCTAGATCTAATATTTTGATTGCAGAGGTAAAGATAGAAATTGATACTATGCCCAATGATGCAGTAGTTGTTATCAAAATCTTGAATTCGAAAACTAAAAATGAATTAGAATAGCTGGATATTGAAGACAGAATTGGCAGTATTATGGAAGTAAGGAAAGTTCTTACTAAGAGAAAATTGATGTTACAATTGGAGAACAAGTGTGAAAATTTACAGAATATTTTTCAAAGATTTCAAAAAAAGTTTAATGTATTACATTAGAAAGGTCTTCCTAGATTACAAGGTATGGGAGATGAATTTGTTCAAATTGAAGATTATCGAACAAATTTGTGTGAAATTTCCAGAGACAGGTCAAAGTTTGCAAAGGTTACAGAAAGCATTACAGGCAAGCCATTCAAGGAAGCACTCAACTTGGATTTAGAAATTAGACGTGAAATTTCTCATCTATTTTTAGCTAAACCAAAATTTGAAAGATACACAAAAGTTGATGAAATTTACGAAAATCTAAGTAAATTTTCATTTCCAGATTAAAGTAAATGGGAAAAGTTATGTGGATCGTTAGAATGACCAGATTAGGTAGCCAGAACAACTTTATCCAGTGAGGAATCCTATTTCCGCAGCCTCATCACCAGAAATCCTAAAATGTAGAGCCAACAACTCAATTCAATTTCAAATTTACTGTATTTTTGCAATTTTGTTTAGTAAACAGTTTGAGATATTTACACAAAGATCTAGATATTTGAATCAGATCATTTTGAGAAAATTTGTATAAATACTTCCATAAACAAATTGTAAAGGGTTGAACACTTAGATAAGTACTTGTAAAGTAGAATTGTATGAGATGAGATCATTGATCATTAATGAAAGGATTCTTGATTGGTTTCAAACAACTTGTCTCCTTGTAAGTCTTTCCAGTTTACATTTCATTTTTTTTTCCACATATATTTAAGTTTTATGGAAATAAATAGGTAAGAGAAAACTGAAAATCAGACTATCTTAAATCCACTGATGTTATCATTTATTTTAGAGATAGATTTATTAGACTATTTGTATGTATAAGTCCCTCTACATCTATTAATTATCAATAATCTTCATAAGGTTAAATATATATTTTTAAGATGTAGACATTGTTTGTTAACCTTTCTTTCTTATGATAAACTAAAGGTTCTTTCTTTTCTTTTTGCCTCCTTGTATTAGTTGTAGAAGCAGGTGTTGTGTGTAGGGACCTATGAGAAAAAATGAAAGAAATAAGTGAAATTGAGCAAACTAATGTAATATTTTAGTGAGTAAATGTGCTTTGATGAAGCTACATAATTATATTATAAATCCTTTATTGCAATTACATGAGAGAAAAGCTTGCTTATGCTTCGTAGTATGGAACATTTACACTATGAAAAGGCTAATATTCAAATGAAAGATTCACAGGCAAGCTATTAAATTACCTTGTTGATCATGATTATTTGTTTAATTAAGGTGTAAGTTAAGCCAATTGGGAATTAGCATTAATCCCTAGCCTCACAGCCCTAAAATGTATGTGAAATTAAATTACAAGAATGGCTCGGGCACCTAGGGATTGAGACGACAATATTGCTAGTAGTTGATTGAAAAATTTCACTACAATTAACAATCGTCATCAGAACCTTGGGAACATGGACCTTGAATGGTTTGTGATGTTGATTTAATTAAATCACATATGGTTTTTGGTATGGGATAATGAATCAATGGGGTTCGATTTATGTAAAAAGGCTTTATTACGACATGTGATTGGGGATATGTTGTTTGGCTTGAAACTTTGTAGCACAAGGAGAACCACAAAAAACCTAGGATCACAAAATTATATAAAAAGGTGTGTGTGCGTGTGTGAAAATTAAATCAATATAAAGGTTTTAACACTAAAATAAATAGTTGTGAGAAAAATTAAATACAAGGATTTAGACATGAAAAAATTTAAAAATATAAGGGTACCCATTATTTTTTTACAAAAATACATAAATGGGCGGGTTTTTGTCATTCCATAGCTATTCACAAGAAAAATGACTTTCAATTCCCCTCACATGTGCATTTTTTTGAAAATTTAAATTTCAAATACCTTATTCAAACCTAATTTACCCAACCTAATTAACTTAAGACCAACCTAGACTAACCTAATTGTTATCATGGATAACAAGAGGAAAATTCTTACCCAAGGATTATCAGCTAAGTCTTTACAAACAGATGCAGAACCTCAAAAAAAGGTTGCTGACTATGAGAGAGTATACATAAGAGTTGTATAAGGTTAACTTCAGAGTAGGTTATATAGAAGATAAATCTGAAAAGACAACTAGCTACATCAATGGATTAAGGGTGGAAATTCAAGAGGAGATTAGCATGTTATCTTCTAGCACCATGGAGGAGGCCTATCAGTATGATTTAAGATCAGAAGAGAAGATAGTCAGGAGAAAAACATTTGGTAGAGGAAAAGGATCTACCAAAGGAAGATGGAAAACATATGGAAGAGGGAAGGTTTCAGCTTACAAGGATGAATTTATTGGTTCTAAATAGCAAGACCAAGCAGGGAAAGGATATGAGCCTAGAGGTGGAAGACCATACCAGTGACGTAGAGGTAGAGGTAGAGGCAGAGAGCTAGTATATAGATGTTACAAATGTAACAAACTAGGTCATCAATCCTATGAGTGTCCTAATAATGAGAATGCATGGCAACGATGAAACTGTTGTGTAACCAGCTCCAAAAATAGAAGAATAGAGATATCAACGCCTTAGAAATAAGCCACTTCGAGGGGGAAACCTCCAATACATTACATAAATGAACAATTATTGGATGATACAAATGAACAAAACCTCCTTCTATATATAGGAGTTCATGGGGCCACAATATAATCCTAGTGGGGCCACAATGTAATCCTAGCCGACCTAACAATAATAATGTAAGGGCACAATAATAACAATATGGGGGTTACAGGGGTACAATAATAACAATAAGGGGGGCTACACTAACATAATAAGGGGCTACACTACTAATATAGGGACTTAACATGCCTCTCTCCTTCAAACAAGTGTTGTCCTCAACGCTTGATTATTTCTTGATGCTTCTGTATAAAATTCTCATCCTCCCATGTGAAATCTTTTACAGGAAAGTTCTTCCACTTGCTGAGATACTCTGAAATTGATCGTACTTGTCGAGTTCTTGTTTCTATGACTACTTCATAACTTCTTTCGATGTGATATTGATCTTCCTGTTGTTTCATTATATTCTGCACCAAAGTTGGGTTATCCTTTGAGAGTTGGAGAACTTTGTTGTTGATGCTCGATGTGATCTTCCACTAATTTATCATCCATATTTGCTATTATTTGATCCTTCAAACCATCCAACTTAGCCTCCATTTATGCTTTTAAACCATCTATTTCATCTTCAATTTCTCTTCGTAAGATTGAAACTTGTTGCACTTGGTACCGTAATTTTGATATCTCATACTGCAACTCTTCCTCTTCATGCATCATAGTATAGCTTTTTCTTGCTTTTGAGGAGCTCGATATTGAAATTGGATTATCTATGTGATTGTAGCACTTCAATATTTTAATTTCGGTACCAAGTTATTCCTCTGAATTATCTTTCGAATGCCACAGGTCTGACTTAATTTGGATTCTCCAAGGAAAAGTTGTGTCCAATCTCCCACAATGACCTAATTCTGGACTGGTTCAATAGAGCGAACTTGTACAACTTGCCACATGTCACTGTTTTTTCCTTTGTCTCTGAAATTGATAGCCAAGAAACCAAATTCTGTTTGCTTGCGACCACTTTTTACGGCACTCCAATCCGATTCCCAGAGAGAGAGTTATTGAAATTTTTCCATGATCACCTCTTTGAGATGAAATTCAGGATCCTGAAAAAGCACTACCTTCCACAGATCATATCTCCAAAAATATTGCGAACCAAGATCTTAAATTTTTTGATGACTTTCCTCAAGATTTCAGCTTCGCACCATATGAATTTCAGATTCTGAACCTTCGTAGAAAAAACTTTATAGCACAAATTCCACGATGACCTGTTTATGAGCCTGAAAAAAGACCTAACTTCCACAGATCATATCTCCGAAAATATTGCGAACCAAGATCTGAAATTTTTAGACGATCTTTCCCCGGATTTCTGCTTCGCACCATAAAAATTTCAGCTTCTTAAACTTCGTAGAAAAAAATTTATAGCGAAAATTCCACGATGACCTGTTTGGAGCAGAGAGACCCTAGAATCCAAAGCTCTGATACCAAATGTTGTGTAACCAGCTCCAAAAATAGAAGAATAGAGATATCAACGCCTTAGAAATAAGCCACTTCAAGGGGGAAACCTTCAATACATTACATAAATGAACAATTCTTGGATGATACAAATGAACAAAACCTCCTTCTATATATAGGAGTCCATGGGGCCACAATATAATCCTAGTGGGGCCACAATGTAATCCTAGCCGACCTAACAATAATAATGTAAGGGCACAATAATAAAAATATGGGGGTTACAGGGGTACAATAATAACAATAAGGGGGGCTACAATAACATAATAAGGGGCTACACTATTAATATAGTGACTTAACAGAAACTATGTTGCACAAGGAGAGCAGGAAAAAGCATAAGCTCATGTAGTGGAGAATGTACTTGAGGTTCGACAAGCTCTTCTCATGAACAAGGTGCTATTGAAACCAGAGAAGGAAGTGGCAGAGTCTTCACAAAGGAAAGATTTGTTTCAAACTACATGCAAAGTCCAAGGGAAATGTTGAAAAGTGGTTATTGATAGTGGAAGCACCGACAATTTGGTGTCCACTGAAATGCTAGAAAAGCTTAACCTTAATAAGGTCAAGCATCCAACACCCTACAAGGTGTCATGGTTTAATAAAGGATACCAATTGCTGGTTACTGAGAAAAGTGAAGTGGCTTTCCAAATAGGCAGATATCAAGACAAAGCGACTTGTGATATCATGCCTATGGATGTGTGTCATGTGCTGCTGGGAAGAACTCAGCAATTTGACAGGAAAGTAGTGCATGATGGAATCAATAACTATTGTAAGTTCAAGATAGGTGGTATTCAACATAATTTTCTGCCTTTGAAAGAAGGGAATGAAGCTACAAAGAGTGAGCCAAAATCTCTATTTCTTTGTCGAAAATATTTCTTACAGCAGATGAAAAAAGAAGAGGTGAGTTATGCCATTGTTTGTAAGCCAAAAAGCGAATCTGCTAATATTTTCATTTCAGGTCTGCCAATAGAAATTAAAAATATGTTAGTGGATTATCAATACATTGTAGTTGATGATTTTCCCAATTCATTTCCACCTAAAAGAAGTATCAGTCACCACATAGATCTGATACCTGGATCAAGCTTACCAAACAAGGCTACTTATAGGATTACCCCAAAGGAAAATGAGGAAGTTAGAAATTAGGTTCATAAATTGTTGGAAAAAGGCCTAATTAGGGAGAGTTTAAGTGCATGCTTGTCCCAATATTGCTAAGTCCAAAAAAAGATGGTGAATGGAGGATGTGCACTGACTCAAGGGCCATCAATAAGATCACTATCAAGTATAGGTTTCCTTTGCCTTGTGACACCCTAGTCTCATCATCTATAGCAAATCTTAGAGTGCTTCTATCTTTCTCTCTTACAGTTAGTAAGGAGAATCCTATGGGTGTAATTCTCCTTTCTTCTTGCATCAACTTGTAACTTTCATTTAAAGACAAATTTCTTTCATGAGAGAATTTTTAACCATGTCTTCTTTAGATTGATAAAAGAAGACTCAACCTGATCATATGTAAAATGTTGTACATTAAGGAAAGGCTTGAATTGTCCTTCTTGATGACTTGCTTGAGATATGGTCCTCTCTAAGCAAGAAATTTCTTGGGATAATTCTTTTCCTTGTGAATTTTCTTCTTGTATGGGGAAAACAAGTATTTCAGATTGCATAAGAGGACCCTCTCGTTAGGGAAAGTGTTTGTGGAGTTTGGAAACACCCATTAGGAAATATTTACATGAAAAATATTTAGTTTAGCCTCTACCTTTTTTTGAAAATTAACACATAAGCATGGATTTTGTGTTTCAGTTGATAGACAATCAGTCTAAATAAGTAATGAAACTTACAATGGTCGTTGGACGAATATAGAGTGGGGTTGCTGATGCAGCGAGTCCTCTATTGAGTGGTCGACTGAAGAACCACCACCTGTGGATGAAAAACCATCATTGTCACATGTGGATGAAGCATGGTCACCGTATACGATGAGTCCTCTACTGAGTAAGTGTTTGCAATGCATGGGTACTAAGTGAGTGGGGTTTCGGTGGGGTATTTATGTTGAGTGCAGGGAGCCAGGTTAGTGCACGCGATGAGTTAATGGGTTGAGGGGAAGGATGTGGGGTTGGGAGGAGAGTGTGGGGTTGGGATAAATGTTGAGTGCAGGGAGACCAGGCTGACACATGCGATGATGTAATGGGTTGAGGGAAAGGGCGTGAGGCTGGGAAGAATTCATAACGCGTAAGAATTAGTAGTTTTGGTTTTTCAAAAAAAAATTTAGATATATATATATATATATATATATATATTTAATTTTTAATATTGTTTATTTAATATATATAGTTATATGTATGTTTAATTTTATATATAGTTATATTTTATATACAGTTTAATTTTTTCATTCACTAGTTCTTCCATCGCATTGTTTCCTCTCACCTCTAGCTCGATGAGTTTCCATATAAAGATCAAGTTAAAAAAAAAAAATCCATAATAATATCTTAAAAAAATTTATTTACTATTGAAGGTAAATGAAAGAGAACAAACCAATTGGAAACATATAAATGCATACCTCGTACATTTCAACATTTTGATATCATTAATGTTCTTCTTCATCCAACTCATCATCAGTATCATCATGTTCATAATTAATTTTCAAAGGATTGGCCATGTCATCGTCATCTATATCATCATCCAGAACATCCTCTCCCACATATGGTTTGACCTCTTCAAGTTCTTCATCCGAAGTATTGTCAATATCATCTAGTTCGTCTAGAACATTATCTGGATTAACATATCCTTGAACTTATTCAACGTATTTGTCTAATGCATGATTCCCTTGCTCCTATAAATCATATTCTTCTTCAATATCATCTTCTTCCACTACATTATACTTTACCAGCCTTCCTCTTATACCATATCTAATAGAATAGGACCATCCTGCTTTACCTGGAACCTCTATGTAAAATAGTTGTTCACATTGGCTTGGAAGAACATAGGGCTATGAGCCTGGCTCAAAATTCCCTGTATTAACCATGGAAAATCTGTTAGCATGCTGAATAACAATTCTATCGGGATCACGTTCATTGATTCCTATCATGTACCATTTGACATCGAACACAACTAATTTGAAGAATTTAAAGTTGCACTAAAGTATATCATCCAGATACCCATAGTATCGATTTGCAGATACTTTGGATGTATGTCACCTCTAGATGCAACTTTCTCTACCTGAAATACTGCAATTATCCCACTATTTGAAGTTGTCCTCTTTTCATCCAACCTTTTTATGCAAAATTTGTGGCCATTGCACCACATTGCCTTGCGGTGTTTCAATTGCAATATGAAAAACACATAAAAAATACATTTTCATTATTTTATAGACATATTTATACTTGGAAATTTTGAAAATTAATTAAAAGGCATGCCATATGCATCAATATAATTGAAAAAAAAAAAGTAGTATAGGTGAATTATATGTTTGCCTAGTAATGTACCAAACCATGTGCTAAATTAATTTTCCTCTGTGTAAGATTGGTACCTCCACTACGTTCAACTTCTTTGACCAATGTAGCCTACACCATACCATGATAAACTACCATTATTAACTTGTTTGTATCGTTCAATCCATACCTTCATCCAATCAACATTGTTTCCAATGTATAAATTTATTGCATCCCACCCTCGACCGATTGTATTAAAATAAAACAGTTCACATGCGTATATATAATTAGTTAACACATTATACCACTATAATATTGGATTGTGAATGAAGACTAAAAAATAAATAAGTACTATATACATAAAAAAAAATGTCAAATATACTATAAATGCCCACTATATACTTACAACTCGCTTTCCTCATTGTACCTATTCCCGATAGGTGCTCCCCTTCAAATTTGTTCATGGATTTGACATCCCAAATACGATCTAATACATTGATACTTTTTCCTATTTTCGGACTGTATTGACTAATATAAACCATGGTTTGATATACCATATATCCCTCTACCATAAAACCCTCAGGACGTGCTCTTTGTCTGACCAAATTCTTTAAATATTTCAAGTGCCTCTCAACCATCCACATTGATCTTGTGTGTACAAGTCCACACTTTTCAATCTCCTCAACTTAGTGTATGAGGTAGTGTTCTTATGCATTGAAAAATGTCAGAGGTATATACTTTTTCATTTCACACATTAGACAAGGAATTTTTTTCCTTCAATACTTTATATCTTCTTTATCAATTTCTTTAGAAGAAAAACATCTACAAATGGAACAAGAAAATCACAAGTTTAAACAATAAGATATATATTACATTACAAGTAAAACACATGCAGTCAAATATAAGTTAATGTACAAAAAATTATTAAACAAATTACACTTTGCATATAAATCACCACTTACCTCATGTATTTTCAAAGTTTATATATAACTTTATTGACATTATTGTCAAAGTTGGCTGGGAGAGATAGAGGTAGAACATACTGTAACAAAAATAATAATCAATGATTATTTATTCTGAAATAAGTATAAAAAAAATACTAACAAGATGTTTCACCTTTAATATATAAATATATACACCAAAATAATTACCTTAATGAATGTATGCCAATCATGAGTCTTTACCCCACCTAATTCACCTTTATTTGTTAGGATATTCTTTATGTTTGAAGAAAATCCAGTGGGAAATTTAATTTTTTCAATAACCTCTTTGATATCCTTGCTTTGCTTCTCCGTCAATAACCATGGAAGGGCGCTTAGATTTTGGCCGTCTCTATAGCTATTTGAATGAATCTTACTTTGCATTGCATGATTGGCCTCCTTAATGTCATTAAAAATCTTAACAATTTTTTCTTTATCTCTCCTTACATCTAATATTTGCTATAAGGTCTCTGTTACATTATTCCCGATGTTCATTGTATCAAACAAATGAACAATATCTAGGTGCTCATAGTAGGGGAGCCTACTAAATTTCTCAGGATATCTTTTCATTCCTCATGGTAGTGACCCATTATTAATGCCTTTCTGACCTGCAAGGTGAATCATAGTTTCAAATTTTTTTAACAACAAAAAATGTCAAATAGTACAATGAAGAAAATGCAATAAAAATATAAAATAATCCAAACATTTAATGTATAATGACAAAAATATGATTTAATCCATACCTTGAGAGATTCTATTATATTGCAACTTCCATAGACCAGGTGTCATTCTCTGTGGTCTTAATCCAGTCTCTTCTTTCCCATTGAAAATATGTTTTCTGTTTCTTCAGTACCTATGGTTCTTAGAGAGGAAGTGCATATACTCATCAAACACCTCCTTTCCTAGGCTTCTTGAATGACAAGATTTCAATTTAGGACAACAAACTGGACAAGAAAATTTACCCTTTGTTTGAAGACCTAAAAGAGATGGATTATTTGTTATTTCAATTATTAATTGAAGTATGTATAATGAATGGACTATTTACAAAAAAATGCATGAAATGAACTTCATAAAACTAGTAAACAATATTAAAGCACATGGTAATGTTATAATATACCACATAAATGTGTTAGCCATGGGGCATCGTGAATTGTACATGCATTGCATGGAATTCAAATTCCCTTTGTGCATCTGTTGGTCTGGAGATATCATACATAGTGATGCCCTTCCATAAGTCCAGTAACTAATCGATACGAGGCTCGATATATACATTCATATCTTTGACATGATACTTACCCAATTGATTGAACATACAGTACATAATTCCCAAATACATTAGTAACAAAAAAAAAAAAAAAAAATTATAAGACATGATTGAACATATATGAGTAAACACAAAAATATTAGACATAAGTATGAAACAAACAAGGAAAATCGTGATATGTTTTTGTGTAAACAATATATTTATTCTAAACAAAATAATACCTAGAACAATAATTGTCAACATTATGTGCTCCCTCTTTATTAACATCCATGGAGGAATGTTATATTTTATAACAAAAACGGGCCATGCCGAGTAAATAGATGTTAGCTCTCCAAATGGATTGACTCCGTCAGCTGCTAATGAAAGCTTAAGATTACAAGGTTCTTCTTTAAACTTTGGCCATATTTCTTCTATATTCGTAAATGTAGATCCATATGAAGGAATTCGAAGAACACCATCTTGAATTATTTTCATTTCATGGTAATCCATAAATTGTGCTATGATTTTGCACCTGAACAATTTTCGCAAACGTGGAATTATGGGAATATAACGAACCTTGAGAGGCACATTTTTTGTTACTTTATCGGTTTGATATCTACTCTCATCACATTCTGGGCATTTTTCTTTCGACACATGTTCTTTATAAAAGAGAATATCATCATTAGAACATGGATGAATAACTTGATAATCCATTCTAATATATTTCATAATGGCATGTAAATATCGGTACGTGTGAGGTAAAACATTTGATGGTGGTAATAGAAATTAACCCAACAATATACAACATCATAAATCAGCAGTGCTAGTTAATGTAAACAATATACATATTGCATCCAAATAATGTTACAAATGGTGATCGACATACTAACATTGAAAACAAAGGAAAAAAATAATTGATTTATCATGATGTACTAAATGTGAGAAAATATATTACATACCTCAGGAGTTGTGTCACAAATGTGTTTGACAAACCATTCACCACCTTTAAGTTGACCAAAAGCAATACAACAGAGAGAAGATATGTTTCTAAGCCTTCATAAAGAGGTTCAGTTCCCCTCTCAAGTACAAGTATATCATAACCACCAACATATGGGTCATCATCATCATCATCATCTCTTCCTGCAACATTAATAAATGTCTCCTGGATCAATCTATTCATCCCATCTTCATCCAACGTGTTATCAACATCATTATCTTCTTCCATAGGATAATTAGCTTGACACAGCTCAATATTCGCTTCATGTTCTTGAACATGCACTTGTACTACAACAACCTCTTCCTCGTCCATGAATAGCCTTGGAGCACCATAATAGAATATTACAATCAATAAAATAATATTAGTCAGCTATCACAAATATTTAAATGATAGAAATGTTTACAAATATAATCTAGGAAAACAAAGACAACAAAGATCTAGACAAAGACAACTTATCTAGTTAGCTAATCATGATTTTCATATGGCTCAGCTTAAAACTTACAATTCATAATAATCAAAGTAAAAATACCCTTAATGGGAATGATTTCATTGAATATATTAACAAATCAATATAACTGCATAGATTTAATGATTTTAATAATATGAGCATGTAATAATGAAAATAAATAGAAACCTGTATAGACCCATCTATCTCTGGTTCTATGAAACTTCGAGAGGGATCAAACCCCTTGAGGTGCAAAGCCATTTTTGGAGTAAAAAAATGAGGAGAGGTTTGCACCTCAAGGGATTTTATCCCTCTCGAGGCTTCGTAGAACCAGAGTTAGATGGGTCTGTTGTGCCTTGGGAGACAATCTGTGGCTGAAGGAGATCAGTGCCCAAGACATTTATCATTAAACATGATGAGAATATTTTATTGTCCCAATGTTCTTAAAACCCCAGAGATTTAATCTGTATCATTATCCAGTGTGAGAAAAATATTTCAAGTGGCCTTCTAGTGATGAATACAAATGGAAAATATAAGATATGAAGAAGTGATAATGGAAAGTATTTGACAATAGGTTGCCTATGAAGAATCTAATATTTCAAACTTTAAAAAAAAATGGCAGAATTAGGAGGTGAAAAATAAAATAGAGGAGCGGATCATTAAGGATTTTAACTTTAACATACAAAACTTTAAAATTAAAGACCAACACCTTCGTTACTCAATTCTAAAGAAGAAAGACATAAAAAATATGATGCAACATGGAAAGACAAATCATATTCAACAAATTCGAGAATCATTGTGAAAGGTTTATTCATAAAGACATGGAGATCCAAAGTACAAAATTTTTGCCTCTCAGGCCAAAAAATTGGAACCTCTACAATGCCTTGATTTTCCATTTTTATTTCTCCCATTAGCCTAACTGACTAACTGTCCCAGAATTGGTTATAGAACTAACTCATGGACAATTTTCTAACTATCTCTATTTACTAATAATAACTCCTTATTTTAAATACATGAGATCTTGTTTTGGAATACTTTTATAAACTTAATAATATATATATATATATATATATTAATAATTTATATCCTCTATGTGTTAAAAATACAAAACGAAAATCCCTCCTTTTATCATGATTTTGTACATTACAATTTAAACATATATGAGAGTTTTAAATCATATGAAATGATATTTGGATCATAACGAATGATGTGTGGATCATATATATAACCACAAATGGTTTTCAGAAAGCTCAAACTGCCTACAGGATCACCTCTTAGAGGTTTCTAGAAATGAGAAGAGTGATGGCACAACAATTAATAACCGTTGATCTTGGACTAAGCAGTTTTGATGAATCCACCCGCGGGACCACTCATTTGCATAAGTTTCATGTAATTTGTGCCCTTGTGACTCTATTGGATATGGGCGTGAATGATATGGATCGCCGATTTATTTCATACCTGTAAGCTCTCTGCTAAAAAAATATTTTCCATCATCCAATATGGCATATAAATCATGCCATCCTCAGCAATAAACTCAATTGAATCAACTACATTCACAACATTCATATATGTATCATTCACTTAACCATTCTAATAATCAAATGAAATAACTAGTTAACAATAACTAATCAATTATACAAGATATCGATTATATCAAGCAAAAGTATTGATATTTCGATTTCACTTAAAGATAACAAGCAAACTTATAGCAAAATACCATATTAAGTTGATAAAAAACAACTTGAAAATATGAATTGGTTCAAGTTATTCTTCTAAAATAAACTTTACAATTGTTCAAAGTGTCTACTTCTTCCAAAAAAATAGAACCCATAATATAATCTATGGCGATTCTTTAAATAATCCTCTTAACTTCAAGTGTATATCCTAGTTTTTTTATAGAATTAAAAGATATTTTTTTCTTATATCCAACAAATTTGATGAATTATCTTTTAGAATGGTTGAATTAGAAGCTTTCGGGAAGGATTTCCATTATCCATGTATACTCAATATGTGATAAATATACTTGGTTGGTCAAAGAGCATACTAATTTGGCATGTGTATATCTCTTCTTCTAAGAATAGTGATTGTTATGCTATTATGGATGTTGTAACATTTCTTGTTTTGATAAGTTAGAAATTTTAGAAGAAAAATGAAAAAAAGAAAAAAATTATTGAATATGAATAGATGAAAAAAATAAAAAATAAAAAAATGTTAGGATTGAATGTGAATAGATGAAAAAAATAAAAAACAAAAAAATGTTAGGATTAGATGCTAAAAGAAAACAAAGAAAAAATGAAAATGAAAATTGTTAGGCGTAGTCAAAAGAAATAAAAGAATAAAAATTATTTTTTTCAAATAAAATAAAAAGGGAAAAAGCGCGCCACTTAAAATGCCTCTAAAAAAATAATTTAGAATAAAGTATGTTTTATAGTATTAATCATATGTTTAAATTTTTAATCCATTATGAAATAAAGTGACATGTTATTGGCATGTTTAATAAACATCTTGCATATTTGAAGGGTTGAGATCAAATGCACTCAGATCGACGACACACATGCAAACCCTCACCCCCAGTGCTTCTGAACTCTATCTTCCAGGGCGAGGTGGTGGGGGTGTCTAGGTAAAGCCGTAAATTAAAGCCACCTTCGCTACATGTCATCTTACCATTCAGACTACACCCACCACCCCCCCCCCCCCTTCCCCACCCCCCTCCGAGTAGACTCCAAAACTGCCCTTTGACCATTTGAGTACTTTCGTCGTCTCTTCATCATTCAAACGTCATTCCATTTATCCAATGATAAAATACCATGTGTCTCCCAATTTCCAGTTACCATTTATTAGTACATACCCGTTAACTGTAATGTATTCACATTAAATCCTCCCGTTCCTATCAAAGTTCGTTATTATCCTGTTTAAACTCTGCACTTTCACTCCAATTCAAAACCTTTCGTTGTTCTATTTTCATTACTTTTTCCCAGCTATTCGAAACTCTAAGAAAAGCACAGAGGCAGCATAAGCACTAGTTCAGTTGTCTTCAGAGTACCTGCACTTCCTTATTGAGTTATTTTTTAACAGGTATTTACAAACATCCACTGCCCTTTCTTTTCAATGGCTCTTAAAGGAAAATATACTTCCAAGGATACCTCAATAACACCTCCAACTATTGATTTAGATCATCAACCATTAGTAGACCATTTCTATCAGATATTTGAGATAAATTATGAATTTTATCTTCATGAAATTCACAATTGGCTCCATCAAAGACACCTCGACAGTAGTGACGAAGTTGGCCTCGGGAAGTCAAAATTGTTGAGAATTTGCAGGGCTAGAGATTAATAAAAAATTCTATTCTTCATAATTACTTGTGAGCTTACTTAGATTACTTATGTCTTCTCTTATTTAGCTTAGTTAATCTTTCATCAAGTCAATTATCAAAATACATGAGACACACAAATTAGGCTCCTAGAGCCAGGGAAAAACCTCTCCCTCTTGGAGAGGAAAACCCACGAGAAATTCTTCTTCTATATCTTCCAATGACAAGTACCATGACCCAGACTTAGACCCTTGACTTATGGATGATTCCAAGACCTTGTTACTTCTTCTTTGATGAAATTCCACGCTGATATTCACTGCACCAAACTATGATATCACTACATCGAATTGTGGACTCCATTATAGCACTGAACTGTAGCTAAGTATCCTTGATCTGGACTGTATTTATCTACTTTAGCACCGATACCTTCACCAAGAATGAGATCATCACATCATTCAGAATATATGAATACGACAGTACCGAAATTATACTAGTCCCTTTTTGTCGTATCACTGAAAACTGGAAAGTACCGAGACTGTATTTTTCATTAAGGTGTAATGATCTTGTTATATGTATATATTATCAAGACTATATTATAGCACCGAAACTGTAAGACCCTTATTTATGGGATAATTATGAATTTTTATGATATCCATTTTATGTGATTGCACCAAGACAGTCCTCTGAAAATATTCGAACTGTATCTATGTTCTCCTTATTCGAAAAACTCAGAGAGATCCGAATTGTATTGTATTATTGAGAAGTGTCACATCCTTTATTAAAGTGATCACTGCTGAGATTATAAGTATATTCTGAACAACATCATTTTTCATTCACACTGTGTATCTTCATCATCAGCAATTGATATTTTGTCTTGTCTGCGCTTTACTATTACAAAGATTACTGTTTGAACTCTTCAGGGATGAACACAGCATATTACAGGTATTGCTTGCACTTCTCATCACATAGATCCACACTATGTTTTGTATTTTATCCACAATATGTTTAATAGGTATCTACAATGTGTTTCATAAATATTCAAATTCAGTTTCTTCAGGAGTTCCGCATGTCTTTCTTCAAGAGATCCGCACTTCAATTCTTTAGGATATCCACACTTATGTTACTGAGAGAGCATGTACATTTATGTTTCAGAGACCACCGAAAAACGGTTTCTCAAATGAACCGAAAAGGTGAGCATAAATAGTGCACGTGTCCAGTTTATTAGGCTAACCATACAGTCATATAGAAGGCCGATTTCTCCCCTAATAATTAGGCTGACGCATAGCTGCATATGGTTTGACTTTCATCATCTATTTCTAGTGTTGATTTAATTCAAATTCAAACCATCTTTCACGAATTATTTTGCAAGGTCTTGGAGCATCTCTTTTGACTAGGTCCTTCATATATAAATGACACTTAATTATATTTTTATCTAGAAGAAAAAACCCTAGATAGAAATAAGGAAGAAGTCTATTTAACCTATAATAAAATATTTCTCATGAAACCCATTAAGAAAGTACAATATACATTTTATTATATTTTTCTTCTTCATTACATAATTATATAGTCAATATGAAGACCGTCCTAGTTACACTTTTCAACAAACATTGCCCCTGTATATTTTCTCTCGGGTGCCATATTTTCCTGAATTTGTTACCTCCTGTCAACTTTATTACATACCCAGTCAAAGACATGTAGTTGCGAATAATTGAGAAACCCTCTTCTACATCAATTCCCATGCAATTTATGAAATTCTCTAAATCAAGGATGACCCCCTCGCAAAACCCTTCTACCCATATTTTCTTATGGAAATATACAAGTTGGACTTTCCATAAAGAGAAAAGGTTTTTGAAACCTTTCTTTCAAATGATGTCCCAATACCTAAAACCAATCCTCCATATTCAGTCTCCATTTTCCCTGAAATGACCAAACAATTTGTCTCCATTATCTCTTATATTCTGGGTTATAGTTCAGACCAGTGGATTGATGAGCATATCTTTGCTTTTCATTCCATTTTTTCAAGTGAACAAAAGCTACCAATTATATTTCGTTATGGTGAATTTATAGCAGAGAGGATCCATGAGAAGTTTGTTAATTTATCAAAAGAAAGAGTTTTTAGATATGCCTTAGTCCTTGTGTATCTATTTATTTATTTTCAATCAGAGAAATTCCCTTTTCAACTACAAAAGATGGATGATCAGGGTCATCCTTTTGTTGTCCCTTGTTTTTTATCTTATTTTGTTTAGGAAATACACCTTATTTTACCATATTATCCATCTATTTACCATCACATCCACTTCATATTGATGCAAAGATGCATATATAGGTATTTAATTTATTTTTTTCAATTATTAGATGTTTTTGTAAAAATTGGAATTTAAGTGCATTTTTGGACAACAACAGAAATTCCCATAATAGCATTATGGTTTGCATATGTGTAGGAAACTTAGGCTCGAGCTGGATATGTCTCTAGAAAGCTCGGGAACTAAGAATAAGAGTACACCTGTTGGCACAGTCAGATTGAGCTTTAATAGGCCCAGTCAAAGGCGGTCAAACATGACTAGTCTTTATGGAGGATCCCTAGATAGTAGGTCAAAACTCTTATTTTGTGGGATTTTCTAGATTATGATGGATCTGATAGATGAATTCGACTTGATATGATAGGATAAGGATATTTATGATTACTTGAGATATTTTAGATGAGTTTGTTAGATATTTTATCTATTTAAGCCTCAAACTTTGAAGGCTTTGACATGGAACTTGTATGACTTATCATTATTATTTCTAAGACTTGGAGACATAATTGAAGATATGTTCTATCATATTTTAATGTTTTTACATGCTGGTTGATTGATTGAAGTCTTAAGTAGCTGAATTTACCTTCGGTGTGCAAGGCAAGGGTGGAGGGCCCCCACACCGAGCTAAGTGCACTTCTTAGTTTATTTCGTAGCTAAAATTTTTGAATTAGTTTGCTTTTGTTTAATTTGTTTATTTTCAAGTATTGATGAATCTAATGATCATTCTTAACGTACATATGAATGGACAAACAAGTGTTTAAGTTAAGCACTCTTTCTATCTAATCAAGATTTTCAGTTAAAATTCATCTTTACATGCCTTTACATGCTTTGATTGTTGATGGATCTTAATCTTGTTTCTATTATACATACGAAGAGACAAACCAATACTTAATTTAAATACTTCTTCTATCTAATTAAGAGTTCAAAACTAAGATTCATCTTTCTTGCTTTTCTGAATTCCTGTTTTCACATTAGCATTAATGATAAATGAAATAAATGATGAAGGACAACCAAGACCTCTTTTAGTGAAGAGCCTCTTCAATTATTACTTCATGTCTCTTAATCTATTGTTTAGAATTTATAAATTATTTAAGTTAGATTTATATTTGTAATATGAATTTCCCTAATCATCAATAAACCATCTTCTGAATTGATCACAACTGAAACCCATATACTTTGGGGATGCTTCTAAGTTCCACTAACCCGGATTGATAATAAATATTTGCATTAGTTTACAACAGTAAGTTGGCCCAACATTTTGGCGTCGTTGCCGGGGAAGCATATTTCAAAAATGGTTAAAATACGAAGACAAAAAGATTAAAAGACAAAAACAATATAAAATCACCAAAAACAACAAAAACGTAGTTTTTATTTCAAGTAATGTTTTCTTATGCCTAGAGATAGAGATAAAAAAGGTAGATTTGTGAAACAAAACCCCCCAACAGTTCATTAATCCACAAGACTAACAACACCGGTTGTTGGAAAACCTACTATAGAAGAGTTAGAGGAAAAACATAAATCAGGACAAAGATTAACTTTAGTTGAAAGACAAATCTTGTTGGCCTTGGAGGTAAATAAAAAGAAATCACCTAAAGAACCTCCATCTGTTTGGAAACAAAAAGACACAAGAAAACCAAATGTTGAAAAACTAGAGAAACCTGTCCTTAAGGAAATCAAAGTAGTGGAAAAAATACAAAGCCAACCTCTTATTGAAACATTACAAGTCTCTAAACAAGTAATGGCTAAAGAAGGAGAAGGATCAACTAGATTAAACATGACTCCTGAAAAAACATTAGAATATGAAAGACATCAAAGGGAATGATGAAGACAAAGAGAAGAGGACAGAAGAATTGAAGCAGAAAGAAAGGTATAAGAAGATAGAAGAGCAGAAGAACTTCGAAGAATAGAGGAAGAAGCAAGAAGAGAAAACCAAAATCAGAGAACACAAGAAAATGAGCAAGAAGTTAACAATGATCAGGAAACTACTTTTGGCTTTCCTATTTTAGATGCAGGAGCAATACTAGGAGAAGAAATAAAAATGAAAAATATTCCACCTTCTGTATTGCTTAATTTCTATGGAATTTCAACGGAAGATCCTAATGCATTCATGTTTTGAGTTTGACATCTTGTGTAGAACATATGGATATACTGATGATACACATAAAATTTGACTTTTCCCGACTACTTTAAAAGCCGCAGCCTTGAAATGGTTCATGGGATTAGGAGAACACATGATAGCTTCTTGGGAATATATGAAGGAAATATTTCTTAAAAAGTATCAAACTTACTGCAGGGCTAGAGACTTGAAAGAAAACATTTTCAGAATGTCCCAACAAGAAGATGAAAGTTTGGAGGAATATTTGGAAAGATTCCTTTACAATTTACAAAAATCAAAACATCATTCTCTTAGTTCTGATACCATCCGCACTATTTTTCTAAAGGGTATTAGAGATGAGTATTTATACATTCTGAATGTAATGGGAAAATGATATATTTCTAATTTACCATTTCAAGAAATTGCTGAGTTATGTCAAAAATACTCTAGGGGAAGAGCCAAGAGTGGGGAAAGAGATATTTCATCAAAAGCTTCCAAATCTGCAGCAAGTGCAGTAACAAGAGTAGAGATAGGGATCTTGCTAGAAAATTTTAAGATAGATCTCTTAAGTACTTTGGGTACACAAGTAGATATTCTGAAAGCTAAGAAAAGGAAAGAAGAGCAAGATGAAATCTTAGCAATTTTATGTCCAAAGTGTAGAAAAAAACATCCAATCAGGGAATGTCCTTTGGAAGGTATACAAGTATGTGGACTACGCACAGAAAATCATGCAATAGAAAAATGTCCAAAGCTAAAAGAATTTCAAGGAGAAGAAGTACAAGGAGTATATTCTCTCTACTATATGGCACCAAGGAGAACTTGGAAGCCAAGAATGCCTCAACAGTTCCCTCAACAAAATCCCCAAATTTTTCAATATCCTCAAAACACATGGAATACACCAATGCCATGGGAGGCTTGGCCACCACAAAATATCAAAACCAAACTTCACAAGGTTGGAGGGAATATGGTTATGGAAACCAGCCACCACAAAAAATGTATCCCCAGTAGTATCAATATCAACAACCATACCCTCCGCAATATTTTCCTCAATATCAGCAATTTCAGCAACAACAACCAATGCCATATCCATCTCAAAACCCACCAATGCTAACTCAACTACAGCAACCTCAGCTGCCAAATAACCAACCACCTCCTAGACCAACACAATTACCATCTCAACCAGTAGCTAATCCAAGCAACAAGGTGGACAGACCAGCATATCATGTGGAAGAGACAAATATTATCCTACATATTCAATTCTTCCTGTACAAGATGTCCACCTAAGGTCTGGGAAGGTGTTACAAAAAGAATCTCCTCCGATAATTGAAGAACAAATAGAACAAGGAGAACAAAGTGAACAATCTCAACCAGAAAAACAAATTCAAAAGGGTAAAGCTATCATGACACAGACTCCACCATATCCAGAGAGATTAATACAACAAAATATTACAATATCTCTCCCTGAATTTAGTATTCTGGATGAATTGAAAGACACATATGTTAAAATTCCTTTATTACGGGCAATTAAAGAAAATATGATATATGCAAAAACAATAAAGGAATTATGCATTAAGAAATATGGCCGAAGAAATAAGGATCCACCAACAATCCAGGTAATTGGAAGTCTTTCAAGTCTCATGTCTACAAACATAGCCATTGAAAAATATGTTGATCCAAGCTTTCCTATGGTTACTATTTCGATTAACAAATTTTCAGTGCCAAACACTTTAATAGACTTAGGAGCAGCTATCAATGTTATGACAATCGAGACTATGAAACATTTGAATCTGAACAACATCAAACCTACTACTATAGTCTTAGAACTTGGAGACATATCTAAAGTTGTTCTAGAAGGTATACTAGAAGATATCATTGTCTCACTGGATTCATGGGAGTATCCTGTAGACTTCTTGATTTTGAAGCCAAAAACAAACTTGGGAGGGCATCCCTTAATTTTAGGCTGACTATGATTAGCTACCACAAACACTTACATTGGATGCAGTTCCGGCAACATGATTATTGCACATGGAGATGAAAGAAATCATGTTACATTATATCCTCCTGCTCAATCTCCTTCTTTATTATCATTGATTGATGAAAAATAACAACAAGACCTTCAACCTGTTCTTAGTCTTACTCAAGTTTACAATTTTAGAGAGGAAGAAGAAAATGAGGACTTATTAGATCTATTTATCTCATAACCAAATATTTTAGAGCAGCTTAGGATAACTCAATATGAAGTTGCTAGTTATCTTTTGAATGAATGTTTTCAGGAAAATTTCACAATACAATCATTGCAAAATACATTTGAAAGATTTTTTCCTGTCAATTCAATTACCAATTCAAATAGAAAAATCATTGAAATCAGTCTTGAAAGACATTTTAATATTGGTAACAACTTACAATCATCACAAGAGGAAACACTAATAACATTATTGCAAAAATATTCAAAATATTTTTCCTGGGATTATAAAGACATGCAAGGAATTCATCCAAAAACATGAATCCATCACATTTACACTAATAATGAAATAAAAACCTGTAAGGAAACCACAAAGACATATGAACCCCATGATGAAGGAAATAGTGAAAGAAGAATTACATAAACTGTTACAAGTTGGATTTATCTATCCTATTTCAAATAGTCAATGGGTTTCACCCTTAATTGTGGTACCTAAGAAAAATGGGAAATGGAGAATTTGTGTGGATTACAGAGAACTCAAAAAAGCTACATTAAAATACCATTTTCCTTTACCATTTATCGATCAAGTGTTAGATTCATTAGTTGGAAAGAAATTCTTCTCATTTATGGATGAATTTAGCAGATATAATCAGATAAAAATAGCATTAGAAGATCAAGATAAGACAACATTCACATGCCCCTAGGGAACATATGCATACAACGTATTACCCTTCGGTTTGTGTAATGCACCCACTACTTTTCAAAGAGAAGTTATTGATATATTTGCTGATTTTATTCATGAGTGTGTGGAAGTTTACATGGATGATTTCACCATGTATGGTATACAACATAGGATGATTGTTTACAAAATCTTTAAAAAGTGTTAAAAAGATGCATTGAGACAAACCTATCACTCAATAATGAAAAATGTTTTAGGATGTTAACTAAGGGGACAGTGTTGGGACACCATATCTCTTCTTCAAGGATTAAAGTGGATCCAGCAAAAATTCAGGTCATTGTGAATTTAACACCACCTACAACACAAAAAGAAGTTCGATGTTTCTTAGGTTATGCAAGCTACTATAGAAGATTTATTGAAAATTTCAGTAAAATAGCTTTGCCATTGTCAACATGCATTTGAAAAATTAAAACAAAATTTGTCAATTGCACCTGTTCTTTGAGGACCTAATTGGTCTTTTCCATTTCACATTTCAACTGATGCATCTAATACAACTATTGGAGCATCACTTGGACAAAAAGAGAATCAATTCAATTATGTTATAGATTTCATCAGCAAAATCTTAACACCAGCAGAATTGAATTACACTGTTACGGAAAAAGAAATGTTAGTTGTCGTACATGCAGTAAATAAATTTCGACATTATATAATAGGTTATCAAGTTTATATTCACACAGATCATTCTACTATAAAATATTTAATGAATAAATCAATTACAAATGGCAGAATAAATCGGTGGTTGTTATTGATGCAAGAGTTTAATATTACTGTACAAGATCGATCACGAAAAGATAACCAAATTGCTGACTTTCTGTCAAGATTAAATTCACTTGGTGATCCAAATCCAGTATCAGACAATTTCCCAGATGAACATCTATTCTCTGTAAATGTCAAAATTCCTTGGTTTGCCGATATAGCTAACTATTTGTCATCTGATATCCTACCATATCACTACACAAACAAACAAAAAGAAATAATAATTAGAGAAATTTCTAGGCATAGCCGGGTCAATGGAGATCTATTTTATGCTGGTGTTGATTTAATGATTAGAAAATGTGTAAGAGAAGATGAAATAATTGAGATTTTGAAAGCTTTTCATGATGAACCAAGTGGTGGCCATTTTGCAGATAAAATGACAGTATAAAAAGTGTTGAAGCTTGGCTACCACTGGCCATCCATCTTCAAGGACTCCAGAAATGATGTCAAAAGATGTGACAACTGCCAAAGAATTGGTAGATCAGTGGCATCAGATGAAATTCCATTAAAGCCACAAGTACTTATTGAACCATTTGAACAGTGGAATTTAGATTTCATGGGACCAATCAACCCTCCATCCAATGGAAAGAAATACATCCTTGTATGTACAGATTATGTGACTAAATAGGTGGATGCCAAGGCAGTAGCATGGGCAACAGAAGAAACTATTGTGTCTTTTCTGTTTGAAGAGACATTTTTGAGATATGGAGTTCTGAGACAGATAGTAACTGACCAAGGTGCACAATTCACATCAAAACTTGTTCGAGATATTACGAAGAAATTTAAGATCAAACACAGAAAATCAACTCCATATCATCCTCAAGCCAATGGACAAGTGGAATCAACAAATAGAGTCCTAGAAAACATTATGACGAAGACTGTAAAAATGAATAGAAAGGACTGGTCAGAAAAGTTGAAAGATGCATTATTCTCATATTGAATAACTTGGAAAAACACTACTGGGTTCATTCCATATCAGTTAGTGTATGGAAAATCATTTCTATTACCCATTGAGTTTCAAATACATACATACAAGCTAATAGCAGAATTAGGGATGGAATTGTCTCAAGCACAGCAAGAAAAAATTATGCAGTTAAACAAACTGGTTGAGATTTGACAACAAGCAGTTGAACATACTTCTCTTGTCCAAGAACAAAGGATCAAATGACATGATCGATTCATAAAGAATAAAGTGTTTCGGAAAGGAGATTGGGCACTCTTGTTTGACTCAAAATTCAAATATTTCAAAGAAAAATTTATGACTCATTGGCTTGGGCCATATGAGATTGAAGAAATATTTGATATTGGAGCTGTCAAGATAAAAAAAAATTGATGAAGCATATGTTTCGTTTGTCGTCAATGGAAATAGGCTTAAAATCTACAATACGCCTATAAATAAAGAGTATTTTCGGAGAAAAAATTCGATGGATTCAGATCTGGAAATAATGGGGAAGCATAGAAATATGCCTTTCATAATTCCAGTAGAAGAAGAATAAAAAAATAAAAAATATAATAATAATAATAAGAGTTTGGTTGTGAAAATCCAGGAAACTAGCACAATACAAACTTGAATTCATATCGGAAAACCAACTTGTTTTGCCAATATGAATTCTATTTTTGTTTTTATCTTACTTTACTTTAGATTTTTTTAGATATACCCTCCAAGCAATTTCAGACTTGAGGACAAGTTAGAACATCATCTTGGGGGAAGGTGTGAAATAAAAAAACTATGCAAATAGTTTTCAGCAGCTGAATTGAAGACAGAATATGAACTACAGTCATAAAGGGACCTGGTATATCATTCGACATTTACAGAAGGGACCTGAATTATTATGACAGAAGAAATTTTCAAATATGGAACATCATTGTACATCACGGCAGAAGAAACCTGACATTATTGTAAAATTACTCCAGAAGGGACCTGGAAATTTAACATGTCAGAAGGGACCTGAGAAGATCATAGGAGATGGGATCTGAAAATATCAAAGTTTAACATGTAGAAGGGACTTGAACAATAATTATTATAAATCAAATCAGATGCAAGAAGAAATGAAGTCTCTACAAAGTATACAAGAGTCGTCGTAACAATAAACACAATGTCGATCATCATCAAATGTCAAAAAGGGAGTATACTTGTACAATGAGTAAAAAATCGATCTTAAACTTTCAATTTTTTTCGAAATATTCTAGAATTGGACAAACTAATTTGATACTAGTTATGCATACTTACCTACATTTCATTTACATCTCCTACACTTTCATCTACATTCCATCATTTATAACCCTCTTCATCCCATTATTCTAATTAACCATATTCTATCCACATTTATAACCATACCACTATTCAAAACATTACATAACCTATTCATACCATACCCTATCTTATTTCCTAAACAAAGAGAATTCTGAACAAAAGGTCAAATATTGAACCTATGGAAGACTCTTTCAAGACCTACAAAACAATAAAACAAAGGTTAGTATTGAAACGTTTAATTTTAAAAATTTGACTATTTCATTAGTCAATTTTTAAAAATTAAATCAAAAAATCAAAAAAACCAAAGTTCAAGAGATATATAGCACAATTACAAAAGACATATGATATTGTGCAAAGACATATGATATAGCGCAATTATTTTTGAAAATAAAAACAAAATGAGCGCAATCATATAAGAAACGAACTAAGATAATGGAGAAAATGTAATGCAAACAAATGAATGCAATTACTAACCTAAGGAGATAAACTAAGTGCATGGCTATGATGACATATGGTAATTTATGATGAAATAGAATGCATGCAATGGAGAGATGAAAGGAGACAACATATGATAATGAAGAATGATGGCGCACATATTCATGAAGAAAATGCGAGTTATGGAGACAGACAACATGATAATACATGGAGGTAATGCGGATAATGGAAATGAGCATAGTCATTAACATAAAACGTGAAGAAGATGCATAGAAGGACGAATGTACACCAACATGACAGTAAAATAAGAAAAGACGTGCATGGGTCGGTCAAATGAGTTGATGAACAGTTAGAATGCTTTCAAATGTGTTTACATAGCACTGTGTAAAACATATGAAACCATCTCCGCCACTGCCAAGACCATTTCCACCATTACAGAGATTAGAAACGATCATTGCCAAAACATTTTCACCATTATTTCCATCAAAGAGGCTCAGTGAGAGAAAGGAGCTTGTAGTCAAAGAACATCCTCGTATCTACAACCCTGTGAAAACAAAAACGCAGGGAGAAAACTGTGAGGAAGTCGAGAGAAAAAGAAGAGATAAAACACAAAAGAAGAGGCAGAGAATATAGTGGAAAGGAGAAGCGGAGTGATAAGAAGTTAACTGGAGCTTTCAAAGCCACGAATCCGGAAAATTTATTGCTTAGCCGAACTATCAGGAAGCGGAATTTTGTGGAAGTGAAGGTAAGAAATTAATGAAGATTTGATTGTTTAAACAATTTCGGGATTGTGTCAACAAAATCTGAGTTATAAAAGGGAGTAATTTAATTTTATTTGTAAGCCTATCATTACATTGTGTCTTGCATTGACACCATTCAAAAACGTGTTGACACCTTTCAAGAACTACTCTACCATCAGTCAAAACAACGAAATATTTTGTTGAGTGAGTTAATAAATGAAGATTTTAATGAGATTTCTGTGGGTTGAAACTTCAGTTCAACTGAAATAAGATCGCGAAGATCCAAGAAGAATATCACAAGGGTTATTTCACAAGATAGGTAAGCTCGACACATCCTCACATACAGTGTTTCATTTCAAATAGAAAAAAGAGAGTGAGAGTTTCAATTCGAATTGCACAGTGAGGTTGTTATAAACTAAGTTGTGTAATATATTTTCTTTTAGCACACTCAGTCTAAATATTTAGAACAGAGTTTATGAAGAAAATGGAAGACAGTTAGACATGTTTTTTATGACAGAGGACATAATATGAGGAATGATGAAGATAAACAATGAATCTATCATGCATTTTTGATGAGATAATTGAAGTTTTTCTGTTCTATACACAGTGAGTTTGAATGTAATGTTTTGGAATGAATTTTTATATGAAATTGATGAGTGAAAAGAACTGTTGTATAAAAAAATTTCATTTTTTTTTTACACAATCCAATTTCTTTTGCAAAATAGAGACAGAGATTGTTTTTAAGGAGAACAAAGAATTAAATAGAGGGTATGGTATCAGAAACATAAAACTTATGTTTTCTTGAAACCTTTCTATCAAATTCTTTTGTTATTTATAGTAATCTTACATTCTTCAAAAGACAAAAACAGAGGATTGATTGATTGACAAAGGCAGTGAAGCAAAAAGGTAAGCCTACTACCATGATTACATCTAGTGCTTAAATTTTTATTTACAAGATGAAGTTAATATCGGTAGATGGTTATATAAAATTGGTTTCAGACCAAATTTCCTCAAGAGAAAAACCTAAATACTTCCAAATAGAACACTGGAGTAGGGAAACAGTGGAAAACCTTTATCAGTCAGGGTTAATAGGTTTTCTCCAAAAGTTCAAAGGTCATAATGAGGTCACAAGAGAATTTTTAAATAACTTCAGATAGAATGAAACCATGGTGGGCAACATACATATCTCTTTGAAACCTGAGTATATCTTTGAAGCTTTAGATTTTCCATCTTTAGGTGAATTATATCACAAGGGCTTACATTTTAAAGATAAGGACTAGACATTTTTCTTAGAAAAAAACATGAAGAGTTCTTTTGATAGATCAAAAGGGATCCTAAGGGAACGGTTTAATGAACCATGGGTAGAAATGGTATTGATAATTCATAAGTTCTTCACTTGTGGCAATAGATTTAGTGTAGTACACCTTTACCATGTCAGGTTACTACAACACATCAAAGGGGATATAAGGATCAATTTGTCCTATTTCTTCTACAAAGACTTGATGAAAATGATTCAAAGCATAAAATAAGAGACTAAACCCAAAGAGGCTCAATTTATTCAAGGGACTTATCAAAATTCTTGTAGATTATCAGTTGAAAGTCAAAGGGATGATTTGGGAAGATTTCTTGGTTGAAAATGAGTTTGTGGAACAAGTTGTGGAAAACAAACTTAAACCCATTGAAGAAACAAGGAACATTGTGCACTCATCTCTTTATCCTAAAATAAAGTCAAAGAAACAACAAGATACAGCTATGTTGGAAAAAAAAACATAATTTTTTACTATTTCCAAGAGATAGAAAAAGAAGCATTCAGCAGAACCAAAAATACAAGTCATGGAAACATCTCCTATAACAAAATAGGCAAATGAAATTATTGAGAGATTGCAAAATGAAGTGTATGAGAATCCTATAGATAAAGATTCCTACTTTGAAAAAAATGAAGTGGAAGTTGCTTCAGTTTCCAAAGATTCAATGGGGGGAGATCAAAACCTTTGCAGAGTGAGAGAGTTGAATAATAGCTTAGTAATAAGCAAAATCATGGAGAGGCACCTAAAGGAGGAAAATGAAACTTATAAACTAACCAATGAGAAATTGTTTAAGGAGAATGAGAAGATAAGTGAGAAAATGGGGAAGTTAAAAAACAAAAACAATCTTCTCTATACATAGGCATTTAGGTGGCTTCAGGAGAAAAGCTCTTGGAAAGCTAAGTATGAGAATCAAAAGGTTAAAACCTTCATCTACAAGGAAGAGCAGGGAAAATACATGGATTCTCTTTTTCACACAGTGTAACATGAGGTTTCAGGATCAGCACCAGGGCTCCGAAGGTCAAAGAGGAAACAACAAGCATGAGGACATGCTTGATCATCAGTTTGGGGAAGATGATGGCCCTCGTTTTTTATCTCTTTTTGTTTAAGAAATGCACCTTATTTTCCATATTATCCATCTATTACCATCACATCCACTTCATATTGACCCAAAGATGCATATACAGGTATTTAATTTATGTTGTTCAATTATTAGATGTTTTTAACACTGTTACAGATGAAACGAGAACTATTACCTCAAAACGGGAACTCTAGCCCAAAAAGACTCAAAAAACATGAAAAAACACCCCAAAAACAAAAAGTGTGTATTCCAGAACGCATTTGTTTTTTTCTCAAGGTCATATTTCAACATATTATAAAATTATGCTAAAAATGAAATTGTTTCTTGAAAAAAGATTGAAAAAACACCCTCAAAACAAAACGAGTTGATGCTGGAATAATAAAAAAAAACATTTTGTCACACTTTTGACACATTGTAACAATGGAATTAAAGACAACATATTAGGACATTGAAAAATCATAAAATTCAAAATATTTTGATAGATGATGTTAAATATTAAAAAAAATCATGTCTGAAGGGCTTATCATTTCGAACAACTTTTATCCATGTTGTTAAACATAAAATATCTTGACTCTAAACAACCCTAAAATTGTAATTATTTTCAACCATAACATTAAAGATAAAATTTCGTAGTGCATAAAAACCTTAATGACAAGTTGTAAATCTCAAGTTTTTAAATCTTAAGTTTTCAAGATACTTGAACCATGAAATTATGGAAAAATTATATGACAAACAATTGTTAAAAATGAACAAGTAGATGAAAAATTTATTATTCATATATTTGTTTGTTTTTTTTATTTTTTTTTATTGTTTTTCTATATTTTAAACTATAATTGTTTTAGTTTTAAGAAAATAAAAATTAAAAATTAAAATCTTCTTATATATGTTTATTTATATTTTAAAACATATTTTAAATTTTTTTTTTTATTGTTTTTTTATATTTTAAATAATAATTGTTTTAATTTTTAAAAAATTAAATTTTTTTATATAGTTTGTATTTGAAAAAAATAAAATAAAATAAAAATTAATTTGCCGCTTGCCGGGGGCCGGAAGCAGGCTGGGCAGCCCTCGACGGCGCCGCCCGGCCAGTCTCTAGCCCCCGGCCAGGCTGAGGGCGATTCTGAGAATCGCCCTCTACCCAGCCGGGCGGCACTGTCGAGGGCTGCCCAGCCTGCCTTCGGCCCCCGGATAGGCAGAGGGAGATTCCAAGAATCGCCCTCGGCCGAACCGGGGGCCAGAGGGAGGTTAGGCAACCCTCGACGGTACCTCCCAGCCGACATCCATCCCCCGGTTGGGCAGAGGATGATTGCAAGAATCGCCCTTCGCCCAGCCAAGGGCCAGAGGCCAGCCGGGTAGCGTCATCGAGGGATGCACAGCCTGCCTCCGGCCCTCAGCATGGGCCAGAGGCAGGCTGGGTAGCCCTTGACGACGCCGCCCGGCCTGCCTCCGGCCCCCAGCGGGGCGAAGGGCAATTCCGAGAATTGCCCCCGACTGGCCAAAGGGTGATTCCAAAAATCACCCTCTGCCCAGCCGGGGGCTCGAGGCCGACCGGGCGGCGCCATCGAGGGCTGCCCAACCTGCCTCCACCCAGCCAGGAGCGATTCTCAGAATCGTCCTCTGCCCAGCCAAGGGTGATTCTCTAAATCGTCGTCCGCCTAGCCAGGGGCCAGACGTAGGCTAGGTAGCCCTCAACGGTGCCACTCGACCGGCCTCTAGCCCTCATCTGGGCGGCGAGCAATTCCGAGAATCGCCCTCTGTTGGGCGGAGGGAAATTCTAAGAATCAACCCCGGCTGAGTGGAGGGCAATTCCGAGAATCACCCTCTACTCAGCCGGAGGCTGGAGGCAGGCCAAGTGACGTCGTCGAGGGCTGCCCAGCCAGGGGCCGGAGGCAAGCAGGGCAGCGCCGCCAAATGAAGGAGATTGAGTTTTAGATCTATTCTTAGGTTCAGGTAAGTTTTATTATATAAATTTAAATTTAAATATTTTATTTTTTACTTTTTATGTCTTGATACTAATTTTCTTACTTATTTCTTTTGTACTTGATGATTAGGTACAACACTAGCATGTTGCCTACCAAAAGGAAGAAATTGCATTGCCATTGAGAAAGACCCAGTGCAATGCAAAATTATTCAACAAAGAATTAACGCTCTTGAATTCCTTCCAGATGCGAAGAAAGAAGTTGGTTTGAGGAAAGGAGATTTTAATGAATCACGTGTAGCAAAAAAATCAAAGGAACCTCAACCACCATTATATGGAATGATTGGAAAGGGACACTTTGGAAGATTTTCAAACATGAAAGATCCATTAGAAGATGACAACAACCAAAATGAAGCAGAAAATGTTGCGAAACGATCCATCAATGATGTTCTAGATGACGTTGAACATGTATTAGTTGATATTGTTGATGATCTTTAAGTTATTCTTGCAAACAAAGCTCATTTTTTAGATCTATTAATCAGTTTTACTTGTAATGTTTAGACTTTGATATTTTATGAGAAGACTCCTTATTTTTTGCAAAAAACATGTGATTACTATTATTGTTTGACATAAAATTCAATAAAAATGCTATTTTCTTAAGTTTTTTTGTTAATATTTTCCCCAAAAAATTAGTTTAATTAACATGTTTTTTTTTAACAAAAAGTCTCTAAAAGTGTATTTTTTGCATTCTATTTATATTGAAAATTTGTATTTTTTGTCATGTCATTCAAAATATTGGTTTTGTAGTGACAATTATTTGATGTGCATTGAAAAATTAATTAGCAATACATAAACTTGTAGAAAATATAAACTTTATAATATTGACCCTTTTTACATTTTTTATCTATGTGAAAAAGTGAAGATATCATTACAAATTTTTATTTTAAGAAACATTATTTTTTTCTTTTTAAAACACAAGTACATAAATGCACTTAAAAATAAATATCTCACGAAAGAAGAATATATTAGAAAATGTATAGTGTCAAAATCAATTCTCTAAAAAAATGTTGGTGATGATACGTCACAACTATTCAAAATCGACATAAAAAGCATCACAGAAAAAATAAAAAATTAAAAAATTAAAGTGCCAAAAGCATGCTTAAAAAAAATTAATTCTGCATTAACACTTTTTAAAATCGGGTGTTTTTCTTGCTCTGTCAAAAAGTAGGTACCAGTACAGTTACCTATTTCATTGGTAATAGTGTTTTTTGTAAAAATTGGAATTTAAGTGCATTTTCGGACAACAGAAGAAATTCCTGTAATAACATTATAGTTTTCATATGTGCATGACACTTGCGCTTGAGCTGGATATGTTTCTAGAAAGCTCGAGAACTAAGAATAAGAGTACACTTGTTGGCACAGTCAAATTGAGCTTTAATAGGCCTAGTCAAAGACGGTCATATAGGACCAGTCTTTATGGAGGATCCCTAGAAACTAGGTCAAAACTCTTATTTTGTGGGATTTTCTAGATTATGATGAATCTGAAAGATGAATTCGACTTGATATGATAGGATAAGGATAGTTATGATTACTTGAGCTATTTTAGATGATTTTATTATATATTTTATCTATTTAAGCCTCAAACTTTGAAGGCTTTGACAAAGAACTTGTATGACTTATTATTATTATTTCTGAGACTTGGAGACATAATTGAATATATGTTCTATCATATTTTGATGCTATTACATTTTGGTTAATTGATTGAAGTCTTAAGTAGCTGAATTTACCTTCAGTGTGTGAGGCAAGGGTGGAGGGCCCCCACACCAAGCTAAGTGCACTTCTTAGTTTATTTCGTAGCTGCAATTTTTGAATTAGTTTTTTTTTGTTTAATTTTTTCATTTTCAAGTATTGATAAATCTAATGATCATTCTTAACTTTCATATGAAGGGACAAACAAGTGTTTAAGTTAAGCACTCTTTCTATCTAATCAAGATTTTCAGTTAGAATTCATCTTTACATGCCTTTACATGCTTTGATTGCTGATGGATCTTAATCTTGTTTCTATTCTGCATACGAAGAGACAAAACAGTATTTAAGTTAAATGCTTCCTCTATCTAATTAAGAGTTCCAAACTAATATTCATCTTTCCTTCTTTTTTGAATTCCTGTTTTCACAATAGCATTAATGATAAATGAAATAAATGATGAAGGACAACCAAGACCTATTTTAGTGAAGAGCCTCTTCAATTATTACTTCATGTATCCTAATCTATTGTTTAGAATTTAGAAATTATTTAAGTTAGTTTTATATTTGTAATATGAATTTCTCTAATCATCAATAAACCATCTTCTGAATTGATCGCAACTGAAACCCATATACTTTGGGGATGCTTCTAAGTTCCACTAACCCAGATTGATAATAAATACTTGCGTTAATCTACAACAGTAAATTGACCCAACACCTTTATCATTAATTCACTGGACCCCCCTGGTCAGGAAGGACAACAGAAAATTCTCTTTCAGTCAATTTGTAGATCAGTTGTCCTTCCTAACCAGGGGGGTCCAGTGAATTAATGATAAAGGTGTTGGGTTAATTTACTGTTGTAAATTAACGCAATTATTTATTATCAAGTATTTATTTTTGCATGTGGAAGTAAGCTTATTGAACATCAATATAGAGGCAAGGATATATTTAGAGATAAAGAGGATTTACAACCTTAGTGAGAAAACCAAAAATGGTGACTCATACCTGTATCAAAGCTACCTAGAAATCATAATTTATGGTTGTGAATTATCCCCCTACAAGCTTCCTAAGTATGTTCCCATAAGGATATTTTATTTGGAATTCATCAGCCAAATGATAAAAATGGATCAGATACATTTTCAAGTAGCCAAGAAGAAGTCCCATTTCAAATTAAAAACATAGGTTGGTCCTTTCATATGCAATACAAGGGAAACAAGACAAGATGCCAACGCTATCCTAAGGAGTATGAATTTTAAGAATATTTTTACTTGGGCTTATGACCCTTTTGGAATTGTTTCAAAGATGAGGATAGAGCATAAATATACCCCTTATATTCATACATCAAGACTAGAGCTCAAACAGTTCATGAACCACGAGGAATGGAAAGAAAATACTCTCAAAGACGCTGAAGAGAAAAATTTGTCCTCTTCACAAACTCCATTAACACAAGAAAAGGGAGAGAAAAGGCCAAGGGAAACCAGTTCCCCTTCAACATCATAAGTTCTAGTCATATATTTCATTGTATATAACAAGAAATAAAGGCAAACAAATGAGGAATATAGTCAACATGAGAATACTAAACAAATGCACCCAATTGTTCTTTCTGGAGCATGTACTCTATCAGTTTTGAGGAGACAAGAAAATATGCCACCATATCCAACAACTCTAGGGACCCCAATGACTATATTTACACCTATTTCATCACCAACAAGGGAATTGTGGTATAGCAGTAAAAAAGAACCCAATATTTTTGCTTCTTATCAAGAAATCAAAAGAAGGAATATAGCCCTTAAAGTTTCTACATTTTCTCAATTCTGGAAACAGAATGCAACTTCTCAACACAGGATTTTACCAGCCTTTGAATCCGAAGAAGGAAAAATGTAGATTTATTTTCTAGAGCCCAAGGTTCCTCCGCCTCAGAGAGAATATGACTAAAAACAGTCAATCTTTGCTTTTGACACAAACCTATTCACCCTATATATCAAATGGACCTTCACAAGAAATCATGTGAAATGAACTTCAGTACTTTAACTACTTCTTCCATGAAAATTGTAAGCTCCAAACCACAATGAAAAATATTAAGACTCAACTGAAGTTAGAGAAATTTTCTTCTCTAGCTAAAGATACCAAGATAAAATATTTAGAGGAGCTAGTGATAAAATTAGGATATGATCCCAAAGACATCAAAGTTGCAGAATAAATAATTAATTCAAAGAATGCAGATATAGCGGCCCTAAGAAAGAAACTGTAAATCCCAACAACAGAAGATCCACAGGCTAGAGAGTTGAGAGAGCATGTGAAAGAAAAGGAGGATTTGTTCAAAATTATCATTAAGAAAAATGACCAAATATCCAAGATGGAAAAGGAGATTGAAAAACTTCTTAAAGAGAAAGAGGAGGTTGCTCCGATACAAGCCACTCCATTAGCCACTTCAACAACAGTAGTTTCACAGTCTAATACAACATCAATAGCATTAACTAAATCCATGGATGATCTAGCCATCAAAGGTAAATAAATTGAAAATCTTACAAAAAAGTGTGATAAATTTCAGGAACAGAAAATCAAATCATATGTTTCTTATTTTTCAGAATTGAAGAAATCTCATAAGCTTGCACAAAGAGTTCAATATTTATTGAATCAAATTATCATGGCTGACACCATTTCTCAAGCTAAATAAAATATTTGGATCCAAATAAATGAATAAATATTTCACATACGGCCATCTATTCAAATCATATTTGAACAGGGTGAACTTCTTGCTAGATCTAACATTTTGATGGCAGAGGTAAAGATAGAAATTGATACTATGCCCAATGATGCAGTAGCTGTTATCAAAATCTTGAATTCGAAAACTAAAAATGAATTAGAATAGCTGGATATTGAAGACAAAACTGGTAGTATTATGGAAATAAGGAAAGTTCTTACTAAGAAAAAATTGATTTTGCAATTGGAGAACAAGTGTGAAAATTTACAAAATAATTTTCAAAGATTTCACAAAAATTTTAATGTGTTACATCAGAAAGGTCTTCCTAGATTACAAGGTATGGGAGATGAATTTGTTCAAATTGAAGATTATCAAACAAATTTGTGTGAAATTTCCAGAGACAGGTCAAAGTTTGCAAAGATTATAGGAAGCATTACATGCAAGGCATTCAAGAAAGCACTCAGCTTGGATTTAGAAATCAGACATGCAATTCCTCATCTATTTTTAGCTAAACCAAATTTTGAAAGATACACAAAAGTTGATGAAATTTACGAAAATATAAGTAAATTTTCATTTCTAGATTAAAGTAAACGGAAAAATTTATGTGGATTGTTAGAATGACCAGATCAGGTACCTAGAACAACTTTAGCCAACGAGGACTCCTATTTCTGCAGCCTCATCACCAGAAATCCTAAAATGTAGAGCCAACAACTCAATTCAGTTTCAAATTTACTATATTTTTGTAATTTTGTTTAGTAAACAGTTTGAGATATTTACACAAAGATCTAGATATTTGAATCTGATATTTTTGAGAAAATTTATATAAATACTTCCATAAATAAATTGTAAAGGGTTGAACCCTTGGATGAGTACTTGTAAAGAAAAATTGTATGAGCTGAGATAATTGATCATTAATGAAAGGATTCTTGATTGGTTTCAAAAAACTTGTCTCCTTGTGATGTTTTTCCAGTTTACATTTCATTTTTTTTCCACATATATTTAAGTTTTATGGAGATAAATAGGTAAGAAAAAACTGAATATCAGACTATCTTAAATGCACTGAAGTTACCATTTATTTTAGAGATTGATTTATTAGACTATTTGTATGTATAAGTCCCTCTACATCTATTAATTATCAATCATCTTCATAAGGTTAAATATATATTTTTAAGATGTAAACATTGTTTGTCAGCCTTTATTTCTTATGATAAACTAAAGTTTCTTTCTTTTCTTTCTGCCTCCTTGTATTAGTTGTAGAATTTGGTGTTGTGTGCAGGGACCTATGAGAAAAAATGAAAGAAATAAGCGAAATTGAGAAAACTAATGTAATATTTTAGTGAGTAAATGTGCTTTAATGAAGCTACATAATTATATTATGAATGCTTTATTACAATTACATGAGATAAAAGCTTGCTTATGCTTCATAGTATGGAACATTTACACTATGAAAAGGATAACATTCAAATGAAAGATTCACAGACGAGCTGTTAAATTACCTTGTTGATCATGATTATTTGTTTAATTAAGGTGTAAGTTAAGCCAATTGGGAATTAGCATTAATCCCTAGCCTCAAAACCCTAAAATGTATGTGAAATTAAATTACAAGAATGGCCCAGGCACCCAGGGATTGAGACGACAATATTGCTAGTAGTTGATTGGGAAAATTCACTACAATTTCCAAACGTCATCAGAACCCTGGGAACATGGACCTTGAATGGTTTGTGATGTTGATTTAATTAAATCACATATGGTTTTGGGTATGGGACAACGAATCAATGGGGGTCGATTTATGTAAAAAGTCTTTATTACGACATGTGACTGGGGATAGCTTGTTGGGCTTGAAACTTTGTAGCACAAGGAGAACCACACAAAAACTAGGATCCCAAAATTATATAAAAAGGTGTGTGTGTGCGTGTGTGAAAATTAAATCAATATAAAGGTTTTAACACTAAAATAAATAGTTTTGAAAAAAATTAAATACAAGGATTTAGACATGAAAAAATTTAAAAATATGAGGGTACCCATTATTTTCTTACAAAAAATACATAAATGGGGGGGGTTTTGTCATTCCATAGCTATTCACAAGAAAAATGACTTTCAAGTCCCCTCACATGTGCATTTTTTTGAAAATTTAAATTTCAAATACCTTATTCAAACCTAATTGACCCAACCTAATTAACTTAAGACCAACCTAGACTAACCTAATTGTTATCATGGATAACAAGAGGAAAATTCTTACCCAAGGATTATCAGCTAAGTATTTACAACCAGATGAAGAACCTCAAAAAAAGGTTGCTGACTATGAGAGAGTATACATAAGGGTTTTATAAGGTTAACTTGAGAGTAGGTTATATAGAAGATAACTCTGAAAATACAGCTAGCTACATCAATGGATTAAGGGTGGAAATTCAAGAGGAGATTAGCATGTTATCTTCTAGCACCATGGAGGAGGCCTATCAGTATGATTTAAGATCAGAAGAGAAGATAGCCAGGAAAAAAACCTTTGGTAGAGGAAAAGGATCTGCCAAAGGAAGATGGCAAACATATGGAAGAGGGAAGGCTTCAGCTTACAAGGATGAATTTATTGGTTCTAAATAACAAGAACAAGCAAGGAAAGGATATGAGCCTAGAGGTGGAAGACCATACCAGTGAGGTAGAGGTAGAGGTAGAGGCAGAGAGCCATTCTATAGATGTTACAAATGTAAAAAACTAGGCCACCGATCCTATGAGTGTCCTGATAATGAGAATGGATGGCAAAGAGGAAACTTGTTGCACAAGGAGAGCAAGAAAAAGCATAAGCTCCTGTAGTGGAGAATGTACTTGAGGTTGGAGAAGCTCTTCTCATGAACAAGGTGATATTGAAACCAAAGAAGGAAGTGGCAGAGTCTTCACAAAGGAAAGATTTGTTTCAAACTACATGCAAATTCCAAGGGAAAAATGTTGAAAAGTGGTTATTGATAGTGGAAGCACCGACAATTTGGTGTCCACTGAAATGCTAGAAAAGCTTAACCTTAAGAAGGTCAAGCATCCAACACCCCAAAAGTAGTCATGGTTGCATAAAGGATACCAATTTCTAGTTATTGAGAAAAGTGAAGTGGCTTTCCAAATAGGCAGATATCAAGACAAAGCGACTTGTGATATCATGCCTATGGATGTGTGTCATGTGCTGCTGGGCAGAACTTGGCAATTTGACAGGAAAGTAGTGCATGATGGAATCAATAATTGTTCTAAGTTTGAGATAGGTGGTATTCAACATACTTTGCTGCCTTTGAAAGAAGGGAATGAAGCTACAAAGAGTAAGCCAAAATCTCTATTGCTTGGTGGAAAATATTTCTTACAGTAGATGACAAAAGAAGAGGTGAGTTATGCCACTTTTTGTAAGCCAAAAAGCGAATCTGCTAATATTGTCATTTCAGGTCTGCCAATATAAATTAAAAATATTTTAGTGGATTATCAAGACATTGTAATTGATGATTTTCCCAATGCATTTCCACCTAAAAGAAGTATCAGTCGCCACATAGATCTAATACCTGGATCAAGCTTACCAAACAAGGCTGCTTATAGGATGACCCCAAAGGAAAATGAGGAAGTTAGAAATCAGGTTCATAAATAGTTGGAAAAGGGCCTGATTAGGGAGAGTTTAAGTCCATGCATTGTCCCAACAGTGCTAAGTCCAAAAAAAGATGGTGAATGGAGGATGTGCACTGAATTGAGGGCCATCAATAAGATCACTATCAGGTATAAGTTTCCTTTGCCTTGTGACACCCTAGTCTCATCATCTATAGCAAATCTTAGAGTGCTTCTATCTTTCTCTCTTACAGTTAGTAAGGAGACTCATGTGGGTGCAATTCTCCTTGCTTCTTGCATCAACTTGTGACTTTAATTTAAAGACAAATTTCTTTCATGAGAGAATTTTTTAACCATGTCTTCTTTAGATTGATAAAAGAAGACTCGACCTGATCATATGTAAAATTTTGTACACTAAGGAAAGGCTTGAATTGTCCTTCTTGATGACTTGCTTGAGATATGGTCCTCTCTAAGCAAGAAAATTCTTGGGATATTTCTTTTCCTTGTGAATTTTCTTCTTGTATGGGGAGAACAAGTATTTCAGATTGCATAAGAGGACCCTCTCGTTAGGGAAAGTGTTTGTGGAGTTTGAAAACACCCATTAGGAAATATTTACATGAAAAATATTTAGTTTAGCCTCTACCCTTGTTTGAAAATTAACACATAAGCATGGATTTTTTGTTTCAGTTGATAGACAATCAATCTAAATAAGTAATGAAACTTACAATGGTCGTTGGATGAATATAGAGTGAGGTCGGCTGACGCAGTGAGTCCTCTATTGAGTGGTCGGATGAAGCACCACCACCTGTGGATGAAGAACCATCACTGTAACATGTGAATGAAGCATGGTCACTATCTACGGTGAGTCCTCTGCTAAGTAAGTGTTTGCAATGTGTGGGTACTAAGTGAGTGGAGTTTCGGTGGGGTATTTGTGTTGAGTGCAGGATGACCAAGTTAGCGCACGCGATGAGTTAATGGGTTGAGGGGAAGGATGTGGGGTTGGGAGGAGGGTGTGGGGTTGGGATAAATGTTGAGTGCAGTGAGACCAGGCCGACACACACGATGATTTAATGGGTTGAGGGGAAGGGTGTGGGGCTGGGAAGAATTCATAATGCGCAGGAATTAGTGGTTTTGGTTTTTTGAATTTTTTTTTAGATATATATATATATATATAGATATATAGATTTTTATTTTTATTTTTAATTTTTAATATTGGTTATTTAATATATATTGTTATATGTATGTTTAATTTTATATATAGTTATATTTTATGTATAGTTTAATTTTTTCATTCACTAGTTCTTCCATCGCATTATTTCCTCTCACCTCTAGCTCGATGAGTTTCCATATAAAGATCAAGTTAAAATAAATTTCCATAAGAATATCTTAAAAAAATTTATTTACTATTGAAGGTAAATGAAAGAGAACAAACCAACTGAAAACATATAAATGCATACCTCGTACATTTCAACATTTTGATATCATTAATGTTCTTCTTCATCCGACTCATCATCAGTATCATCATGTTCATAATTCATTTTCAAAGGATTGGCCATGTCATCATCATTTATATCATCATCCAGAACATCCTCTCCCACATTTGGTTTGACCTCTTCAAGTTCTTCATCCGACGTATTGTCAATATCATTTAGTAGTATAGGTGAATTATATGTTTGCCTAGTAATGTACGAAACCATGTGCTTAATCAATTTTCCTCTATGGAAGATTGGTATCTCCACTATGTTCAACTTCTTTGACCAATGTAGCCTACACCATACCATGATAAACTACCATTATTAGCTTGTTTGTATCATTCAATCCATACCTTCATCTAGTCAACATTGTTTCCAATGTATAAATGTATTGCATCCCACTCTCGACCGATTGTATTAAAATAAAATAGTTCACATGTGTATATATAATCATTTAACACATTATACTACTATAATATTGGATTGTGCATGAAGACTAAAAAATAAATAAGTACTATATAAATAAAAACAAAAAGCCAAATATACTATAAATGTCCACTATATACTTACAACTCACTTTCCTCATTGTACCTTTCCCCGATAGGTGCTCCCTTTCAAATTTGTTCATGGAGTTCACATCCCAAATATGATCTAATACATTGATACTTTTTCCTATTTTCGGACTGTATTGACTAATATAAACCATGGTTTGATATACCATATATCCCTATACCATACAACCCTCAGGACGTGCTCTTTGTCTGACCAAATCCTTTAAATATTTCAAGTGCCTCTCAACCATCCACATTGATCTTGTGTGTACAGGTCCACACTTTTCAATCTCCTCAACTTGGTGTATGAGGTAGTGTTCTTGTGCATTGAAAAATTTCGGAGGTATATACTTTTTCATTTCACACATTAGACAAGGAATTTGTTTCCTCCAATACTTTATATCTTCTTTATCAATTTCTTTAGAAGACAAACATCTACAAATGAAACAAGAAAATCACAAGTTTCAACAATAGGATATATAGTACATTACAAGTAAAACACATGCAGTCAAATATAAGTTAATGTACAACAAATTATTAAACAAATTACACTTTGCATACAAATCACCACTTACCTCATGTATTTTCAAAGTTCATATATAACTTTATTGACATTATTGTCAAAGTTGCCTGGGAGAGATAGAGGTAGAACATACTGTAACAAAAATAATAATCAATGCTTATTTATTCTGAAATAAGTATAAAAAAAAAAATATTAAAAAGATGTTTCACCTTTAATGTATAAATATATACACCAAAATAATTACCTTAATGAATGTATGCCAATATTGAGTCTTTACCCCATCTAATTCACCTTTATTTGTTAGGATATTCTTTATGTTTGAATAAAATCCAGTGGGAAATTTATTTTTTTCAATAACCTCTTTAACATCCTTGCTTTGCTTCTCCGTCAATAACCATGGAAGGGCGCTTAGATTTTGGTCATCTCTATCGCTATTTGAATGAATCTCACTTTTCATTGCATGATTGGCCTCCTTAATTTCATTACAAATCTTGACAATTTTTTCTTTATCTCTCCTTCCATCTAAGATTTTCCATAAGGTCTCTGTTACATTATTCCTGATGTTCATTGTATCAAACAAATGAACAATATATAGGTGCTCATAGTAGGGGAGCCTACTAAATTTCTCAGGATATATTTTCATTCCTCGTGGTAGTGACCCATTATTAATGTCTTTTCGACCTGCAAGGTGAATCATAGTTTAAGATTTTTTTAACAACAAAAACTGTCAAATAGTACAATGAAGAAAATGCAATCAAAATATAAAATAATCCAAAAATTTAATGTATAATAACAAACAGATGATTTAATAAATACCTTGAGAGATTCTATTATATTGCAACTTCCATAGACCAAGTGTCATTCTTCGTGGTCTTAATCCAGTCTATTCTTTCCCATTGAAAATATGTTTTTCGTTTCTTCAATACCTATGGTTCTTAGAGAGGAAGTGCATATACTCATCAAACACCTCCCTTCCTAGGCTTCTTGAATGACAAGATTTCAATTTAGGACCACAAACTGGACAAGAAAATTTACCCTTTGTTTGAAGACCTACAAGAGATGGATTATTTTTTATTTCAATTATTAATTGAAGCATGTATAATGAATGGACTATTTACAAAAAAATGTATGAAATGAACTTCATAAAACTAGTAAACACTATTAAAGTGCATGGTAATGTTATAATATACCACATAAATGTGTTAGCTGCGGGGCATCGTGAATTGTACATCCAAGCATTGCATGGAATTCAAATTCCCTTTGTGCATCTACTAGTCTGGAGATATCATACATAGTGATGCCCTTCCATAAGTCCAGTAAATGATCGATAAGAGGCTCGATATATACATTCATATCTTTGACTTGGTACTTACCCAATTGATTGAACATACAGTATATAATTCCTAAATACATTAGTAACAAAAAAAATAAGACAAAATTACAATACATGATTGAAAATATATGAGTAAACACAAAAATATTAGACATAAGTATGAAACAAACAAGGCAAATCATGATATGTTTTTGTGTAAACAATATATTTATTCTAACCAAAATAATACCTAGAACAATCATTGTCAACATTATGTGCTCCCTCTTTACTCCACAGAGGAATGTTATATTTTATAACAAAAACGGGCCACGCCGAGTAAATAGATCTTAACTCTCCAAATGGATTGACTCCGTCAGCTGCTAATGAAAGCTTAAGATTACGAGGCTCTTCTTTAAACTTTGGCCATCTTTCCATTATATTCGTAAATGCAGATCCATATGTAGGAATTCGAAGAAAACCATCTTGAATTATTTTTGTTTCATGGTAATCCATAAATTGTGCTATGCTTTTGCACCTAAACAATTTTCGCAAACGTGGAATTATGGGAATATAACGAAGAACCTTGCGAGGCACATTTTTTGTTACTTTATCGGTTTGATATCTACTCTCATCACATTCTGGGCATTTTTATTTCGACACATGTACTTTATAAAAGAGAATATCATCATTAGGACATGGATGAATAACTTGATAATCCATTCAAATATCTTTCATAATGGCATGTAAATCTCGGTACGTGCGAGGTAAAACATTTGACGATGGTAACAGAAATTAACCCAACAATATACAACATCATAAATCAGTAGTGCTAGTTAATGTAAATAATATACATATTGCATCCAAATAATGTTACAAATGGTGATCGACATACTAACATTGAAAACAAAGGAAAAAAATAATTGCTTTATCATGATGCACTAAATGTCACAAAATATATTACATACCTCAGGAGTTGTGTCACACATGTGTTTGACAAACCATTCACCACCTTTAAGTTGACCAGAAGCAATACAGCAGAGAGAAGATATGTTTCTAAGCCTTCATAAATAGGTTGAGTTCCCCTCTCAAATACAAGTATATCATAACCACCAACATACGGGTCATCATCATCATCATCATCCCTTCCTGAAACATTAATAAATGTCTCCTAGATCAATCTAATTCATCCCATCTTCATCCAACGTGTTATCAGCATCATTATCTTCTTCCATAGGTAATTAGCTTGACACAGCTCAATATTCGCTTCATGTTCTTGAACATGCACCTGTACTACAACAACCTCTTCCTCGTCCAGGAATGCCCTTGGAGCACCATAATAGAAAATTACAATCAATAAAATAATATTAGTCAGCTATCGCAAATATTTAAACGATAGAAGTATTTAAAAATATAATATAGGAAAACAAAGACAACAAAGAGCTAGACAAAGACAACTTAGCTAGTTAGCTAATCATGATTTGCATATGGCTCAACTTAAAACTTACACGTTCATAATAATCAAAGTAAAAATACCCTTAATGGGAATGATTTCATTGAATATATTAACAAATCAATATAACTACATAGATTTAATGATTTTAATAATATGAGCATGTAATAATGAAAATAAATAGAAACCTGTATAGACCCATCTAACTTTGGTTCTACGAAATGTCGAGAGGGATCAAATCCCTTGAGGTGTAAAGCCATTTTTTGAGTAAAAAAATGAGGAGAGGTTTGCACCTCAAGGGATTTTATCCCTCTCGAGGCTTCATAGTACCAGAGTTAGATGGGTCTGTTGTGCCTTGGGAGACAATCTCTGGCTGAAGGAGATCAGTGCCCAAGACATTTATCATTAAACATGATGAGAATATTTTATTTTCCCAATGTTCTTAAAACCCCAGAGATTTAATACGTATCATTATCCAGTGTGAGAAAAATATTTCAAGTGGCCTTCTAGTGATGAATACAAATGGAAAATATAAGATATGAAGAAGTGATAATGGAAAGTATTTGGCAATAGGTTTCCTGTGCAGAATCTATTGTTTCAAACTTTTAAAAAAAATGGAAGAATTAGGAAGTGAAAAATAAAATAGAAGAGTGCATCATTAAGGATTTTAACTTTAACATACAAAACTTTAAAATTAAAGACCAACACCTTCGTTAATCAATTCTAAAGAAGAAATACATAAAAAATATGATGCAACATGGAAAGACAAATCATATTCAACAAATTCTGGAATCATTGTGAAAGGTTTATTCATAAAGACATGGAGATCCAAAGTACAAAATTTTTGCCTCTCAGGCCAAAAACTTGGAACCTCTACAATGCCTTGATTTTCCATTTTTATTTCTCCCATTAGCCTAACTGACTAATTGTCCCAGTATTGGTTATGGAATTAACTCATGGAAATTTTTCTAACTATCTCTATTTACTAATATAACTCCTTATTTTAAATACATGAGATCTTGTTCTAGAATACTTTTATAAAATTAATAATATATATATATATATATATATATATATATATATATATATATATATATATATATATATATATATATATATATTAATAATTTATTTCCTCTATGTGTTAAAAATACAAAACGAAAATCCCTCCTTTTATCATGATTTTGTACATTACAATTTAAACATATATGGGAGTTTTAAATCATATGAAATGATATTTGGATCATAACGAATGATGTGTGGATCATATATAAAACCAAAAATGGTTTTCGGAAAGCTCAAACCTCCTACGAGGTCACCTCTTAGAGGTTTCTAGAAATGAGAAGAGTGATGACACAATAATTAATAGCCGTTGATCTTGAACTAAGTGATTTTGATGAATCCACCTGCGGGACCACTCATTGGCATAAGTTTCGTGTAATTTTTGCCCTCATGACTCTATTGGATATGGGCGTAAATGATATGGATCGTCGATTTATTTCATGCCTGTAAGCTCTCTACTAAAAACATATTTTCCATCATCCATTATGGCATATAAATCATTCCATCCTCATCAATAAACTCAAGTACTCTGTAGCACGATGTACACTGTGTTATTTTAATCTTTGCCTCTGTAGCTTCTCTGTAATGAACAAGAACAATATTTTCATAAGACTTGTCAAGCATCCAATAGATTCTACGCTGGAAGTTTGGGTTCTCTTCCCCATGTGCATAATTACAATGAAGAGCATCCACATTGGCTACCTTCAATTGTTCATGTGCTTCAGAGCTTTGGTTATCTGCTACTGATGACCCTAAATTATAAAAATTATTATACTTAGTAGAATATGGATCAACAAGAAACTTATTTTTATCCAGAATCACTCTTGTATATTCAAGCATATTCCATGCTAAATCGAGATCAAAATCTTCCTCACCTTCACCTTCTAGATCAACATCCTCAATGAAATATTTGTCATCACTTTCTTCTCTTTTAACGCCTTCTTCTCTATTAATTTTCCTTCCATCCAAGGAGCGAGTCCAACAAAATTATCCGCTGCTTCAAATTTAGAAATTTTAATCTTGTGCTAAAACAAAATTCTTTTTAAGGTTTTTAATATTTTAGTTGTGCTATATTGAGTTACAACAGGGTCTATTCTCTTGTTTATTTTTATTCTATGTTTGCATTTGAATATTAATTTTTAATGTCCTAAGGAAACTCTCCCGTTATAACCAATTAAGGAGAAAAAGGATGAAGGAAAAGATGGAAAAAGTTCAAAAGGAGGACAATTTCAAAACCTAGCACTGGAAAAGGAACAAATGTGAAAATGATCAATGTTGGAATGAGGACTTTTGGAGACTCCTAACGTTGGAAAAGGGTACAATTGTAAAATCAATGTTACTAGAAAATAGCCTAATTGCAAATCCTACTGCTAGAAAGAAGTCTAATTGACAAACTCAACACTAGAATAAAGAGAAATTAGGAAGCCTAACACTACAAAAGGGCACATTTGAAATTCCTAGCAGTGGAAAAGGAAACAAGGAGGAATCTTAGCACTATAAAACAAGGTAGATGAGAAACAATATAGCACTAGAAAGTTAAAAAGGTGAAAAATCTAGTGTTATGAAAAGGACAATTTTAAAACATAGTTTTAGGAAGGAAGGAAATTGGAAAACCTAGTGCTACGAGGGAAGAAAAAATGAAATCATAGTAGTAGAGACTTGAACAAATGAGAAACATAGTGCACCAATGAGGAGAGGAGGTTAGTTTTGGAGAGAAAGAGAGAGAGAGATCGTCAATGAATGCCAAAACTACCTAGTAAATATTCATGAACAAACGTAAATATTAATTGCAAATTAACTACTTAGAACTCATCATGATATTTTTTCTCAATGCATAAAACACAAAATGAGTATTTTGGAAGATTGTCACTTGTGAAATTGACTATATATTTGAACTAAGTAAAGGCCAAGTCTCTTATGGCATGTATAAGAAATATAAATAACAAGTCTCTTATGGTATAATGGATGATAATGAATAAGTACTTACTAATGGATGATATTCATCTCTGCCTTCAACATGTCCATAAGTTCTACATTAATTATTTTTAGCTATTGTTATTAAAATTCCCCTTACTTTCAAGCCCTTGCACTTTTTACAAGGGAAATAACATTTTCTATCCTCTAAAACCCCCGATGTCGATCCCACGTCTCCTTGGCCCAATCCTTGAGGAATGTTATCTGACATGTTTCCTCACCAAATAGCATTTAGTGATGGTTATCAATCAAAATTAACCTCAAAATAGGCCTATAATATTTCAAATTCATGGGATGTATAACAATAATGTGGAACTTTTAAATAGGTATTCGACCCTACATATATAAAAATCATATTCCCGTCGGATATTCGATGCTAGTCTGTCGGATAAATGTTGCACAACGGTAAAATGCCATTAATTGTGATCGTCGAATATCCAACTCTATGTAATTAATGTTGCATAGTCGACGATTATTGGGCTTTACAAAAATAAAAAAATACATTAAACATCCGACAACGGTTCTAATTTTATTAGTTTATCGGATTCCAATGTCGGATTTTAACTCAAAATGTCGTAGTGTGGTTCAGTAGCCTTTCCCTTCGCACGATCCAAAACATCATTTTATGCAAGACTACGATCAATATTTTCCTTCCATGCCCTGAAATTTGTAGTGTTGAATGGTCTTGTCATTGATTCTAACGTTAGTTCCTGAATGCCCTTAATATTTGTTTGGATTGCATTAATTGAAGCTCCAATAGTCAAGAAGCCCTAGAATCCCCACACTCGTTGATGATTTTGAGGATAAAGATCATTGGATTTGATCCTAAATACCACCATCCCTCGATGATCCTTGTTGTGTATATTCCAATGGTATATGGCATATCTCGTGGCTCCTCGCAATTTGAAAGATATTCCTTTCGGAAGGTCAAAGCCCCCTTGTTGTGGTCAATATCAAAAAATGGATATGATGTGGAAGCTTATCATTGATTATAATAATGCTCAATTCATGAGGATACAAATGTATTCCATTAATAATTAAATCAATTTCTAATATGGTAAAAATATCTTGTGGAGGGGCTCAAATTTTAATTCAAGTAAGTCATCCTAAATAAAGGAAGGGTTTTTGGCTCCAATAAATTTGAATTTTCAAAATTCAAATTTCCTCCAAAGGAAAGTCGGCTTGCCTCTCTAGAAGGCACCTCAACCTCCATATAAAAGAGACACTTTAGCCCTCCATTGCACGTAATCAAAGTGTGCATCTTGACCAAAATAAATATTTGATTTTCTACAGCAAGAGGATTCCTAAAGACCTTGAAGGAGGTGAAAATTTTGGGTTTAATATTTTCATTCATCAGAGAAATTTTAACATATAAAATGGGTCTCCTAAGGAATATTATAAAATAAGAGTAGACATAATAAAATAATATTAGATTACATCATCAAATTTTAGAGGGAAAAAAGAAAAAACTACTTTTTCAACTCGTATTTTCAACTTATCTCCCTATGGGTTTACTCAAATTTTGAGCAGGAACACTTGTTGGATGAAAAATTTAACTACTCATCCAAGGAGTACCCATGTTTCATACTTTTTATGGCCCTTAATACATGAAAAATGAGAAATACATGAAAAAATGTGATTGCAATTATGATTTTTCATGTATTTATCATTTTTCGTGTAGCAAGGTCCATCAAAAGTATGCAACATGAGTACTCCTTGGATGAGTAATTAAATTTCGCATCCAATGAGTGCACCCAGTCGAAATTTGAGTATAGGGAATGGGATTGAAAATACAGTTAACATCTATATATATATATATATATATATATATATATATATATATATATATATATATATATATATATATATATATATATATATATATATATATATATATATAATATTTTTATTGTTTTACTCCAAAAATGGTGAATCATCCCCCATGGTTGATATCGTCATGGGAATCACAATAATCTTTTTACATCAATTGACTTGAGGCTCAATTCGTGCAGGTTGTGGTTGAGTTCGCTTCAAGTGAAAAATCATGTGTGTTCTAGTTATGTTGACTCCCATTTAATTTGCACGATGAGGTTGATTTAATTATGATATTTGTGGAGCACAAGTTTTTTGGATAGCAAATTACAATTTGAAGTTCCATAGATCGAAAATTGAAGTCTATTCTAGCACCTTTCAAATAATGTTTGGCAAAATTATAGCCAAGTCGAAGGTCGCAAAGTTCAATTCAATATAGTGGTTTCCCATTTTTAAAAGAGGACGGTCTTGTTGCAATTGTGATGATTGAAATAAAGAACAATAATTGTGTTTGTGACTGCGGTGGGGTTAGCCAAAGGAGGCATCAGTATGGATGCCAGAATCCAAAGGAAAACTGGTGCAAACACCTTGCTTCTATTATGGAACACCATGAACAGGACATTGTAAGAAGTGGAAAATCCCCTGAAAATATATAACCAAAAATAAATTTTACAATGGTGTCCTGTGTTAACAAGGATTCATCAGGAACATCGCCAGATTCACTATGACCGTCTTCCTAGTTGCTTCAAATCCCCTATCAACAACTTCAGGCCTTGATCAAGTTATTGTTACAGTTGAAGGTGGAACATAACAAGATCCTCAAAAAAAACAGTGAACAAATTTAGCAAGGGCTTTCATGGAAGAATCCTAGAAACCCTCAAGCGTCGTCGTATTTTCTTTTCTGCTGCAGATAATCGACGAGCCCACTTTTCATAAATATTTTCCATTTTAATGTAAAATTTCAAAATAATACATATCCTTATATTTGGAAATGAGATTTATGCTTATGGTGACATGCAAAAATTGGAGGTAATGTTCAAAAACTAGCGAAGGTCACAAAATAACATGATTAAGACACATCGAATTTATTAAAATGCATCATGACAGTCACGTTGATATGTAGGAATCACTGATGTGTTTAAATATAGGAATAAATGAGGTGCTGAAGGTAGTTTATTTTATTTTTTATTCATTGTCCTCAGTTTGTCGAATAGTTAATATATTTCCAACAAACATTTTGTTGAATCATTAATAGAGGTAATGCATTTTGTAGAAAGACACTTGTGAAGGGACATTATGTAGAATAGAAAATAAATTATAAAGTTTAAAATGGTTTTTATGGTATCATATTGATCCAAATAAAAAATATAAAGAAGCATTAAGATCATAATTCAAAAGTTTGTCTCATGTATACGGTATTACGAGTATTTAAGGTTATTTGATTGTCAGGGTTAGTGCAATAATCATTGTGTAGAAGGAGGTCTGATCATTGTGAGTCAATGGAATTATTAGGCAGAATGATTGATAAAGTATAGAGGAAAAATTTTGTTGATGGTATGAGATGCATACATTGTTTCACCTTCTATTTGCATAAGTGAAATAGTACCACTATTGTCTCTTACATATGTCACTAGTATGAGTTAGTTTGACCATCTAGGGCTTGGTGCATTTTTTATTGACATATTGATAGGGTTTGACAGATGAACATGTAACTTGAGAAAAAATAGGGTTTGTTGTTGATCCTGTTATTGAGAAAAAGAAAATCTTATTGTGACAATGGACTTGAATGATTTTGTGCTACTACAGTTTAATATTTTGAACAAAGGAAGTTGTTATTGTTGTTGACAACCTTATGCCAGTATTACAAATTGACAACAATAGAAAATTTTATTGATACTTATCAGTTTGATATTGAACACAGGATGATCCAGTCTGAAAATTTTGAAACACAGTCTGTCATGGTAAGCTAAAGGTTGGAAGGGAAAGTGACAATTTTTTGAGTAGGGTGGGAGGGTCGTGTAAGGCAGGAGAGTGGAGTCTCCTTTAGGTTGGAGCCTAAGAACACTTCAAGGTGGTAGGGTAGTGTTAGGGTAGGTTGAAGCCTATGTAGAACGTTGGAGCATACTTCTAGTTCGAGCTGGTAAACAGAATGTTGGAGCATCCTTCAGGTTGGAGCCTATAAACCAGGCCGTTGGAGCATCCTTCTAGTTGGAGCTAGTAAATAGGGTGTTGGAGCATCCTTCAGGTTGGATCCTGTAAACCAAGGTGTTGGAGTGTCTGTTCAGTTGGAGAAAATCAATTTTGAAGGTGTAGCTTCCTATTGATGTAAGTCATTGAAGACAAATATTAATAAGAATTCAATATTTTTTCTCCTAGAAGGGTTTCCACCTAAAAACATGTTGTCTACTCTCTTGATGTTTCTGCATTGTTGAATGGTGTTGTTTATTGTTCATGTGATGCAATTTCAATGTGAATTTAGTGCTCTGAAGATTAAAAATTAATTAATTGGAAGGAAAATTTGAGTCATTAGAGTCATTTCATATTTTATGAGACCCCTCTTGGGCTTTTGAATCTTTAAAAAATAATTTTTTTTGAGTAAAAAATTAATTTTGTCACATCCACACCAAGTCAACCCTTTCTTGATGAAGTCGACTTGAAATGGGGCAATTTGACCTACAAGAAGCCTATAGATACAATGCAGTTTGATTCATTTATACATCCACTCAAAATACACATAAGAAGAAGTGTAGAAAAAGTGCGAAGAGAAGGAGGAAGAAGCTGGAAAACAAGATCAAATTTTTTGGGTTCTCTCTCTCTCTCTTTTCTTTGAATATACTTGGATACTACTGGATCAAAGTTGCTAGAGTTGCAGGGTCAAATCTCTGCTACTGCAGTTGGTCGAAGCTATTGGAGGGTCAAAGTTGCTAGGTCAAAGTGCTACTGTTGCATAGGTCAAAGTGTTGCATAGATCAAAGTGCTAGCTAGATCGAAATGTTGTTGCTGCATAGATTGAAGTCTTGTTGTTGCAAGGTAGAAGGTTTTATTGAAGCTGCTAGAAGGAAGGGTTGACTTTGTGGTTGGAGGAGGTCTGTGTCTAGGTTGAAGAGTCTCGGGAAAAAATAAACGAAGATATTTTGACTGGGTTTTCTCCTAGAATGGGGTTTTTACCTAGAAGAGTGCCTACATCTTGTGTCTTGTGTTCTTGTGATATTCATACACACATAATTTGGTAATTTTTTGATGAAATATAATATAAAAAAGAGGTAAAATAATCCAACATAATTCACAAGTAATTATAAAGAAAGAATAAATCAAACCCTAAATCTACTTGCTTTGATTTCTCAACACCTTCAGATCCAACCTAACAACGAGAAGGTAGATCTTAGGTGAATCAAGATGGGAAGATCAAGGAAGTAAGATGCCAAATATTCCAAAGAATCAAAGGAAGTATACAATGTTTCATTTAAGGAACTAAATCACAATTTGGTCCACCAACTCCTAAATTTGATCAAGGAAAATATGAAATATGCATAAGAGAAATTTTGAGTCAAAAAAAGGACCTTAAAACAAAAATGTACAATAAAAATAAAATTTATAAGAACCAATAGAATTGAATATGATGATTTCAACCATGGGGGATGATTCAAAATTTTTGGAGTAAAAAGGTAAAAAGATAAAAAAATGAAAAAATAACTTTTTCAACTCGTATTTTCAACTTATCTCCCTATTATTTTACTCAAATTTTGAGTGAGAGAACTCTTTGGATGCTGAATTTAATTTTTCATTCAACGAGTACCCATGGTGCATACTTTCGATGGACCCTACTACACCAAAAATGTGAAATACATGAAAAAACATGATCACAATCACATTTTTTCATGTGTTTCACATTTTTTGCAACATGGGTACTCCTTTGATGAAAAATTAAATTTCACATCCAACGAGTTCTCCCTCTCGAAATTTGAGTAAAATCATAGGTAGATAAGTTGAAAATACAAGTTGGAAAAGTAGTTTTTTCCTTTTTCCCTCCAAAAATTGATGAGGTAATCTAATCTTATTTTATTATTTCCACTGTTATTTGATAATATTCCTTAGTAGGCCCATTTTAGACCTCAAAATTTCTCTAATGGGTAATCCAAAATGGAAGTCTATTTGAAAGCTTAGGGATCTGATGTATGCCACTCTATTCTTTTTGGAGACACATCTACCGATGAATCTAGAAGGTACAATACAAAAGCAATGCATGTCATTCTTAATGCTCTGCTAGATTCTGTGAGATCCCAAGTGGGTTAATGCTCATAAACCAAAAGTATTTCAACGAAATTCCACAATCTCTACTCAAATAAGCTTGTAAGGAAAGAAGAATGTGAAGATGATCATGATTCAAATAAAGCATATTCTTAGGTCAACGAATTTGACAATGATGAAGAATAAGCAGTGGTAGACATGGAGGAATAATTTATCATTGCCTTAAGTGATCCAAACAAATCAAGAAGGAAAAATAAAATATTGGAAGAAGAAATTTCCCTTCTAAGAATTCAATTGTAGGAAGATGAAAAGAAAGAGAAAAACTTGACTAATTAGTTAGAAGAATCTATAATAGAGGTTGGTAAAAATCAAAAGGAACTTGATGCATCTCTCAAAAAAATAAGCATTCTCAATAAATGGTAGAAGGAATGCTTGCAAGAAATTGAAAATACATATCATATCATTAATTAAAAGAACCAAGAAATTTCTCAATTAAATATCACGGAAAAAAAGCAGGTGAAGCTCCATGCGACGAAGGCACAAGATCCAAGTCCCTGTAGAGAAATATTGATGATAATCCTGATAGTAGGATCCCTTAGAGGCCAAATCGAAGTGAAGGAAAAAAGAATATTAAAGGTGATCCATGAAGCAATGTTGAAGTAATCAAGGAAAAGGATCAACAAAAGGTTGTACCTACTCCATGAAAGAACGTCTACAGAAGATCATCAAGACAATAAATCTCATCCACATACCCTAACATTTTTAATGGATATTATTTTTCATATTATAACTTTGGGAATATGGCTAGGGATTGTAGAATGTATGTCATGGATGATTATTAAGGACATCATTAAAACCTTATAAGCAAGTTTGACATATTTCAAAATGACTTTGCCAACAAAAATTATATGCCATTTGCACCATCATTAAGGTTCAACATTGAATGTTACAAAATCCATAACTATGGACATATAAATCATGGTCGTAGATACAAGATAAAGGAGAAATCTAGCATCAGGTACAAGAAGATTTGGAGAAGAAATAAAAACCAAGAGGAACATGTAAAGGAAGAATTCCCAGTGGTTATGCTCTCAGGCCTTATAAAATCAAAAGAACGTGATAAATCTACAATAGAATATGTAAAGGTTTATGATGATCCAACCAAAGAGTTGTTTCATATGTTATTCTAAAGAATCCAATCTGATGACTCCATTCCTTTTGAATCCTATAGAGGGGGATTCTATGTAGTAGTTGTTGCACTTTTGGAGATCTATCCTTTGACATGCTGACATATAATAGATGTGAAGAAGTCCTCATAGCAATGATCATCATGGTGGGAAGATAGTCATCCTTGTGGAGGAGTAGGTTTGAAAAGAAAATTCATGGATAGAATTTCAAAATGATTCAGGTGGAATCAACTATGGAAACCCATGTGCAACATAGCATGTCATGGAGAGATAGGTAATCTAATGCAGGTAGCATCAAACGAAGATAATTGGTTAGTGGAAAAGAATCAGTTAAAATAAGACATGCATTTTGTAGGAACTTAGAGGAAGATATTTCATCAGGGGGGATAACCCTTTTCCATTAATGACAAAAAAGGGGAGAAAATAGGTCAGGATCATTAGAGGCATGGAGTTAGGGGGAGCACTAACTATAGGGGGATTATGTGTTTCCATCAATGAAAATGGGGGATATTGTTGAATGGTGTTGTTTTTAATGATAATGTTGGTTCTTGAACACCCTTAATATTTGTTTGGATTTCATTAATTGAATCTCCAATTGTTAAAAAACCAATTGAATCTCCAATTGTTAAGAAGCCCTAGAAATCCCTAGAAGCCCCGAACCTGCTGACGAATTTGAGGATGAAGATCAATGTATTTTCTCCTAAATACCACCATCTTTGGATGTTCCTTGTCATGTCGATTCCAATGGTATATGGCATACCTCGTGGGTCCTCACGATTTGAACGATATGCCTTTCATAAGGTCAAATCCCCCTTGTTGTGGTCAATATCCCCATAAGAATATGATGTGGAAGTTATCATAGACTATAATCATGCTTAAGTCATGAGGATAAAAATAAAATTTATTAAGAATAAAATAAAATTTTAATATGGTAAAAATACCTTATGGAGGGGCTCAAATTTTAATCCAAGTAAGTCAGCATAAATAAAGGAAGGGTTTTTGGCTCCAAGAAATTTGAATTTTCAAAATTCAAATTTTCTTGAAAGGCAAGTCGGCCTACCTCTTAAAAAGGTACCTCGACCTCTATATAAAAGAGACACTTTAGCTCTCCATTGTGCAAAATCAAAGTGTAGATCTTGAGCAAAAAAAAATTCTGATTTTTTTGTGGCTAAGGGAGTTATGAAGATAGAGGTTGAAAGTTTTGGGTTAAATATTTTCATTCTTAAGTTATGGTTTTCATTGAGGTTTAGATCTATTATGTGCACTTCCTGAAGCACATAGTTTTGGTCCCACTTGAACATTATGAAGAAAACATACATTCATCCCTCTTTGATTCGGCCCCCCTTTGCAGCATTTGTGGCATGTCACTTGAAGAATACATCTGAGATTTCCTTGAGGCCCTTATGTAGGAGTATATGCCCTTGCCTAAAGTTCTGCACTGGTTAATGAGGTTCATTATGAGTGGTTTATTTGTGACTAGACTGCTCTTATCAACACAACTACTTATGGTGTGCTTCAAATCTAAATAATTGTGGAATTTTCATTGTCATTAGAATCCAATACAAGCAATGTGTAAAATTTGTTACGTGCAGGAAGTTGAATAACATTATCTGGTCGCATAAACAATCGATATCATACAATAAAGGATATATATATATATATATATATATATATATATATATAGAAATAGTGGTTTGGATTGGGTTATAATGTAACACATTAGTTCGTTGACTTGAATAAATGGAAATCACAATCATTTTTTAACATCAATTAACCTAAGGGTTAGATCGCGCAGGTTGTGGCTGTGTTTGCTTCAAGTGAATAATCATGTGTGTTTGTGTTACTCCCATTTAACACATTGGTTCGTTGACTTGAATAAATGGAAATCACAATCAATTTTTAACATCAATTAACCTGAGGGTTAGCTCGCGCAGGTTGTGGCTGTGTTTGCTTCAAGTGAATAATCATGTGTGTTTGTGTTACTCCCATTGAATTGCATGAAGAGATTGATGAAATTGTAATATCTGTGGAGCACAAGATTTTTGGATGGAAAATTACAATTCAGAGTTCCACAGGTCAAAAAATGAAGTCTGTTTTGGCACCTTTCTCATAAAATTTGCAGAAATATAGCCAGGTCTAAGGTTGTGAAGTTCAATTCAATATAGTGGTTTCCATTTTTGAAAAGAGGATGATATTTTTTTCAGAAAAAAAAAAAGAAACTATCTGGTTTATATAACGTACCAACACATATTCCATTGTTCATTTTCAGAAAAATAACATAAAAGTATGATCTACATATTACATTCATTGAACCCAGGCCATGCATTATGTGATATATCCAAAATAAAAAAAACTATGACAAACTGATAGAGATGATGATAGTGCATTCAAACATTGTGTCGTGCACATTAACAATTGCGCCCCCGTCCTATCAAGCATTTTTTCCAAAAAATGTCATGCAAAAACAAAAACTTTATAAACACTAAGAAGGAAAAAAATTTCCATGTTATCCCTATGTTCATGTCAAAAACTTCATAGTATATTCAATGTATTGGTACCGAGCCCCGAGCCCTGAGTAGATGCTTTGCCAGCCTCATATAACAAGTAGTGCATTTGTCCAAAGTTTCCATTCAGCCTCAGCTTGGATAGGCGGTCTGCTTCCCTCTTTTTTTCTCTGTAAACATGGTGAAAAGAAATATGGTTGAAATATTTCTTCAGAGCATATATTATGGCCATCCAGTGAGTTAGATGAGGCGGTGAAAATTCATTTTTGTGTTTCATATGCTCAATAATAACCATGGAATCTCCAAATACTGGCATTGATTCAATATATAATTTCTTTGCAAATCACAGCGGTCCCCATAATGCCAGTGACTTCGCCCTGGTGTTTGTGCCTTGTCCCCCATTCCAATAGATCTTATAATAGCAATTATTATCCATCATAAGCCAAACACCACAACCACAAGATTTATTTTGTGTCGCACTGTAAAAAAAATCCAACAAGATATGTAATCGGATGTGGTCTCAGGCAGTTGTTGTAGTTGTGATGATCGAAATAAACAACAGTAATTGTATTTGTGACTGTGGTGGGGTTAGCGAAAAGAGGCATAGGTATGGATGCCCAAAGCTACTAGTGAAAATTCCTTTCTTCTAGTATGGAACACCATGAACATGACGTTGTAAGAAGCGATAAGTCCCTTGGTGATCTAGAACCAAAAAAAATATTACAATAGTGTGTTGTGTCAACAAGGATTCATTGGGAGCTTCCCCGATTTCTTTATGACCATCTTCACAATTGCTTCAAAGAACCCGTCAATAACTTCATGCTTGGACCGTGTTATCATTACAGTCAAAGGAAGACTGCAACAAGATCCTCAAACAAGCAGTGAATGGATTTAGCAAGGGTTTTCATGACGAAATCCTAGAAACCCTAAAGTGTCTTCATATTTGGCTCTCTATTGTTGATAATTGATGAGGCCACTGTCTAAAAATATTTTCTATTTTAACGTGAATTTTCAAAATAATACATATCCTTATATTTGGAAATGAGATTTATTCTTGTGGTGACATGCAAAAATTGGAGGTCATGTTAGACAACTAGCGAAGTTCACGAAATAACATGATTAAGACACATCAAATTAATTCAAATTCATCCGCAAGGCACATCGACAATATGAAATTCACATGGATATGTAGGAATCACTGATGTGTTGAAATGTAGGAATCACTCATGTGTTGAAAAGTATGAATCATTGAGATGTTGAATATTTTTTTTTATTTTTTTATTCGTTGTCCTCTGTCTGTCGAATAGTTAACATACTTCCAAAAAACATTTTGTTGCATCATCACTAGAGGTAATGCATTTTATAGATGAATTTTATAGAATGACACTTGTGAAGAGACATTATGTAGAGTAGCTAATTAATTATAAAGTTTAAAATGGTTTTTATAGTATCATATTGATGCAAATAGGAATAAGTATTGATATCATAATTCACAAAGTTGTCTCAGGTACATGGTATTACGAGTATTGAAGGTTATTTGATTTTAAATGTTAGTGCAATAATCATTGAGTGGAAGGAGGTTTGATCATTGTGAGCCAGTGACATTATTAGGCATTATGATTGACACATTATAAAGGATAAGGATAGTTTGTTGACGGTCTGAAATGCATACACCATTTCACCTCCTGTTGGCATAAGTGAAATTGAAACAGTACTGTCTCTTATATATGTCACTAGTGTGTGTTAGTTTGACCATCTAAGGCTTGGTACATTTTTATTCACACATTGATAGGGTTTAACAGAGGAACATGTAACTTAAGCATAAATAGGGTTTGTTGTTGATCTTGTTATTAAGAAAAAGAATATCTTATTGTGATAGTGGAATTAATCGATTTTGTGCTACTAGGGTTTGATCTTTTTATAGAGAAGTTGTTATTTTTGTTAACGACCTTATGCCAATATTACATATTGAAAAAATCAACAAATTTTTTTGATACTGTTCAGTTTGATATTGAACAGAAGATGATCTAGTCTGAAAATTGTGAAACATGGTCCATCATGGTAAGATGAAGGTTGGAGCCTTTAGGGAAAGTGGAAAATTACAGAGTAGGGTGACATGGTCATGCAAGGAAGGAGAGTGTAGTCTTCATCAGGTCGGAGCCTCAGAACTTTTCAGGGTGGTAGGGTGGTGCTAGGGCAGGTTGAAGCTTGCGCAGGACGTTGTAGCATCCTTCCAGTTGGAGCTGGTAAACAAAATGTTGGAGAATCCTTTAGGTTGGAACCTGTAAACAAGTGATTTGGAGCATCCTTCCAGTTGGATCTAGTAAACAGGGTGTTGGAGCATCCTTCATGTTGGAGCCTGTAAACCAGCGTGCTGGAGTGTTCATTCTGTTGGAGAAAATTAAGTTTGAAGGTGTATCTTCCTATAGATGTAAATTAGTGAACACAAATTAGAGCGTATATTCAATTGGAGCAGATAAATTTAGAAGTTGGAGCTTCCTATTGATTTAAATCATTGAAGACAAATAATAAGAAGCATTCAATGGTTTTTCTCCCGAAAGGGTTTCCACCTAAAAATTTGTTGTCTATTGTCTTGATGTTTGTGCATTGTTGAATGTTGTTGTCTACTGTTCATGTGATGTAATGTTAATGTGAATTTACTTCTCTGAATATTAAAAAACAACTAATTGGAAGGAAATATTGATTCACCCCTCTCATTGTTTCCAACATGTAGCACACTCCAACTTGTTTTTTGTCGTATTATAGGAACCAATGGTCATAGATCTAGTCCAATATTTAAATTCATTGGATTAGTGAGATACTATGTCTTGTGTGAGATCTGAATTGTGCCAAGAGGAGGAGGTCAAGTGCCTTATATATAGTCTTATGGGAGGCCGAATGGATGCCACAACAATTTGGGATTACTTGATCACTTATAATGGGCAACTTGACCTTCTTGGAGCCAAAAATTCAAATTTAATATTTAAAAATTATTTCTTTTGAAATTTACATGAAGTACATGTCTTGTATTTATTATTACATATATTTTGGAGGGTGTTATGAAAATAGCTCCAAAAATAGAAGAAAAGAGATATCAACACCTTAGAAATAGCCACTTGGAGGGGGAAACCTCTAAGAGATCAACACCTTAGAAATAGCCACTTCGAGGGGGAAACCTCTAATACATTACATAAATGAACAATTCTTAGATGATACAAATGAAAAAACCTCCTTTCTATATATAGGAGTCCATGGGAGCCTAATAGCAATCACAGTGGGTCCATGATGTAATCTGGCCAGGCTAACAAATAATAATGTAAGAGACACAATAATAACAATATGGGGGTTACATGGGTACATATTAGCAATGAGGGTTACACTAATAACAACGAGGGACTATACTAGTAATATAAGGACCTAACATGCTCCTCTCCTTGAAAAGTGTAGTCTCGATGCTTGAGTAGCTCCGGGTGCTTCTGTATAAAATTCTCATCCTCCCATGTAGAATCTTCAGTGGGTAAGTTCTTCCATTTGATGAGATACTCTGAAATTGATCGATTTCGTAGCTATCGAGTTCTTATTTCCGTGACTGCTTCAGGTTCCAATATGGTTTTTCCTTCCTCATCAAGTTATGGCAATATTGTTTGAACTGGAATTTTGTCCCCTATAACCTTTTTTAAGCATGAAACATGGAAAACTGGATGCACTCACGACGAAGCAGGAAGCTCCAATTTGTATGCCATAGTACCAATCTTTTGCATCACCCTTTAAGGACCATAGTACTTTGGCGATAATTTATTATCCTTCCTAGCTTGATTGAGGGACATTTTTTTGTATGGTTGTAGCCGTAAAAATACCCAGTCTCCCACATCAAAACTTCTCTCACTGCGATGTTGATCTACCTGTTGTTTCATTCGATTTTGTGCCAAGTTTAGGTTATCCTTTAAGAGTTGGAGAAATTCTTGTTGATGCTCAATGTGATCCTCCACTACTTGAACCGTAGAATTTTCCCTTAAATAAGATGTGATGGACGATGGATGATATCCATAAAGTGCCATAAATGGGGTCATTTTTGCTGCAGTATGGAAGGAAGTGTTATACCACCATTCAGCGAGAGGTAACCACTTGACCAATTGTGCTTGCTTATCAGATACAAAACAACGAAGATATCCTTCCAAACATTTATTCACTATCTCTGTTTGACCATCGGATTGAGGATGATAAGATTAGCTATGAGCTAGTTGAGAACCCAAACAAGAAAATAATTCCGTCCAAAAATTTCCTGTAAAAATGGGATCTCTGCCACTTACAATAATCTTTGGGTTTCCATTTAGCTTTTGAATTGTTTCCATAAATGCAGTAGCAACTGTACTTGCTTTAAATGGATGAGATAATGCACAAAAGTGTGCATACTTGGTAAGTCTATCAACTACCACCATGATGACACTCCTTCCTTCGGACTTAGGTAAACCTGTGATAAAATCCATTGAAATCTCCTCCCAACGTTGACTTGGAATAGATAAAGGTTGTAGAAGACTCTGGGTCTTAATTGTCTCAACTTTATTTTGTTGGCAAACCAAACATTCCGCCACAAACTTTTGAATATTAGATTTAAGGCCATCCTGAAAAAATTCTTTCTTCACCCTGTGGTAAGTTTTTAAAAATCCCGAGTGTCCTCCTAAAGGATAAGTGTGCGATTCCAAAATAATATTTTGTTTTAGTTATGAATATTTGCAAATATATAAGCGATATTTGTACCGTAAGGAATCATTTTTCCAACTAAATGTATCATATGTACTAGGATCTTGCTGCAACTTTTGAATGAGTGTCCACACTTCTTCGTCCTTCTTCCATTCATACCTTGCTTCGGTTATCCAATATGGTTGGATAATAGAAATGGCACAAAGCAATGTTTCCACCTCTTCATCCTTTCTTGAGAGTGCATCTGCAACAAAATTTAGCTTCCCTTTTTTGTAGATGATTTCAAAGTCATAATCCAACATCTTTGTGACCCATTTTTGCTACTCTTCTGAATATAGTCTTTGTTCCAAAAAGTGTTTAAGACTATCATGATCATTTTTTACCTTACAGTGTCTTCCCATTAGGTAAGGTCTCCATTTCTTTAGTGCATGTAGTATTGCCAACATTTCCTTCTGATAAATAACCTTTTGTAAATACTTTCATTTGATTGAACAACTTTCAAAAGCAATGGGTATTCCTTCTTGCATTAAAACAACACCAATTCCATTTCCTGAGGCATCACATTCCACAATAAAGGTTTTTGTGAAGTCTGTAGTAGCTAAGACTAGTGTTAGGCACATTGCCTCTTTAATATGTTCAATGGCCTTAGTTGCTTCAGGAGTCCATGAAAATGCATCTTTCTTCAATAATGTTGTTAGGGGTGCTGCTATTCTCCCATAATTCTTAACAAACTTGCGATAATACCCTGTTAACCCGAGAAATCCGTGCAACTGCTTTATGGTTGTGGGGACTTTCCATTCCTTAATGGCTTTAATTTTGTTAGGGTCTACCTTAACACCCTCGTGAGATTCAAGATTCAATATGATCCAGATATTCCACCTCCTATACTCCAAAGAAACATTTGGATGTTTTTGCATATAATTTTTTCTCCTCCAATAGTTTGAGCACCCTATCAACATGTTGAACATGATCCTTCCAAGACTTGCAGTAGATTAGTATATCATCAAAAAATACTAGCAAAAATTTCTAAGGAAGGGTTTGAAAATGGAATTCATCAACCCTTGAAAGGTAGAAGGTGCATTGGTAAGGCCAAAAGGCATGACCAAAAATTCATAATGAACCTTATGAGTTTGAAATGTTGTTTTCGGAATATCTTCAGTCTTCATTCCAATTTGATGATATCCTGAATGAATATCCAACTTGGTAAAATAAATTTCTCCATGTAATTCATAAATCACAAGAATGGGAAATTTATCTTTAATAGTGAGCTTATTGAGCTCCCTATAATCCGGACACATGCACGATGATCCATCCTTCTTGTGCACCAATACTACTGGAGCAGAGAAAGAACTTTGACTAGGTTGAATTATACCAGCCTCTAACATTTCTACAATCATACGTTCAAGTTCACTCTTTTGGACATAAGGATATCTGTAAGGCCGGATGTTTGGAGGAACACTTCCTAGAATCAAATGAATAGCATGATCATGATCACAAATAGGTGGGAGTCCTTTGGGAGTATCAAACACCTTGGAATGATTGTCCAAGACGTTTTGGAGATATGGAGAAATAGATGATTTTGATGTTGGAACTTATAGAGAACATAATTTTGCAATTACGCCTTGTTCTTTCTTTTCTGGCTTCCCTGTGATACCCCATAATTCAATTTCCTTTCCTTTCGAAAAAAATTTCAAGAAAAGTTCTTGAAAATTAAAAACTATCATCCCCAAAGATTGTAACCATTGTACTCCTACTACAACATCAATACCTCCCATTGGGATGGAAAGCATTGGACTATTCAATACATATGCCCCCATGGATATCTTGATATTATGGCATTTTCCAGAGCAATTTATAGTTCCTCCATTCGCAACCATCACTTGACATTCTGGTGTTGGGTATAGGAAACAATTCAATTCCTTGGCTACCTTACAATGAATAAAATTATGGGTACTACCCGAATCAATAAACACTATGACCTTTTTCTTCTTGATATGTCCTTCTAACTTGAGAGTTTTAGGAGTGGTAATTTTTGCCAATGCATTACATGATATGGTCAGACTCATTTCTTCTTCTTCTAGGGTTGCTTCCTGGTGTATATCCTCTTCTTTTGAAGTTTCTTGTTCATTTTCTTCCTCCTCTTCACAATATATGTAAAATAATTTCTTCTCAGCACACTTATGACCTTTAGTGTATACAAACAATAAGGGACTATACTAGTAATATAAGGACCTAACAGAGGGCTAATTTATTAAATATGAATACTGACCATAGCCAAAAAAATCCAATAATATTCAACTCTAATTTCACTAACTTTTATTTAAATAGTGGACAAAATATCTTGAACCTTACTACATATCACAAACTCACTCAATAGGACTTTGGATTCTCCCAATTAACTATAAAATTTCCAAACAATGGTGAGATAAAATTCTATTTTGTTTCATAGGTATTAAATTTATACACAGTTGTACAATATGAAGGGTCATAACTATCTAAATATTAGGATCTAAAACATTAATTTAGTTCATTCACACTATAAATTAATTCCAACTAGGTCATACTATTGTAGATTTTTTTTTTCATTTACTGATGGGGGGGAATTTCTGTGACTTGGCTAAAGGCCAAACGTTCCCCTGATCATCAAGGTATCTTGATATCAAGTGGATCATAATATAGTTTTTAATCTATATTAGCACTTTATCAGTGGAAAAATGGAGCCTCTTGTTAGCATAGTTTTAGTGATGGATCTTATTTTGGTGATTTTGAGTGCAAAAACTTTCAAAGCCCATTTGGGGCATTAAACAACCATTTTTTGAGTCAACACTTTCCACTCATAGTTTCCAACCTCTAGATGTTATTCTAAACATTTAGAGCTTTCCAATAGTGCAAATATCACCTTAATCAAAGTTTGTATGATGAAATTATGCATCCCACAAGCTAACCCACGCCTTTAACCACCATGGAACTAAATGGATGCCACATTGGTTCACATTACTTGCACACGTAAAATAGTCACCTATTGAATTTCAAGAATATTCTATGGGGTCAAAAACCTTAATCCTAATGGGATTTGGTGCACGCAAACACCCAAACCCTGTCACTAGGTAATGATCAAAACATATTAAAAATTGGGTTCGTAGGGAAGGAAGGGGTTCCATTATGATTTTTTTGACTATTATTCAATAGTTGAGAAGAAAAAAGGACTATGATATTAGAGTATAATAAATTAGAACTTGTGGTAGCCATACATGCCATAATGTCCATGGAAACTCCATATGTGGAACATGTGGGCATAGCCTCCCAAGAATGGTGCCCCACAAGTAGCTCACCTCTATGTGAGAATTCATTTCCAAATCTCGGGCATTAGCCTTGCCATAGGTTATTATTTCATTTATCCTTCAAGTTACATGCCCTTAGTTAATTAGCTCTTCAAGTCTTCAAGTTACATGCCAGTAATTAGGCAATTAAATTTTATTATTACCTTAAGGTTTGTTAGTCTCATTGTAAATCCATAAAAAGGATATTATCCAGATGATTAAAGATAAGGAATATGTTTTAGGTTTTCAATTTCATTCCTTATTTTCTCTATTTTCTTTGGTTTTTCTCCATTTGTCAATGGTTCTTCTAGAATGAGGTTCATTGAGCCTCATCAATTGGTATCAAAGACTATGATTCAAGCTTGTCTCTCACCCTACCTCCCAGTTTTCCCTTTCGTGACTATTATTGTTTTAGCAAAGAGATAGATTTTATCATATTTGGTTGACACCACTATCTTTCCTAGAAAGGTCTATGGAGCTCATACACTTACAAAATATCTCATTACATATTCTTCCCTGAATAAACCACAGGTACTTCACTGGGGGAGAAATACCATACCACGTGCATTCATATTGGGGGATATATATTGAAGAAAAAATGGCATAATATATTGAGAATATATCAAGGGGTAAACAGTTTTATATTGGCAGGTATAAAAAATGGAGCTCAAAGTTAATGAAAAAATATAAAGGGGTATAAAAATGCTAATGAAAAATGGATATCTACAATATCTAGTGAAAGTGGGAGTTTTTTAATTTGGGGAGGTGTATTGGGTTCGTATTGGTAGAGAGTTAAAAAATGTGAATTTTAGAGGTATTTTCCAATATGTAGTCAAATTAAGAGTATTTTTTAGTATGCCACAAACACACGTGATATGTTAAAGGTTCATTGAGTGAAGCCCTCATGAGAGAAACAACCAACTATCCCTGATGTCTCTCTCATATGAATTTTCCAACTATCTTATTTTATTAAAGAATTTAGCTATTAGGAAGATATTACCAAAAATGTTCATAAATTAATATGGAAAATAGCTCAATACATAATGATTTGATTAAATATAAAGATTCCCAAAAAAAATCGTTCCATTCAAAATTTGTACCTAAGCTACTTAGCATCTATATGCTAGTTTGTAGCTACAATTATCTTTACTCGCATTACGTCTTCAACGTTAAATTTTCTATTTTTCTCTTCAATAAACTACATGCATCTAATTTTAGTTTAAGATCTATTGTCACTTTTCCATAAAAATAAGAAGTGGAAAATCACATTAAATCTTCAAGGGGAAGAATCTTTAAAAAATAATTGAAACACAATAATATAATGTAAATCTTTGTACATATTGTTTAATATCAATGTTCACGGGTCAAAATTGAGCCTCTCAGAATGATATATTATAAAAATTGACCTTTATTACTATTGAAATGATGTAAGAGATTAGAACCTCGACATCTATTAAAAATAAAATATTATAAATACTTTCTTTAAAAATAGATGGGCTTTGAGGACAGGGAAAATCTTTAAAAACCATTGAAACAAAATAATATAATGTACGAAAATTAAAATCCGTATAAATATTTTAATTCGATAAGTCAATCTTCCAATAACATTAGATTAATCGAATTGTGTTTTTCAGAGTTAGATGACACAATTATATATTGTTTGTGTTGATCATTTATGAATGAATGAATGATATTGTAACAAGACTAAAAATATTCTATGGGATTATCAACCTCTTTGTGTTTTTGTCTTTTGTAATTCAATATTTTTCTTACTCAAATTGATGATGAGCTGAACCAACCTTCTAACAGTGCCCTCACTAAAAAGACAATGCCATGGAATTGATGCTAACATACTGCAGTAAATGTCCCTAATGTCTCTGAAAGCATCACATTCCAAAGTGAAATGCTTTTATGATTCCACTACCCTATAAGTGCAAAAAGTACACACCCTTTCTTCCCAAGCTTCTTTAGGTATTTTCCACCGTCCAGTTCACATCGAAGTTGATGTGAGTTAGTTCTTAATTGACTAATAAGAATCTTTGCTCTGCACGGAATGTTAGCTCCAATGTACTCTTTTTGTTGGAGATCACAAGTGGGGTTGAATTCTTGAACATAGTACTTCTTCTTTCTACCCAACTATTTTCCCCATATACCTTTATAGAACTTATCCAACACAAAATTCTTTGACTCCTTGCTATTTGTGGGACATGCATTAAGGTAAATATTCCATTTTCGCATCCATTTGTTGTTTTGTCTCATCCATGATTTCTTTCTTTCACTCATGCCTTCATTGAAGATAAATTTCGGCCTTTTACCTCCTCCCATTTGCTCAATTATTTTTAGATACCTTATAATGATGTTGGACAAAGAAACTATGTTATTGCAAGAAAACAATCGACATTACTATATCACTTCAAACTCTCATTTATTATTAAATGTACCGGTAGGTCTTGTATACACAATTATGATTACATAATAAGAGGGTTACTAATCACGTTTTAAATAAATAAAATTAAAATAATAAAAAATAAATTATTTCTATGTTATAATGTTCACTTTATACCTTGGACATTAATTTTTTAGGCAAATCCCAAAGACTGTTCGTTTGCATTATCTACCTGCGACCTTGCGGCGGGGATGATAATATATATATATATATATATATATATATATATGATATCTAAAAATAAATAAAAGTATAATTTTTAAAATTTATAATAAAATTATTATTTTCAAATAAAAAGACTATTCATTGAGATATTAAAATTATATTAATACCTAATGTAATTACATGATTAATCAAATTATTTTGAATTATATGGTATAGTTTTTAATAAATTTATCATTAATTGAGAATTTTTAATATATTATATAATTATTTAAATAATTATTATTTTTTAACAAAAATTAAAAATATATTATAAATAAATATATTTTTAATAAAATTAAAAAATATTTTTTTTTGGTAAATTGGCTTCGGGTCTTTCTATTTCTTTTAAAAGGGAAATTATACGTACAAGTTAAAAAAAATAAAAAAAAATGGTATCAACCTAGCCAGAGGGAAACAAATTCTGTTGACGATCTGGTGGAGTCATATCCTAACCAAAATTTAAATGTCTTGATCAAGTCTAGTAACGCTAAAAACATTGAAATATCACGTTGACCTCTATCACTAACTTGACAATGCTCGGTGGTTTCTAACTAAAAATAAAAAGCACTAATCAGTAGACGACTCAATTTGGGTTGAATCCTTTGCAGTGGATCCCTGTTGGGTCGGCAGGGGAATACATGGGATGCGAGTTTTAATTCTTGCCAATTTCCTGTTCACCTGATTCATTCCAAACTTCACATGTTGTATGCCCTCAAAAAACAAGGCCAACTCTCCCTATGTGTGCAAGGGGTCTTCTAGTGTCGCTCCCATAACTTTGACCATCAAGGTCTTCATCCTCAAGTATAGACGCAATGTATGAGTGTGTAGGTTCTTTCTCCCTCTGGGTTGTCCCGATTCTCCTACAATGTTAACTCATTCACACTCTAACTATGACATGCTCGGTTCAGGTTCAGAATTCAACATTTCCTCCCACTCTTCCAAACTGGAGCCTATTAGGTTTGGGGATGAGGCTCTGTATAAGGCAGTTGCCTCCACCTTTGGGCGGGATCGACCTCCTTGACCCCTCCCTCTGCCAGCTCAGCACTTACCACCACCTTGACCTCCATTGGTCACCTCCCTTCCTCAGCCTCGACCTTGACTGGGTTAGTGGTATTACAGCGCCTCAGACCCAAGTGAGCTATGTCCTTCCTTATCCAACAATTTTTTGTGTCCTCAGGGTCTTTCCTTGAAGGCCAGGTGCCAGATATTATGCCCCAGTCACAATTCTTAGTATTATATTCAACAAATGTTAACCCTGTAAACATTACATTAGTAGAACAAAAAATAACAAATTGTGATAGCATTAAAATTTCTAAGATATGAGATCTCATCAAACAAACATTTTATCCATGTTGGTTCACATACATAAAATTATCGGGCAAGAATACGATAAACAAGAAAATTAACAGAACATCTAAAGGGAGGTGTCCCAATAGCTCCTTTATAACTTTAGTTAGGAAGGTGAGGAGAGATTCTCGCCCTCGGAGATTCTTAGACTTTGGTTGGGTTCTATAAGCTAACCCTCTAGCCCAAAATTCGACCATGGATAAATAATTCTCAAGGCCATATAACCAAGTCCAAAAAACCCCATCCTCCTTATTTTAAGCATACCAGATTTGATCCATCGGGCGTGGGGAAGGACCACAATTCCAATTTTGAGCCTTTCTCCAGGCTAAATAAATAAACATAGATAGAGGGTGAGAAAGAGCCCCGAGATAGAAATAAAAATACATATAATCCCAATTCCAAACTTAAAAAAAGATCCCCTGCTAGTACTCGGGCTTGGAAATTAACCATTCACTGAACTCGCCATCATCTGAATGACACATAAGAATCGAAGGGAGGGGAAAATAAAATGTGACATACCCACCAACGTCCATTCCCTGATCCTCGACCCTGGTCATCCTGGAACAAGATGGGTGCATGTCGTCCTCTGGTCCCAATGTTCTCCCTACGTCCCTCCTCTCTGCAAGGTTAAGAATTATTTCCAAATTGCACCAAAAATAATACATGGATACCAATGTCTTCCACATTTCAATATTTTTCCTCGCGGGAGATCTCTCCTCCATTACTCCCACATACTTCTCCAAGTATATACACATGCGTGTGCATGTGATGGGGTGGCCACACCACCATGCCCTTGATCTTGTAACCATGGAAGCGAGAACCCCACGATAATATCTATCTTGGCTCGCACCCAAATCGAGGAAAAATTAAAAATATAATTATATTAGTATATTTTGGTTTTTCATTTTTCAAATAAATTTATCATATATTATTTTTATTAATATTTTTAATACAAATAATAAACATCTTTCTTAATAAAAATTTAAAATATAATTCTACTATTTTATTTTCATTTTATATATAAAAATATATTACTTAGAATATTTTTAGAATTAATTTTGATTAATGTCTATGGGGTCTTGGATAGACGATGATCGATGCTTTGTGAAGGCACTCCTTGATGTGAAGTTACCAGTTCAATTCCTTGATGTGAAGTCATCAGTTCAATTCCCCGCCCCGTTAGTGTGATATATTGGACATGATGATGATGTAGCCCCACCAAGCATACAAAAAATAAATCATTAATTAAATTTATTTATAATAAAAATCCAAAAAATTGACATATTACGAGGATATATTTTAGAGAAAAATTTATATATATATATATATATATATATATATATATATATATATATATATATAGATGATGTAATTGCAATTTAAAATTTTAAAATTGTATTAATAAATAGTATATCCATATCTAATTTTTTCTTTAAAATAGTGATAATAATCTAATTTTAATAAGGCTCATTTGTTTGTGGGACAAGGAACATATGTCTGGAAAATGATGTTGTTCCTAAAGTTTATAGAGTTGGACATACTCTACCCCTTCTTGATTCGAGCCTATGATCTTTTATGAGGAAACAAATACTCTTAACTATTAGGCCCACTCAGATTGTACCAATAAACAACTAAAACAAAAAATATTTTAAATCTTAAAATAAAGTTATTTATTTTCGACCCAATAATTCTCTCTTTTGATTAGGAATTTAGACCTACCCACAAGTTTTGAACCAGTGACCTTAACATCAATGAGTACCTTAATAGTTCACCCAATCATCTTCCATTCAAAGCCTCATGGACTTAACCCAATAATTTTAACATTATAAATATTCTCATACACAATAAATATATATATATATATATATATATATATATATATATATATATATATATATAAAAAAAAGTAAGCACTGGCCAAAGGTCTAACAATGAAAGACACATTTTGGTTTACACCAAAAAGTGCTCTACAACCTAGTAGAAGGGAGATGTTATGGTGAAGCATTAGGTGAGAAATTAAAATAAAAATTTTAAGAATTAATGTTGACTCAATTTAAATATTCAAATTACTCATATATATATATATATATATATAAAGTCAATAGAGTTTAGCTTGGGTGGAATAATTTTTATCCTCTCGACCCAGGTTCAAGTCTCATTGTTATGAAACCAACTCCAAAAATAGAAGGAAAGAGAGATCAACGCCTTAGAATTTAGCCACTTCGAGGGGGCAACCTCCTTTACATTACATAAATGAACAATTATTGGATGATACAAATGACAAAACCTCCTTATATATATAGGAGTCCATGGGGTCACAATATAATCCTAGCCGACCTAACAATAATAATGTGAGGACACAATAATAACAATATTGGGGTTACAAGGGTACACCAATAACAATAAGGGGGTTACACTAATTAACAAAAATAAGGGACTGCACTAGTAATATAGGGACCTAACATGCCCCTCTCCTTCAAAAAAGTGTTGTCCTCAACTTTTGAGTAGCTTTGGATGCTTTTGTATAAAATTGTGATCCTCCCATGTAGAATCTTCAGTGAGTAAGTTCTTCCACTTGATGAGATACTCTAAAATTGATCGATTTCGTAGTTGTCAAGTTCTTGTTTCCGTGATTGCTTCAGGTTCCAATATGATTTTTCCTTCCTCATCAAGTTCTAGAAATATTGTTTGGACTAGAATTTTGTCACCTATAACCTTCTTTAAACATGAAACATGGAAAATTGGATGCACTCGCAAAGAAGCAGGAAGCTCCAATTTGTATTCCATAGTACCAATATTTTGCAACACCTTGTAAGGACAATAGTACTTTGGTGATAATTTATTATCCTTCTTAGCTTTCTTGAGGGACATTTGTTTGTATAGTTGTAGCCGTAAAAATACCCGTCTCCTACATCAAAACTTCTCTCGTTGCGATGTTGATTTGCCTATTGTTTCATTCGATTTTGTACCAAATTTAGGTTATCCTTTAAGAGTTGGAGAACTTCTTGTTGATGTTTGATTTGATCTTCCACTGCTTGAACCTTAGAATTTTCTCTTAAAGATGATGTGATGGACGGTGGATGATATCCATAAAGTGCCATAAATGGGGTCATTTTCGCTAGAGTATGGAAGGAAGTGTTATACCACCATTTAGCGAGAGGTAACCACTTGACCCATTGTGTTTGATTATCATATACAAAACAACGAAGATATCCTTCCAAAAATTTATTCACTATCTCAGTTTTACCATCATATTGAGGATGACAAGATGAGCTATGAGCTAGTTGAGTACCCAAACAAGAAAATAATTTCGTCCAAAAATTTCTAGTAAAAATGGGATCGTTGTCACTTACAATAATCTTTGGATTTCCATGTAGCTTTTGAATTGTTTCCATAAATTCAGTAGCAACTGTACTTGCTTTAAATGGATGAGATAATGCACAAAAGTGTGCATACTTGGTAAGTCTATCAACTACCACCACAATGACACTCTTTCCTTCAGACTTAGGTAAAACTGTGATAAAATCCATTGAAATCTCCTCCCAACATTGACTTGGAATGGATAAAGGTTGTAGAAGACCCGAGGTCTTGATTGTCTCAACTTTATTTTGCTGGCAAACCAAAAATTCCACCACAAACTTTTGAATATCAGATTTAAGGCCCTCCCAAAAAAATTCTTTCTTCATCCTGTGGTAAGATTTTAAAAATCCCGAGTTTGCTCCTAAAGGAGAAGTGTGCAATTCCAAAATAATCGTTTTTTTTAGTTGGGAATTCCTACAAATATATAAGCGATCTTTGTACCATAAGGAATAATTTTTCCAACTAAATGTATCAGATGTACTAGGATCTTGCTGCAACTTTTGAATGAGTGTCCACACTTCTTCATCCTTCTTCCATTCATCCCTTGCTTTGGTTATCCAATCTGGTTGGATAATAGAAATGGAACAAAGCAATGCTTCCACCTCTTCATCCTTTCTTGAGAGTGCATCTGCAACAACATTTAGCGTCACTTTTTTGTAGATGATTTCAAAGTTATATCCCAACATCTTTGTTACCCATTTTTGCTGCTCTTCCGAAGATAGTCTTTGTTCCAAAAAGTGTTTAAGACTATCATGAGTAGTTTTTATCTTGAAGTGTCTTCCCATTAGGTAAGGTCGCCATTTCTTTAGTGCATGTAATAATGCCAACATTTCATTTTCATAAATAGCTTTCTGTAAATACTTTCCTTTGATTTGACGACTTTCAAAAGCAATGGGTCTTCCTTCTTGCATTAAAACAACACCAATTCCATTTCCTGAGGCATCACATTCCACAATAAAGGTTTTTGTGAAGTCTTACATAGCTAAGACCGGTGCTAGAAACATTGCCTCTTTAAGATGTTCAAAGGCCTTAGTTTCTTCAAGAGTCCATGAAAATGCATCTTTCTTCAATAATGTTGTTAGAGGTGCTTCTATTCTCCCATAATTCTTAACAAATTTGCGATAATACCCTATTAACCCAAGAAATCCTTGCAACTGCTTTATGGTTGTGGGAACTTTCCATTCCTTAATGGATTTAATTTTGTTAAGGTCTACCGTAACACCTTCGTGAGATACAATATGACCCAGATATTCCACCTCTTGCACTCCAAAGAAACATTTGGATGTTTTTGCATATAATTGTTTCTCCTGCAATGGTTTGAGCACCCTGTCAACATGTTGAACACGATCCTTCCAAGACCTACTGTAGATTAGTATATCATCAAAAAATAATAGCACAAATTTTCTAAGGAAGGGTTTGAAAATGGAATTCATCAACCCTTGAAATGTAGAAGGTGCATTAGTAAGGCCAAAAGGCATGACCAAAAATTCATAATGACCCTCCTGAGTTTGAAATGTTGTTTTCGGAATATCTTCAAAGTTCACTCTAATTCGGTGATATCCTGAACGAAGATCCAACTTGGTAAAATATATTGCTCCATGTAATTCATCCAATAATTCATCAATCACAGGAATGGGAAATTTATGTTTAATAGTGAGCTTATTGAGTTCCCTATAATCCGGACACATGCACCATGATTCATCCTTCTTGTGCACCAATACTATTGAACCAATCCATAATTTGGTCATTGTGGGAGATTGGGTATAACTTTGCCTTGAAGAATCCAAATCAGGCCAGACCTGTGGCATTCAAAAGAAGAGTCAGAGGGCTACTATAGGACCGAATTTCAGATATTGAATATCTAAAATCACATAGATAATTCAATTTCAATATCGAGCTCCTCAAAAGCAAGAAAAATGTGTGTATTTTTTATTTCGAATTGCATAAGTCTTGATTGAAAAATCAGTTTGAGTTGATTCCAAGGGAATATTGTAGAATAGATATCACTACTGGGTTCTAAAATGCCCCCTAAAGAGAATTAAACACCATTTAAGCCTTCAGAAGGCTCTACTATGACTCATGAATATGAAGAATTGCAATATGACATATCAAAATTACAAGAGAAAGTGCACCAAATTTCGCTCTCGCAAAGAGAAAAAAAAAATAGAATGGAAGTTTTGAAGAAAGGTGTGGAAGCTAAGATGGATGGTTTGAAGAAAGGCATGGAAGCTAAGATGGATGGCATGGAAGCTAGCATGGAAGCTAAGATCGATGAAAAAATGAAAGACAACATGGAAAACATGAAGACTTATCTAAAATAAGACATGGAAGGTTTGAAAAAGTTAATACAAGAAATGTTTCCTAATGGCGAAAAGATAGTAGAGGAAAATCATGATGAGAACAAAATAAATGTTAATATTGATTTCATAAACTCAAATGTTGGATGGAATACCCACCATATTCCAAAGATCGATATGAGGAAGTTTGATGGCAAGGATCCCGTAACATGGATACTACATATGGAGCAATATTTTGATCTCAATAATATGAAAAACACTCAAAAGGTACGCATTGCAACTTTATACTTAGAACAAAATAAATTTGTATGGTATTGATGGCTTTGCTCCCGTACTTGGTCAATTTTTACGGAGGAAATGATAGCAAATTATGAGGATACAAAGAGAAACACCTTCTTTAGCCAATTGATAAATATCAAACAAAAGGGTTCAATGGTGGAGCACATTGAGGACTTCCAAAAATTGAATATAAGGGTAACTGATATTCCAGAGGAACACATGATTAATGTCTTCATTGGGACTTTAAAGGATAACATCCAACATGAGTTTTGCGTTTGGGAACCTAATTCATTGGAGAAGGAATTCAAGTTTGCAAGAAAAATTGAATGTAAAATTATGGTGACAAGGAAGCCTACCACTCACATCTATAAAGATGGAAGTGTTGCTACTCCTAGACTTCCACAACCTACAAGGTTGAAACCACAAAAATTGGAAAAAAAAAGATAAAAAGGGCTTTGCTACAGTTGTGATAGAAAATACAATAAAGGTCATAAGTGTGCTGAGAAGAAATTATTTTACATAGATTGTGAAGAGGAGGAAGAAAATGAAAAAGAAGCTATGTTGACATGTTCACATTCTGGAATAGAGTAAGTTCACATTCTAGAATAGAGTAAGTATGTTGCACTCTTCAGTGAATCTATATTGAGGGCTGACCTAGTACCAGAAACCTCTCTCTTACTTTCAAGCTGAGAGGGAGGTTAAATTGAATTTCTTCCCTAGTCGGTACCCAATGCCAAAAAATTTAGCCCCAAGGGTTAGCTTAAGCATTCTAGATCTAGACATGAATTTTTTTGATATCTTTAACATTTTAAGTTTCTCTTAACATTGAATCTATTGAATATCAAGTGGGATTGAATCTCTCTAGGTGAAAAATTTTCCTTAAGCATTACATGTAAAGAAAAGTTTTCATTCGAAAATATTCTCTCGACGCTTGATAGATCCTGAGTTAAGATAGATTTATGTTGATGAGTAGAAAATTGATCATTAATTTCTAAAATAAAATTCAACTATTTCAAAAATTATAAACTAATCTCAGATTATGTTCTTGTCTATTTATATTTTTGACAAAATATTTGCATGGGTATACAATATGCAATCTACAAAAATCAGTATGTGATTGCTCCCCATATGTATCAGGGTGGGGGATTGGACATCCTGGAGGTTGATGTGTCGTTTCATGAGGCTTTTATTCAGGTCACGATGGATGAAAATTTGCCTTATTCAAGGGTGGTTCCCTCCTCCGATCGGGTTGACACACCGCATATGCATGCGCCCCACCTGTCTATTGCCCCTGGTCCATGTGTTTCATCTGTTGATTCTCGTTCTTATGACTAGCTACCAGATGCTCACTGACATGCCCCCTATCATCGATCATGCAAAAAAACTATCAAAACCTCCACTGTCCCAAAACTTCTAATTTTTGGTCATGATGTGTTATGGGATTGTGTTGTGAGCCTATAGAAGAGGGCATTGATTGGACGTTGGTTCTTCACCGATATTACTGAGGCCAACATGGAGGATTGGGTTCGATCTATATGGAAGCCCATTCTTGGTTATGATCCTAAGGTGAGTTTACTGTTAAACTCATGGTTTTGTATCCACTTTTTGCACCAGGACGATGCTAAATGTATTATTAAATCTCCTTATGTTCGTGGTCGTGGGTTTCTTATCCTTCACTAGTGGTATATTGGTTTTAACTCTCTTATGGATACACTGAGGAATAATATCGTATGGCTTAAACTATCAGGACTTCCCCTAGAAATCCAACCTCATCAGGCCATGAAAGACATTGGCAATGTTGTGGGTCATTTTATCTATTTGGACCCGAGATGCTTAGGTGCCTGGGACAAGCGGGTGGCTTGGATCTTGACAAAGATTGAATACAAGAACAATCTTATGGATCACATTGACCTTGAATGGGGGCCTATTAAATTTTGACAACAACTAGACTACTGGGATTTACCATTTTGTTGTTTATATTGTCATCACGATGGACACTTGTTGGAGAGATGCCCTCAGTGTTTCCATGTTGGTTGGGCAGGGAGAGGTGGACGGGGTGGACAACATGGACCGATGCTTCCACAACATCTGGGTCGAGGTATTGTTCCATTGAATTCTTAGTATTCAACTTTTCTTTCAAATGTACCATCCCATACTACATTTTCTCCTTCTTCCTCCCTATCCTCTCATGTACACTCGTCTCTACCTCCTATGGTTGATGCCCCTGGTCTTGATGGATTGCCTCATTTACACTCGAATTTGATTCTTCCTGAGTCTGTACATGCCCCTGGGTCTTCTCCGATGGTTCTTCCCCTTAGTGCTTCTGATTTTGTTTTTGTCTTTGACCCACCTCTTCCCTCTATGGAACTTGTATACATCTCCTCTGGGGATGCTCCTCCCATCCCTCTGCTCTCCACTTTAAACTCCCTTCCCATTCCAATGATCCTTCCTCCCTCTTCTCAGCTTATGGATGATCACCCCATCGAATCCTCACCACACAATTATATGGGGAGTGATATGGAATTTTGTTGAATAATCCAACCATGTACTTATCAAAACTCACCATCTACAAAGAGGGGGCTTCTTCGTCCATTCCTTGCATCAGTCTTGATTTTTCTCGAAATATCACAGTTCGTTGTAGAGGGGGTAGGGTAGTCATCACTTACGGGGTTGCCCTTTCGTTCAAATTTTGGATTTTATGAGTGCTTCTGATCTCAAACATGTTCTTATTTTTTCCTCCTCAGATTCTTGGGCCCTTAGAGAGGACATGCCTGGTTCAGGGATTCCTTGATGACAATCCTTTCTCTTAATCTTCATGGCTTGGGGGATGCCACTAAAAAATCTTATCTTCTTCATCTCATTCTTTCGATATGGCCTTTCATTATTCTGATACAAGAGACTATGACTACCAGGGATAAGGCCATTAACTATTTTTGTTCCATATGTCCTCATTGGTATGTTGTTGCGGTGGACTCCTCTGGTTTATCAGGTGGTTTGGTGGCCATCTAGGACCCCATATAGGAAAATTTGATTTCTTATAAATGATTCGCAGGTATTCTCATGTTTGGACATGTTTAGGGGTACTTTGGTCATGTTCACCTCCTCAATTTATATGCTCTTTGCAGATATCGGGTGACATTTTGGGATCATATGAAAGATTTTGGTTTATTGTGTTTGGATGCCCTTATTATTGCTAGTGACTTCAATGTGAATTTATCCAAGGCAAAGATTCAGAGTGCTCATGGAAGACCAGACCCTCTCGCAGATTTTCTGGTTGGTTTTTTTTGCAGAGTATCACTTATATGATATCCCTCCCTCTCCTTTGACACACTTGGAATAACAATAGGGCAGATGAAAAATATATTGGCAAAATATTGGATCATTTTCTGGTCCACGAAGAGCTTATGGACTCTTTTGGGCACTTCCGCTCATGGGTGATCCAATCATACATGTCCGATCACAACCCAGTTGTTTTGCAATGGAAGCTGGAGAACTATCAACTAGTGATTCCTTTCAATTTCAATTGAGCCTGGATAGATGATGCAGATTTCAAATGTCTTATGAAATCCATCTCGGGATCTATTGATAGAGAGGCTGATACGTCTTCTATGGAGTTGATTGCGAAGAAACTTAAGACTCTTAAGAGTCAAATTCATACATGGGAATGAAATAAAAAATCTCAGCTTCATAGGGATATTGATGAGACTATTAAGGAGATTGAAAGAATTGGAATGAGTCACGATAAATCTCCCCCATGGTCCTTTGTCTTATCCATGCTTAAGGAACTTGAAACAAAGAAGATGAATATTTTACAATTCCAGGTGACTTCTTGGTGCTTGAAGAGTAGGGCCATTTGGGTGAAGGAAGGTGATAGAAACACTCATTTCTTCCACCATTACGCTAATCACAGGAGGAAACAAAATACCATATGGGAGATCGAAACATAGGGTGGGGAATTTGTAAATACCACTGTGGAGTTACTGCAGGAGGTGGCCATGTATTTTGAGAAGTTCCTTTCTGTTAGGGAAGGTGTTTTGATTGAAGACCTCTTATGGGGGATTGATGAGTACCTTCGCAAGTTCTCTGAAACTGATAATGAGTTCATTTTCCGTCTAGTTACAAGGGAGGAAATCCTAGACATCATGAAAATTTTCTCTAAGGATAAGTGTCTGAGACATGACGACTAGATTGTTGAATTTATTCCTACATTTTTATGACCTGATGAGCCAGAATCTCCTTAACATTGTGTGTTAGGGTCCTATAAATTATAGGATCTCAAGGTGATTGAGTATTTTATATTTTCAATTTCATATTGTACATGAATCTCAATATTCAAATGATTTCCAAAAATATGAAAAAGAAAAGAGGGTATGTTAAAAAAAAAAATGAAAAAAAAGGACAGGAAAAAATAAAAAATTTAAAAGAATGAAAAAAAAGAAAAGAAACCCTCAAAAGAATAATACTGAAAGTGTTGCAAGTCAAAATGCCACCACTGATAAGTTATTTTGTTCAATTCATACAGTTTAAGCATGATTGAACAAGTTTGAATTTTTGTTGGAAATGATAGTTAATAAAGATTTACCAAACATTTTAATCTTGGTAAATCAGTAGCTAGGTAGAAATAAAATTGATTCAACAGTATAATCTAAATCAATAGGTGAAATAAGGGTAGAGTAGGATATATTTTCATAAAAAAAGTGATCTGGGTCTGCTAGTTTAAATGCACCATGCAGAAGAAAAGATGAAAAATGTTGGTTTAGATGAAAAGGGTAGGTATAAAGAGAAAGGATGACTTTGGAAAAATGCATGAAATTTTATCCTAATTTGCATTGCAAAGACATTTTACATGTCGGAAAGCAAAGGGATGATAATTTTATCTTAATTTTGGAGATTCGATCCATTTAAAGGTGTTCAGGCATTATTTTCCATTTTCCTAAGTTTTCACCCTTTCTTAATATACCGTGCATATTATATTTCATTTCCCAGCCCCATCATCATCCCTTCACATCGTGATTAAACCCTCACCACCTTTTCCATCATCCTAATCCATATTTGTAAATCTGACGACCAATATTTATTTTCGGCCCCCCCTCACCATCTGGACTTTACTGTCGAGGGGGGGGGGGGTGCGAAATCGGCGGTATTCCTCCACAACCATCCCCATCCCCGTGATCGTTACACTTTCACCTATCTTGTTGCGCCACCTCATCCTCCTATTGATCCCTCCAATCACCTCCTCTCCCGCTCAAATCAATCTGTTAAATAATTAATTTACTTAACAGTTAACCAACAAACCCGCACCATGGACAACAGAAACCCAGGGAAATTATAAATTGCCTCCTCCAACCTGTTTTAGAACGTTACCTTTCTCTCTTAAAACTGTTTCTGCTACATTTTTCCATTTCAAATTGTTACAGGTCCAAGAAAAGCCAGGAAAGACATCAATTACCTACAAATCACAGTAATTTCCTCCATTATTCTACTTTTTCCGTTATAATTTCCTTTATGTTCCTTGCATACATGAATAATTATCAAATTGATCAGTTTTTTAGCCTGAACCAGTCATGCCTCCCAAAAATGAAGGTCAATAACCCTTTAACCCTATGGTTCACCCTCCTATTGACCTGGACCATATCAACCTTACAAAAAAAGACTTCAAAATCCATGAGACCCTCTGTGAATTCGACCTATTTGATGTTTATCGTTGGTTAGAGGATAAATTAATAGATGGTCCTTATGACATTGGATTGTGGGACACCAATTTTCCTTACTACATTTTATCTAAAACCCACAGTGCCCCTGAATTCATCAGAAGGTCTTGTGACTGCTATATCCCTAATCAAAGAGTTATAATTTCCCCTACTGGTGAAGTCTTATTTACAATCAATGCCAAATGCATCATCCAAATGATGCAGGGACCCTCAACAGAAAATACAACACCATTTTCCCAAGAAGCCCTCATAGAGCTATACCAAAAGATAGATTTTTCTAAGAGAGCCCAAACCCTTGAACTGTTCTTGACTAAAAATACCCCTTTACCCAAGAAAATCCCTCCATGTTCCTCATCCTTATTCCCTGAAAGAAAAAAAACAAATAGTTACACTCCTCTCATATCTTCTTGGGTATTACTCTAATCAATGGGTAGACGAGGCAATTATAGGCTTTTTGACTATATTGTCTACAAACTCTAAACCCTATGTTATCTTTGACTTCAACCAATTCGAAGCTAACAACATCCATGACCAGTTTGTGAAATTCCATACAAAGGGGGTATTTAAGTATACTTTTGTCATTTTTTACATGTTTTTATATTTTCAGGAAGAAATATTTCAATTTTCCATGAATAAGATGGATGATGATGGACAGCCACAGTTTATCATCTTTTGGACCACTCTATTGATGAAAGAACAAGAAGAGTACAGCTACAAACAGTTCATTGAGCCACAAAAGATCCACTCACAAAGGAAATTGAGGAGACAGAGTCCCAGAAATCAGAGACGATGAAAATCATCATGGAGTAGACTGCCCAACTGAAACAAATGTAAATTGAGATGGAGAAAATGGTCAAAGAAAAAGAGAAAGCTGCAAAAACATCTATTGTCCCTTTAGAGGTTGTACCCCTTACAACCATTCCTGCATCAACAACTTCAAAAACTAACACACGAGATGTTGTAGATCAACTATCAAAATTAGTGGAGAACATGTCATAGCAATCAGAGGAAATTAAAAGACTGCGGGCTCAAAACAAAATTTTGCAAGACCAGATGGTAAGGAATGAGACAACCCATGCAACATAATTATAGAGAAATCATAGGCGGATAGAAAGTTTACATAAATATCTAAGGGAATCCTCCATTGGAAACACCTTGGGCCAAGTTAAAGAAATCATATGGACCAACATTACTAAAGCCATGAATGACATTTGGCCATATATTCAAATTGTTTTTGAGAAAAAAGAATTGATTGAGAAAGATAATAAGGCCATTTTAGATATAAATGAAGAGTTGGGTGATATGCCTGATACAACCAACATAATCATTAAGTTCCTAAATTCCAAAAATAGATATGAACTTGATGATTTGGGAGTACATGACAGGATATAAACAATCTTGGAAGTGAAAAGGGTTCTTACATAAAAGAACTGAGTTCAACAACTTGAGGAAAAAAGTCATGGGTTGGAAATTGCAGTCAGCAGGTTTTTTAACATAATTGAGCCATTAATTAAGATGGGATTGCTTTCTTTGTTTGTTATCAATGAAAAACTAATAACCAGGGATGATTATGTAATGAAGCTCAAAGAAATTGCAAAAGATACAAAAAAAATTCAAACATCAAGGTGTTATGACAGGGAGAGCTTTTCTAGAAGCTATGAGTAATGATATTTTCATACAACATGAGATAAAACATATCTTCGTGGTCAAACCCACATTTGATATATATACAGAGGTATATGAGATCTATCGGAGGGCCAACAAGACAAATATTCCCGATGAAGATCAGTGGGATAAGTTGTGCGAGTATCAGGAAGAATAAAGAGCAACTACAGCCTGCACAACAGCCAGCGCAACAAATCGAATAGATCTTGCAACAACTGTTTCCTAGATTAAAGTGCCAGATGTCCAGATATCTTCAACGATTCCACCTTTTTGGTCATGTTGGTTAAAAAATGTTATTTTTTAATTAATAACATATTTCCTGTTTGATACGGCATTCTATGTAGAATTAGTTTAAATACTTCATGTATTCGAAGTATTCAGGGTTGGAATCTGATCATTGTAATCATTTTCTATTGAGCACTGTACTTTTTTAGAGATGCTCATACATCAATAATAAGAATACCATTCATAGGATAATTGTGCTATATGTTATTGGTGATGTTTTCCTTTTGTGACAGTTGTTTTCATTGTTTCTCCTGACTGTGTATTATTTTAATCTGATTGTAAAACAAAAAGTGAAGAATCAGATTTGTTATCTGAACACCTTATTTTTGGTTGTATTTACAATATATATGTTTTCTTCTGAAGTCTGATTGATAAATTATTTAATTCTTCTCAATAATTACTGAAACCACCATTGCTTCATTTCATAATTCATTTAGAATTAAAAGATCCAATAATTGTAACTAGCTTGCCCTATGACTACTCTTAGAAAATTTGATGCAACATCTATCCCTTATCTAAATCCATAATCCAATGGAAAGAAATGAATTTAAAGAGACCACCAATCCAACCAATCAAACAAACAGACAAACAATTCAACACTATCATAACTAGCCCAATATCAATTAAGGAAACAAAGCTAAATTATAAAGAGAGATCCCTCTCTGAAGTTGGCAGGGCTAGATCCCAGCTTTAAAATTGGTTTTGATGTTGTCCTATATAATTATTCTTTCCAATATTAAAATTATAGAATGATAACATTGTGGAGGAATCGTGGGTCAATGACCACATCTCTGGATCTATCAATGTGACCTTTCTCGCTCTCATTCAGAAGTCCTATCACCCTTCCTCTTCAAAATATTTTCAAGCCATCTCCCACTGTAATATCACGTATAAGCTCATTTATAAAGCGATTGTAGGGCACATTCAGGATAATCTCTCGGCTCACATTTCCCATGAAAATTTTGGTTTTCTGCCTAATTGACTGATCCATGATGCCATTTCCACAACACAGGAGTGCTTGCATTCTATTCAGATGAAGAATATGGACGATGCCATATTAAAATTATATTTACATAAAGCCTATGATTTAGTGGACTAGGGGTTTCTTCACCTTGTTCTCGTAAAGTTGGGTTTAAATGCTCGCATGACAGAATGGATTACGGCCCACGTATCCTTGGCAAACTTTGTTGTTCTTATAAATGGATTTCCTTCAAGATTATTCAGGGTTGGCAGAGGTCTCAGAAAAGGGTCATCACTCTCCCCTTTTCTCTTAATTTTGGTTATGGATGGCCTCAACCTTAAGATTTATTAGGCTAGAGACACAGGCTCTTTTAGGGGTATCAAAATGGCTGACAATGTGAATGTTTCTCACATGTTATTTTTTGAAGATGCCCTCGCTTTTGGGATGGCCTCATACACTCAATGGGAGGCGCTTCATGCTTGCATTAAGATGTTTGGAGAGGCTTCGGGCCTGAATGCTAATGGGGACAAGTACTTTCTTTTATTCTCCAATGAGGAAACACATGAGATTATACGCATTGCACAACTTTTTGGACTCAAGACAAGGAAGGTAGCAGATTGTTTGTCCTATTTTGGTTTCCACTTGAAACCAAACCACTACATGGCTAGGGACTGGACTTGGCTTCTGGATAAGTTTCAATATAGATTGAACAAATGGACACATCAATGGCTTTCTCTGGGTGGAATATACACTATGATCCAATCGGTCCTCCAAAAGATATATATTGGTCCCATTTATTTTCCCTCCCCGTTACTATTATGAAGCAAATATGTTCCATCATCACACATTTCCTCTGGTAAGGAAACATAATGTTGAAAAAATAGCATCTAGTTCGGTGGCAGAAGATAGCCAAACCAAAGGAAATGGGAGGTTGGGGTTTACTAAACACCAAGATTTTTGGGTGGGCTCTTTTAATAAAGTCTCTATGGAGGGAAATATTCAAATTTGGAATATGGCAAGATATAATCAAACACAAATATATCAAGAAGTGAAATTCATAGAATGGTTCAAAAAAGGTGACAATGGCATTAAAAAGGGTTTCTTCATTTGCCAGAGCTTTAGAAAAATTAAAGGATGGCTCCTCAATCTCATGAGATGGTCCTTTGGTACCAGGACAAAAAAAAGTATTGGCATCGATTAGATTGTCGGGACTGGACCATCCATTACTCTTCTGGATAGTTTTATTTCTTCTATACATTCCAAGGGTTATATATTTCTTTGAAAAATTATCAAACACTAGAATGGCAGATATTCGGTCTAGAGGGAGGCCAATGACATGGGTTTGATGGGAACACAGGGAGACTACCAGACCGAATACCCGATGGGACTTCGACAGGGGGGATTATACAAAGACGAGAAGGGAGATGCCCTTACCTGGTTTAGCATTATTCATCATGGCTCGGTGGTGGTGGCTCATATTTATAAGTGTATTATCAATTTCAATCATAATTTTCCTAACAACTTTTGGTACAGTTATGTCTCGAAAGAAACTTTCATAATAAGATTATTCTCTTTATACGGTTGTCTTGGAAGAATAAAATATTGACATGGGAAAACCTGTCCAAAAGGGGCCACGAGGGCCCTAGCATATGTCCTTTTGTAATTGCTTAGGTGAAACTATCCTACACCTTTTACAATGTCTAGTCTCTCTTCAGGTCAGGAAATATGTATTTTTGTTTTCTAATGTCCCTACAGGGACTTTACTTCTATGAAACAATGTATCCGGTGGTGGATCTTATGTGGTGGGCACAAGAAATACATTCCATTTTTTGTTATCTGGGAACTTTGGAAAGCGAGAAATAATTAGATCTTCAATGATAGACCTGTCAACATCTACTGCATTAGTTCCAAAATTCGGGCTTGGATGGGTGCACAGAATGGCTCTTCGTCAGCTAGACAAGTACCTAGAGCATGATGTGTTGAGAATTTGGAGGGCAAGTGATTAATTCAAATTCTCCTTTTGATAATTACTTGTGAGCTTACCGGGGTTAATTATATCTTCTCTTCTTTATCTTATTTAATCTTTCATCAAGTCAATTATCAAAATAAATGAGACACACAAATTAGGCTCCTAGATCTAGGACAAAACCTCTCCCTCTTGGAGAGGAAAACCCATGATAAATTCTTCTTATAGATCTTCAAGTGACAAGTACCATGACCCAGAATTAGACCCTTGACCTATATATGAATCCAAGACCTTTTCCTTATTTATTTGATGTCCTTCGATGTTGATCCTTCCTTCCTTCACCAACTTGCATTGTTCTGCACCAGCACTTCCTTTGTGTACAATTTATACTTTAGTTGCTTGAGATTTATATAAGATAAATTTAGGAAAATAAATCAAAGATTTACTTTCCTAATTTCTCCCATTGTCTGATCTCTTCTTCTCTTTGAAGACCACTGTTCCAACTCTATACAAATATCATCTCTGATCAGCAACTTCACTTTAGTATAGTCTGCAAAACATAGACAAATGTGCACTTCAATGTTGCCCTTAAACAAAATTGGTCATGCTGTAACTTCCGCACTTCCTTTGACACACAGTCTGCACTTCCTTTTAATAGACCGTAACACCTTTTATACTGATATAACACACAAAATTATGTACCTTAAACAATTATGAAACATGTACAAAATGCACATTGAAACTTGTCCAAATTTAGCACTGAAACTCGTCCAAAAGGTTCGCACTTCTATTTTGGAATACCACAATGATTTATTACACTAAGATACCACGCAGATGTATCTTAGACAGTCTTGAATCTTGTCAACAATCTACATGGAAGCTCTTCCCAAGAATCCGCAGACAGTTTCAGAGATGACCGAATTTCACTTGCTCAAATGAGCCGCAAAATAGGTATATATAGAGACAGTCTCACTGTCTTTTCGGCTGGACACCACTTTAGCTTGTAGGTTATCAGTTGTTTGAAGGCCGACTTTTAACACATCATAATAGTTTAACTTTCAGCGTTGATGGAGGTTTGAATTAGGCCATTGATTCATGGTTTCTTTGACTAGGTCTTGGAGCATTTCTTAGACTATATCCTTCATATATATATATGACACTTAATTACATTTAAACCTAGAAGGAAAAACCCTAGATAGACATCAAGAAGAAGTCTATTAACCTATAATAAAATCTTGCTCATGAAATCCATGAAGCAAGTACAAAATACATTTTATTATCTTTGTCTTCATCTTTACATAAATCCATAATTACATAGTCAATATGAAGACTGATCCTAGTTACACTTTTCAGCACTCACTCTTAACTAGGGAGGTATCCATACAGGTACATGGTCACTTGCAAACTGAAGAATCTCATAAGAAGAATCAAATTGGTAATCCCATCTGTATAACATCATATCAACCAAGAGTGTCCTAGTGCAAGGCCTTGACTAACAAGCCCATCTCTAAACGAGACAATGGGCTACAATGTTGGTGAGACACATGACTAATAGACATCATAGTCATTGTCTCTCCAAAGTACATACTCCACAAAGATGTTCCCATAGTATGACCTTCTTGGACTATTCTTCTACTGGGTAGCCAACCCTCAAAGAATATCAGTCCTCGCCTACTCTTATCTTGAATGCCCTATCTCATTCTCGGAGAGCTTAGAATTCCATTTGATTACCCAATCCTCCATTCTATATTCCAAGTGAAGACCAGAAGATGTGTCTATCCATTCTCTCCACATGCCCTTCACTAAGACTTACGATTGTTATTCCTAGTCTAGTGCATGACACATGTAATAGAGAATCACATACGTCACTCCCTCTCAATTCAGGAAGGACATAATTCAAGTTTCTTCCAAGCAAGAAACTTACCACCAGGCTCCCTCTCAACCAGGGTCCTGCAACAACAATCCAGCTACTCATGAAGAATTCCTCCCCTCGATGTCATGGATTTCAATATTGAAGAATATTTAACTTTTTGGCTTCATAGGGCACAGATCATCCATCACTTTCAGTCATGAGTAATGTCCACTATCAGAAATTGAATGAATAGTATTTCTCATCTGGTCCACCATTATGCAATTATTCTTTCCTTCGAATCATCTCCAAGGATCATACATCCTTTCTCATGATTAGCAGCCCTGCATAAATTCATCCAGATAAACATATACATATGAACTTTTAAAAACAAAATTTACCTCAGTGATGATATTTCACCATGACATCTTCCTGTAGGCATCGACATCCTTTATTCAGATTGACACATCTCCTAATGATATGTTTTTTCAAGGGTCTTCTTCTTTACCAAACTTCTATCAAAATCTACATATCCTCTCAGGAGATCTCCTAGTCATATCTTCTTGGCTTCCAGATGATAACTGCCTCTTGACATGATTGCATTTCATGATCTATTCCTATTTGCACATTACTCATTCCCAGGAACTTACAAATTTTCAAGTTTCTCGTTAATATACAACCACCTCATATTTCATGAGGAGATATTATGTTGATTTCATATGTCAATGCACTAAGAGATCCTTCTTCATAGATCATACTTCTAAATATGGAAGTTTATTACTTGCAACCATATGACATGACTTTACAACATCCAGTGTCAGCATATAAATATATACATACCTCATACCTTTATCATTTAAGTCATCCTGTAGCAGTTTTACTAGAATGAAGAGCTTCATTCCCTTGGCCTACTCCATCAATATGTCAGAATTATATTTCCATGATGACCCTTGATCTTGATAACTGCCTTCCATTAGTAATGTTATTAGAGAGGTTTTCTCGGAGCTGCTTCACCAAGAGCTCCTACCATGATTTTTATCATGATGTTGTAATATACATTGCTTTCTATCATACCATTTTACAACTAACATAAACCACTTAAAGGAGAATATGATATCAATCATAGTGGAGATCCCTCACTTCTTCTTTCTTATATTTCTTTGCATCAGGTTCTTCTCTCATATCTAAGATATGGGCTTCTTTCCTTTTTCTCTTGTCCTTTTCAGATTTAGGACAATATATTTTATAATACCCAAGTTCATTACATCCAAAGCATCATACTTTGTCCATATTCCTTCTTTTATTCCGAGGACCAAATTTTTTGAATATTCCTTTTTTCCTGTATGTGGCTGCAAAGGATTGATTCTCTTCACTTGGTCTTGTATCAGCTTTGGCTTCCAATCTTGTTTCCTCTATTTTACATAGAGACCATAAATCATGGAATGGTGTGGCTTCTTTCTTCCCATATAGACTTCAAGTGAAGTTTCCCCATTCCTCTGGTAGAGAATTTAGCACCATTGTAGTCATCTCAGTGTCAAAAATTACTTCTCCCAGTTCCTGCAGTTGATCTCTTATTTCAGAAATCCTCATAAAGTATGGAGTGATTCCTTCTTCCCTTGACAATTTCATTTTATATAGTTCTTGTCTCAAATAGATTGCTTCTCCTGCAGTACTCACAGAGAATATCTCCACCAGTTTCTCATATATTTCTTTAGTAGACTTTAGTTTTGATATATAGGGAATGAGTGAGTCCTTAATGGATTCTATGAGAATCCTCTGGGCTCTTATTTCTCCCTTCATGTATTTGGCATGAGCTAGAGCATATTCTTTTGGTGGTTGAATTGTTGATCCTTCGATGTATTCCATAACTTTGTCTTCAGTTAAATTCAAATATGTCCTTTTCTTCCATGCACTAAAGTTTGATGACCCAACTAGCTTGTTGCTCTCTTTACAATAAGTAATCTTGACAGATTTAAGTAAGGCCATAAATAATTACTTGAGTAGAGTGGCTTGTAGCTTCCTTGATGATAACGAAGAATTTAGGAGCTTCTTCTAAGATAGAAATCTTCAATCTAGGTGTTCTTGAATCCTTGATGGCAAAGGATATCTTCAAAAGATGATGTCCTCTTCTAACAATGTCTTGAATGTAAATATTTGATGGCAAAGATGATTTTCTTGAGAATTTGAGATGAATATATTTCTCGATAATAGCTTGAGAGACTTTCTTGCAAATTGATTTGATTCTCCACCCAAACTTTTATTTTTTTTCTTCCTCGAGCGTCTCTTTGTCAAGGAGCCCTTGAGTTCAACGTGTTAGCTTTGAATCCATGTTGAGAATTTGGAGGGCTAGTGATTAATTCAAATTCTCCTATTGATAATTACTTGTGAGCTTACTTGGGTTACTTAGATCTTCTCTTCTTTAGCTTATTTAATATTTCATCAAGTCAATTATCAAAATACGTGAGACACACAAATTAGGCTCCTAGAGCCAGGGAAAAACCTCTCCCTCTTGGAGAGGAAAACCCATGAGAAATTCTTCTTATAGATCTTCAAATGACAAGTACCATGACCCAGACTTAGACCCTTGACCTATATATGCATCCAAGACCTTATCCTTATTTCTTTGATGTCCTTCGGTGCTGATCCTTCCTTCCTTCACCAACTTGCATTGTTCTGCACCAACACTTCCTTTGTGTACAATTTATACTTCAGTGACTTGAGATTTATATAAGATGAAGTTAGGAAAGTAAATCACATATTTACTTTCCTACTTTCTCCCACTGTCTGATCTCTTCTTCTCTTTGCATACCACTGTTCCAACTCTATACAAATATCACCTCTGATCAACAACTTCACTTTAGGATAGTTCGCAAAAAATCTCTAGACAATTCCACACTTCAATGCTGCCCTTGAAAAAAATGTGTCATGCTGTAACTTCCGCACTTCCTTCGACACACAGTCCGCACTTCCTTTTAATAGACAACAACACCTTTTATACTGAGATAACATACGAAATTATGTACCTTAAACAATTATGAAACTCGTCCAAAATGCACATTGAAACTTGTCCAAATTCAACACTAAAACTCGTCAAAAAGGTCTGCACTTCTATTTTGGAATACCGTAGCGATTTATTACACTAAGATACCATGAGGATGTATCTTAGGCAGTCCTAAAGCTTGTCAACAATCCACATTGAAGCTCTTCCCAAGAATCCACAAACTATTTCAGAGATGAACGAATTTCACTTGCTCAAATGAGTTACAGAACGGGTATATATAGAGACAATCTCACTGTCTTTTAGGCCGACCACCACTTTAGCTTGTAGGCCAACTTATCAGCTGTTTGAAGGCCGAATTTTAACACATCATAATAGTTTAACTTTGAGCGTTGATGGAGGTGTTGTACCTTAAGAGACAATCCCTTAGCTGTGATAAGGAATTAGTGCTTAAGACATTTGTATAATTATGTCACAGAAATATTGGTCTTTGTTTAATCACCTTCAAGTATTTATCATTAAACCCTTAAAGATCAAATATAATGAATGTCCCACAATGCTATTATCTATTAATATAGAATGGAATCATCAAAATAACATGAAAGAAAGAAGCCCAAACTGATATGTTGTTGTACATAATATATCACCTCAAACTCCAGAAGAATTATAAGAAAAGAAACAGTTAAAATGAAGGAGCACCTATTAAGGGTTGTAATTCTCATTCACACAAGTAAATAGAGACCTGCAACTTCATTACTTCATTTTATTCAAAGATAGAAAACACACCATGTGAACCAGAAGACAAATTGATATCAACAAATGTCATAAACTTGCTTTTCATTCATTAATCATTTTAAATCTCTGTACAAAATTACAACCTGAAGGTCCAAAACTCGGAACCTTTCTCTTTCTTGTTTCTCTCATTAAATACAATAAAAAGCAGTTTGTAACTGTTGTAACTGATCCTAACTACTTCAACTACTTAGGACTTCGTCTAATATCTATTGCATGCCCTCAAAATGTCTTATTACAATTACATTCTCTTTAAAAGATGAAAACAACATGAAATTAAAATCCTAATCTATATGCTGAATGTGAATTGATGACGATGTTGTTACATTTCCTTGACTGGCTGGTTTATCCTTCTTTAAATTCAGGGGGTCCTTTGGTAAATCTGCCATCCAAGCTCTGCATTTCTTCCATATCTCGATGTTTGTCTTGGGTGAATGAACCAACTTGTGATATTCCAATCTGAAAGCAGTGATTCTGTTGAAAGACGACCTTTCTGCAAACAAATTTTTCACTAACCACAACAGATGAAAATGTCTTTGAAGGAAATTAATCAATGTTGCTCCTTTAAGAACATGAGTCTTTTCATGATTATCGTCTAATCTACTTTTCGCCAACATCAATAAGGGTTCATAAGAATCCCATGACAAAAGACTACCTCCAAGACCCCAAGATGATGGAAAATCTTCCCTTGCTATTTTGTCAAATGAATTATCAAACTAGCTCACTACTTCTTTAAGCTCAATCAACTTCTTTTTTGTGGAATTCCTGTAATCATTCTTGACAATAATTTTATTGATTTCCACTGCATACAACATCCTGTCTTTGATTTCATTTTCCTCCAACTCTTGATCTGTTTTGGAATCAATGAAATCAATTAATTTTCTTTCCCAGATGGCCCTATTAATTGTCTTTTGCGTATCTATCATGACTTGTTCTTCAAACTCCCTGATAATACTTCTTTCCTCTGCAACAACAATTAGAAAACCCCAAATTGTTTTCATTTTTGCAATGATATCATTCCATATGATATCCTTTGCCTGTATTAAAGATATGTTTCCTTTAAATTTATCTTTGAGATTTTTAATCTTAGCATCAACATTCTGGTAGTCCATTTTATATTTACCGACTTCACCCTCTGTAGCTTGAATGATCTTAGTTGCAATTTCTAAATTAGCTTGTGCCTTTTTCCGGTGTCTCTCTGCCATCTGCAATTCAGTCGTTAATTGAGATATTTGTGCTAATGGATCTTCATTACCTGATGGAAAAACAAAAGTACAAATATGAGTTTCAATATGGTTCTGCAAAGACAATGCAGTTTGCTTTAATTTTCTAACTTCTTCTTCCTTTTGCAAGAGCTGCTGAAGAAGTTTTTCTTTCTCATTTTCTACCTCTGCAACCTCTGCTGCCATGGAATGTTCTCTTGTGGGAAATTTCAACTTTTTCTTCAGTACAGAGGTTTCTGATTCAGCACTTTGTAGAAGCTTTTGTACATCAGACCTGTCATTAGGGTCTACCCCAATCTTCACAATAATCTTTTTAAGTTCTTCGTTTTGGATAGTTAAAGCCCTGGAATTTTCCTTCTCTAACTCCAACTGCTTGATCACTTTTCCAAGCATATTTTCAGCCTTCAGTGCCATTGCATTAGTTTTGTAGAAATTATATAACTGATATGTTATATATCTAAGATTCTCCTGATCACACACTATTTGACTTCATGCACAATACATAATCTATTCCACTCATTGATCATCACATGCGGAAATTAAATCAATTGCATGCACACATTGAAACCATAAAAATTCACACATATGAACACAGTGCTTTAACGGGAAAGCTTGAAGCTAAAAACCCCAACTATCTGTATATAATATATGTCAGAGAGATCATGTAACAATCCTCATACAAATCTTATCACAAGCTCTCAGTACAATCCAATCGCTACACACTAATCAGGCCCGATCTAGCAAATCCATGCGCCGATCTCTGCCACCTGCTAACCTGCCTCTACTGCTCAATCACTGCTGAAGAATGGCTCCGGATGAACTCGAATCCATCCTATATTGACTGCGCAATCCTCATTGGCATCTCCAATGAATGTGTGGTGCAAACAATGCAACACTATAGTCACAACTGATAGTCACACTTGCTCTTTCACCTACCTCTCCACTGGTCTCCACTGAAACTGTCCATGCACTGTAGTTAACTGATGTATTCTTCAGTTGATTAATGAGTTATTATTTAGTGAATTAATTAATAATTAATTCACACCACTCTCACTAGTGTATCAATCGGTTAGACTAGATACAACTAGCTCAACTGTGTCTAACTGAGTTAAACTGAACACAACTCCATTAACTACTTCTACTAACTCCACCAAACTCTGTCACATGAGTTCTAACTAAAGTCTCCATGCAATAGCTCCACTTAACCCTCAGGAATAGTGTAATTCCTTCTGTCAGCTCCTGTGCCACATCTGTGCACTTAACTGAAGTGCTCCAAGAGAATAAGATAATGTTTATAGTCCAAATATTATTAAGAGCTAATAATATTCGACATATCTATTTTTAGAATGGCAATCTAAAAATAGATTCTGCCCAATATGTCTAAAAATAGAAGTCCATCTATTTTTCCAACTTGACCAACCATCCACAAATAGCATCCTGCAACTCATAGAATATGATCGACATGTCTAAAAAATAGACATAGTCTAAAAATAGTCTTTGCGACAAAAATCACCTGTGTAGGCCCCACCTAGTTTAGGTGATCACTTTCCAACTAGGATCAGGAATTTTGTTTCAAGATGCCTCCTTCACTATTTCTGCAATCTTCACTGTTTTAGTGTTGAAGCCATTCAAAGAACTATTGACCTGCTTTGGCATATGTGATTTTGGCTTTGTCAAAAGAATAGAATTTTCTTACACTGATGTCAGATTTTACATAAATATTAAAATTATTGGATGAACCAATCAACATATGAGAAGGATGTGAAAGTGCAATCTTAAATTGATCTTTTCCAAGATCCATTGCAGTTAGAAGTCTCGTTTGATCTGGGGTGATATGGTACTCAGCTTGAGCCTCCATGCTTGCCTTCATTTTTTGATTTCTTTCTGCAATTTGGATGAACATTTTCTTAATTAAAGGCACATTTTCCTGATTTCTTTCATGTCTCATTGGTGAAGTAGGGACATTTTTCTCATCTCCTAATTGTAATGAGAAACCAGGTTGAGCATCTGCAAAATCCTCACTGAGCTTTGTCCTTTTTTCAGTCCTCTGTTCTTCATCCTCTGAATCAATCACTGCCTCTTTACCTCTCTTATTGGACTTATATGATATGACAGGGGTCTGAACATTTGAGCTTAATGAACCTGCAGAACCTTTACTTGCCACTTTTTCTACATTAGGTCTGTTTTCATGAATGAATGTTGAATATCCATTTTCAATTCTCCTAGTAGAAATCACACCGTGAGGGTCATAAGCCCACTTCTCTCCTAACAGTAGATGCATTTCATCTAATATCTTAGTGGCTTCATCAATTTCTTGTCTCATATTAACTATAAAATGACCCACAGTCATTGGCAATTTGAACATATGACCTTTCTTCACAGGCACAAAGTGTATTTAATCAACTTTTAAACTTTGTCTAATAAACTCCAAAGCGAATAGTCTCATAGGCACAAATACATGAAGCCTATAAGGTTCTACACTAGCTCCATAAAGTCTAATTTCGGAATAATCTTCAAAGACAAACCAATCACCAAACTTATAATTTTTCCCCAAATGCAAAAACTCTTGAGCTTTTGGCAAAAAGCAGGGGGGAGAAATTCCATTCAAAACTTTATATGCAGTAGACATAAAATGACTAGAAAAATCAAACAGACCACCCTCATTCTGTTCTTTTCTCACCATGTCTATCCAAAAAACTACTGATTGTCTTTTCTTATTCACATCCATAATGTTTAACCCCAGATGCATGAATTCTTCTACATTTTGGTATACAAAGAGGTAAACAATAAGAGAGGGAAACCTGAATGAACCCATCAATGATAAGCTCATGAGTTAAGAGTTAATAGCTTCTTGCCAATAAGAATATCCAGCACCACTTCTGGCTTCATCATCATGGCGAACATTCCCAGAACTGACTTGTCCACTGTACTGTCATCATCCTTTCCCAAAATATTTGCAATGCACCTCAGTACTGGTATGACTTCTGTATCAAAAACCTCCATGGGGAATTCTTTATTGTCATGTGCAAACTGTTGTGTATATGGCTTCAGAAAATAAATGAACTGGTTAAACTCCTGACTTGCAAGACTGTCATAATGTGCCATCAAGGAATCGTCAGTGAATTGGACATATGACTCTGACTCAGGGTAACACAAAGCTTGACAGATTAATTGGGTTGAGACTTGCAAAACATTTTCCCCTTGACAATTCATTACGAAACATTTTTCGAGGTACATAATAGATGCTAGCCAATACACAAATTCGGGAAAAAGGTGAGTTCTAGGGATACATGCAGACAAAACACCAGTTTTAACCATGGTGGTGTAAATTGGAGAAGACCTATTGTTTAGGAGGACCTGTTGATAAAAAGAAAGGTGGTCAAGGGAACAATCTGTGTCCTGGATATCCCTCTCGGTGTCCGTGAGAGGGATGTGACTGGAAGAACCTGACAAGGATGAGTTTTTAGCCATAATTCAACTTTAGGATAGTAGACGATTGAAAGGGTGACAAATGATTGACAGGATGACAGATAACCAAGAAAGACACAGCGCAGACAAACTTCAAACACAAACTAATCAACAATAACTTCAGAAAAATGAGAATCCTCCTTAAATAGGTGGTGTGGGCTTTTAAAATTAAATGTTGATAGGACGTGCCAAAAGACTGTTAATAAATTTTGATGTGGATTACAACTGTCACCAACTTGGCTACATATGTCACTGCGGGAGGTCTCAAGGTACGTAGAGCTTTGTCGGGCCAATTTCCTCGCAGTAAATCTTAACCGTTGATCTTGATCAGCCCTACAGTCAATAGGGTCAACTGCAGAGGTACCCTCCTTGTTAACCCACACACTGAAAGTGCCTGCGGGTTGAGCCTTTTACTCATCATTTGAAAAATCATCAAATCCCGCTCCATAAAGTGCTCGATATTTAATCTGTGAATTGGGACCCGCTTCATAAAGACTTAAAGTATTTAAACTTTAATTTTAATATAACGAACAGATACATTTTTATGCTGAAGTATATAAAACTTGATACTCTAACATATCTTTTGATAATTTTCTATTTTTTTTGTATTTTTAAAATTAAAATAAAGGATATTGCAAATGAGCCACAACATTTGGCTCCACTTGGGGATAGTGTTTTTTGCCACGAAACACTAAGAACTGCAGATTAGTGCCTTCACTTCAGGCATGGAGTCAAATACTGTTTGATGAAAAATGTACAATGAAGGAAACTGAATATGTACAATGGTGAACCATCAAATTTCAATGCTGGAAATAATGTTTTAGGTATTGCCCATTCATAGGCAGCTCTACTGTTTCTCCATCAAGATTCTCCAGCATAAAAGTGTTATATGATCTTACTTCAATAACCCTGTATGGGCCATACCAGAGAGGGTCAAACTTACCATGCTTTCCTTTTTCTTCTCTTCTGTTATCCCATTTTAATACCAAATCTCCAGTTTGGAAAAGAATCTCCTTTGCCTTCCTATAAAAAATGGACTTCATTTTTTCCTGATATGTGACCAAGTTTTCCCTGACTTTATTCCTGCTCTCACTCAATTATATCACCTTATTTAGTCTTCTTATTAATGCATTAGGTTCTTCTTGTGCTTCTTGAAGAAAATAAATTATTGGTCTAGCTAGCTGAGTGGGAAACAAAGCTTGAGTACCATATACTAATTCATAAGGGGACTTAACAGTAGATCTTCTAGTAGTCATTCTTACTTCCCAGAGAGAAAATATCAACTTTGAATCCCAGTTCTTCTGATTCTCATTAATTGTTTTCTTCAAACTCTTAACCAATGTCTTGTTGGAAGATTCAGCTAGCCCATTCCCTTGAGGATGATATGTTGTAGAATGAGACAAAATAACATTATATGTTTGACAAAAATTAATGAATTTGACTGAGTTTAATACCTGAGCATTTTCTGTTACAATATTTACTGGACATCCAAACCTGTTGAATATGTTATCTTCTAGAAACTTCATTACTACCAAATCATTTTCTTTTCTGGTAGGTATTGCCTCCACCCATTTTGTAACTTTAATCAGTGGCAGTCAAAATCCACTTGAACTGCCCACTTGATGGTGGATTGATTTCTCCAATGAAATTCAATCCCCATTGTCTAAATGGTTCTTCAAAAAATACATGGAGAAGAGGTAAAGGAGCTAACCTTTTCTTTTCTGCAAACAATTGACATTTCTGGCAACTTCTAACCACTCTATATACATTAGCAAATAAGGAAGGTCAGTAAAAACCTGATTTGAGGATTTTATGAGCAGTAACTTTCCAGCTATAATGGCCCCCACACATACATTCATGGTATTCTTTGATAACTTCCATTGACTCTCCTTCTGTCAAACACAACAACAAAACATCAGCAGGATCCTTCCAATATAATTTAGCATCAATTATAACATAAGGTTGAGCTTTGAGTTTAAGAGCTCTGTACTTTGTTTTGTTTATTGAGGGAGAACAAGAGAAAAAGCACAGATAGTGAATAATATCCTTATACCAATCAGAGCAGAGAAATTTTTACTTCATTGCTGACTTTGTGCTACTTTGACTTGTTTCATCAACAACTTCATCCAAAGGTGCAAGCAGATTAATTCCTAGAGCTCGAAAATTAGACTCTGTTAGCAATTTTGCCAAACCTTGTCCTTTGACCAACTTAGTAGGCTTAATATCTAAATCATATTCTTGGATTTTGGCAATCCATTTTCCTCTTTTTCCCTCCACAACACTTTGAATTAGTACATATTTTACAGCTGAGTTAGGTACATATGCTACTATTTGAGAATGAAGTACATAAGTCCTGAAAGTTTTCAATGCTTTAACTAAAGCATATACCTGTTTCTCCAAGATATTGTATTTGAGTTCTGCATCTCTGAGAACTTTACTAAAAAATGCTACAGGTTTCTCTTTTCCCTCTTCGTTCTTCAGTAACAACACAACAACAATGGTAGAAGGTGGCAAATGAGAAGATCTGGAAAGGTTTTTGATAATCTGGGCTGATCAAAACGGGAGCTTCTTGAAGAGCCTCTTTAATCCTGGCAAAGGATTCTCTTACATCTTTATCCCATTTCACTTCAGCATTTTCCTTCAGCATATCTGTTATGTTTATGACAATCTCGGCATAATTTGGGACAAATCTTCTCAGAAAAATAATTTCCCCTAGAAATCTTTGGATATCTTTCTTACTTCTAGGCAATGGGATTGTTTATATAGCCTCAACTCTTGCTGGATCAATTTTCACCCCCTGATTTGAAACTATATGTCCCAACAACTTACCTTCATCCAAAGCAAACAAATATTTCTTAGGATTTAATGATAACCCAAACTTTCTTCATTTCAAGAAAGCCTTCTGTAGATGCTCCAAGTGCTCATCATCAAAATCTGAAAAAATAATCACATCATCCAAATATATGACTACAAATTTTTCACCCACAAATGCTATATCCATTTCCCTTTGAAAAGTAGCCCCTACGTTCATGAGACCGAATGGCATTCTGGGATACATGAACGTTCCCCAAGGTGTGGTAAAAGCTATTTTCTTCTGATCTTCCTTTTCAACAGCTACTTGGTTGTACCCAGAGAAACCATCAACCATGGATAACCTATGAGCTCCAGCCACTTTCTGTAGAACATAATCCATCTTTGGCAAAGGATAATTGTCCTTTAGGGAAGCTTTGTTCAAGTTCCTGAAATCAACGCATAACCTTATCTCTCCATTCTTCTTCTTGACAAGAACTAGATTAGAAACCCAGTCTCACTGTCTAAGTGGGACTATGATTTTTGCTTGCAATAGCTTCTTCACCTCTTTTTCAATTGGGACAAGTAATAATGGATTAATCTGCCTGAGCTTCTGCCTGTGAGGCTTAACCCCATCTTTTAATGGTATTTTATGCTGAATAATATCTAAATCATGTCTTTAAATCTTCATACGACCATGCAAACAAATCCATATACTTCTTGAAAAGATCAACATACCTTTCTTTATAATCCTAGGAACTCCTTTGAACAACTTAACCATTTTGGGCTCCTGTTGAGTTCCTAAATTACAGTCTTCCATTTCGCCCTCCTGAGATACTTTCTTCTGGTTCACTTCTACATCATTTGCATCAAATAGCCTTGCAAGAGGAACCAAACCTCTGGGCAATGTATTATCCTTCAATTGAATTATCTTCTGATCACCTATTGACTGCTTCAGGTTTTTCAGTACATCATTCTGATCAGTTTGTTCACTTTCTTGATCTATTTCACTGTCTTAAAAATTTCCAATCATTGTTAGGAAATGATTGATCTTCTCATCATCCTCAAAAACCTTCCAATGCTTTACATTATTAGGAATTGAAGGCATATGCCTCAACTCAATCTCATATCTCAATGTTGGATTAATGGGTGGCTTAAATGTACTGGCTGCAACTACCAGTGAATCTGCCATTCTGTTTTCTTCTCTTGGAATAAACTGAAGATTTAAGGCTTCAAAATAATTTTCAATTAGGTCCCATACTTCATTTGTATAAGACCTCAATCTGGGATGCTTGGTTTGACACAAATTCTTAATTTGTCTTATAATTAACTCAGAATCACCAAAAATGGAAATACATTGAATTCCCATTTGTTTAGTAGTTTGAAGACTAAAAATCAATGCTTCATACTCAGCTACATTATTGGTTGATTCAAATTCAAGCTTAAAAGAAAAAGGTAAAAGATTACCTTTTGGAGATATGAATAAAAACCCAGCTCATGTGCCATCCTTTGAGTAGGCACCATCAAAATAACACTTCCAAATTTTATTTGAATCCAGCTCCTTATGTACAATTGCTGAAGAGAGCTACTTCTGTGAGTCTTCAGCAAATTCTGCATCGTCATGCAGCATAAAACAAGAGAGGTCCTCCTTCTCTTGGCCATAGATAGGGGAATTTCCTGCATCCTTCTTTGTGGTAGTCTTAACAAATCTGGTTTCTCTGTATAACCTTCTTTCTTCTCCATTGAAAACAGGAATGATTGCATATGTAAAGTCCATTTTTAAGACACCTCCAAGATTTGCTCCCCAAGATCTGGACAACAGGATACCAAATTTGGCTGGAATATCTGCAACTACTACATCCATCATGATACTCTTGGCTAGAATTTGAGCCAGGGATACCACCATGTCTTTGATAAGCCCAACACACTTCACCCTTTTTGAATCAAATGAATAAAGTTCTCTATGGGGCTTAGTGATTTGTAAATTTAATTATTTCATCACAAATAATGGCATAAGATTATGTGATGCACCAGAATATACCATACAATTATGCAGAATGAAATCATGTAGAAGTACTGATATATAAAAAGGAGGAACAGAAGAATCTACCTCTTCAACATGTGGACCAAAGGTGACCACTGGTTTTTCTTCTTGCAAATTCACAATATCACCAACATCATCAGACTGAGAAAGATTAATAAATTTTGCAATTTCCTTCTTGTAATCGGGTGTCTTAGCTAATTCAAGCAAGGGTACTTGAATTTTAATCTTTTCTAATTCTTTGGAAAAACTGAAGGTTTGATTTTGTTTAATGATTTTCTCAGGTTCTTCTTGATTTCTGTTAGGATTAACATTCTGCTCAGGTATAGTGACGATCTTCTCCAAAATATTAGAATCAATAGACTTACTTTGGGAAGCCTCAGCCTACTGCTTTTCATTTTCTTTCACTAAATTCATGGGTTGTTTTCCCTTGTCTGATTGTTTTACTGAGTTCTTTGGTTGTGGAGTCGTCATTGGAGAAGGAACTGACTCTGGTTCTTTTTCCTCATCATCATGAGTTCTTAATCTCTTTTTTGATCTTAAGTCATACTTCTTATGCAGTTCTGCTTGCATAAAATCAGTGAATTGTTTACAATAATCATCCATTTCTTCCTGGTCAAATGATACATCAGCCTCTGTACATTCTTCTTCACATTTCTCTTCCTCTTCATCATCTTCCATATAAACAGCAGAGATTTTATCTTCAACCTCTTTCTGATCATCATCAGCAGACTGTGAAAGTGCTACTTCTATATATAAGGGTGCTTGAACTTGGTCCTGATCTCTCCTTTCCCTCTACAAAATTTGCAAGGGCTGCTTTCTGAATTGTGGATTGAAAACCCCTCTATTTTGCTGTGTAGGTTTCTTATTATCCAATTCCATCTTTATTAATTTGTTTGACAAGTTCTTGATGACCTTAGTCATGTCATCAATCCTTTGATCCTGTGATGACTCTTCTTTTGCCTTACCTTTATCTTGAACTGACTGCTTTTCTTGTGTTTTTCCAGCAATAGTCATATTTGTTTCAATCTCCAAAGCATCAGTTTGGATTTGTTCAAGAGCAACAGATCTTCTCTCTCTCAAAGTAAAACTAAAATCTAATACAAATGCTACAACAAAAACAACTTTTGCTCCAACAGGAGGAGGTTTCATTTCTACGGGCAAACTATTATACAATTTGTTAAATCTCTTAATGAAATCATTCATGCTTTCATCAAACTTTTTCTTAATAGCATTAAACTCTGTCAATGAATAGCCATGATCTCTCTTTTCTCCCCATCTTTGGATGAATTTTCTTTCTAACTCGTCCCAATTATTAATTGAGCCACTTCGTAATCCTTTAAACCATTTTCTTGCCTCTCCATTTAGAGACTGTAAAAAAAGTCTTATTACTACATCAAGATGTTCAACATTTAAATTTTCAGCAAAAGTGCAAAACAAAGGCAAGTGTTGTTCTGCAATTATTTCATCTTCACTAGTAAATCTAAGAAGCAACTTAAGGTATTCTTGAGGCATTGCATTCATAGGTTGTGGAAGATTTAATGGTGCATATCTATTCAACAAGAAAGCAAGAACAAGGGCTGCCATGTTTATACCTTGATTAACTGCTCCTTGTGCAGGTGGGATCTGTGTACCAGTTGTAAATGTGGATGAATGGGCTGAAACAACTGATATGGGAAGGGGTTGATGAACAATAGCAGAAGAACTGGCAACTGTATTAAGCTGAGATTCTGTAAATGTGAATGAAACAGACTCAAAATATTGTTAATTTGGTTCTCGAAAATAAATGTGGGGAAAAGGATTCTTGTTCCGAGAAAATGTGTTTCCAGGAAATATCCTTGGATGAAGGGCTATGGGAACTGCTACCTGGTGCAGGCAGTGTAGCATCAGGTGTAGAAAGTGTTCTTGATTTCTAGCTTTTTTTAGAAACCAGCTTTTCAAGATCCGAGAGAATAGGAGCTTTCTGCTAAGAGGTATTTGACCTCGTAAGTGGCCTTTTATACGCCAGAATTATGAAATGAAGACACAACTTTATATTTCCTCCTCTCTGAACAACCAGAGGAAATACAAAATAAACCCAGGGAAAAACTTTGTTTCTTCGTTCCCGGCAACGACGCCAAAAAATGTTGTACCTTAAGAGACAATCCCTTAGCTATGATAAGGAATCAGTGCTTAAGACATTTGTATAATTATGTCACAGAAATATTGGTCTTTGTTTAATCACCTTCAAGTATTTATCATTAAACCCTTAAAGATCAAATATAATGAATGTCCCACAATGCTATTATCGGTTGATATAGAATGGAATGATCAGAAGAACATGAAAGAAAGAAGCCCAAAATGATATGTTGTTGTACAGAATATATCACCTCAAACTCCAGAAGAATTATAAGAAAAGAAACAGTTAAAATGAAGGAGCGTCTATTAAGGGTTTTAACTCTCATTCACACAAGTAAATAGAGACCTGCAACATCATTACTTCATTTTATTCAAAGATAGAAAACACACCATGTGAACCAGAAGACAAATCGATATCAACAAATGCCAGAAACTTGCTTTTCGTTCATTAATCATTTGAAATCTCAGAACAAAATTACAGTCTGAAGGTCCAAAACTCAAAACCTTTCACTTTCTTGTTTCTCTCAATAAATACAATAAAAAGTAGTTTATAACTGTTGTAACTGATCCTAACTACTTCAACTACTTAGGACTTCGTCTATTATCTATTACATGCCCTCAAAATGTCTTATTACAATTACATTCTCTTTAAAAGAGAAAAATAACATGAAATTAAAATCATAATCTATATGTTGAATGTGAATTGATAACGATGCTGCTACATTTCCTTGACTAGCTGGTTTATCCTTCTTTGAAGTTAAGGGGTCCTTTGGTAAATCTGGCATCCACGCTCTGCATTTCTTCCATATCTCGATGTCTTTCTTGGGTGAATGAACCAACTTGTAATATTCCAAACCGAAAGCAGTGATTCTGTTGAAAGACAACCTTTCTGCAAACAAAGTTTTCACTAACCACAACAGGTGAAAATGTCTTTGAAGGAAATTAATCATTGTTGCTCCTTTAAGAACCTGAGTCTTTTCATGAGTATTGTATACTTTACTTTTCGCCAGCACCAATAAGGGTTCATAAGAATCCCATGACAAAAGACTACCTCCAAGACCCCAACATGATGGCAAACCTGCCCTTGCTATTTTGTCAAATGAATTATCAAACTCGCTCACTGCTTCTTTAAGCTCAATCAACTTCTTTTCTGTGGACTTCCTGTAATCATTCTTGACAATCATTTTATTGATTTCCACTGCATACAAAATCTTGTCTTTGATTTCATTTTCCTCCAACTCTTGATCTGTTTTGGAATCAATGAAATCAATGAATTTTCTTGCCCAGATGGTCCTATTATTTGTCTTTTGCTTATCTATCATGACTTGTTCTTCAAACTCCCTGCTAATACTTCTTTCCTCTGCAACAACAGTCAGAAAACCCCAAATTGTTTTCATTTCTACAATGATATCATTCCAGATGATATCCTTAGCATGTATTAAAGATATGTTTCCCTTCAATTTTTCTTTGAGATTTTTAATCTTAGCATCAACATTCTGGCAGTCCATTTTATATTTATTGACTTCACCCTCTGTAGCTTAAATGATCTTTGTTGCAGTTTCTAAATCATCTTGTGCCTTTTTCCGGTCTCTCTCTTCCATTTGCAATTCAGTAGTTAATTGAGATATTTGTGCTAATGGATCTTCATTACCCGATGGAAAAAAAAAGTACGAGTTTCAATATGGTTTTGCAAAGAAAATGCAGTTTGCTTTAATTTGCTGACTTCTTCTTCCTTTTGTAAGAGCTGCTGAAGAAGTTTTTCTTTCTCATTTTCTACCTCTGCAACCTCTGCTGCCATGGAATGTTGTCCTGTGGGCAATTTCAAATTTTTCTTCAGTACAGAGGTTTCTGATTCAACACTTTGTAGAAGCTTTTGTATAACAGACCTATCATTGGGGTCTACCCCAATCTTCACAATAATATTTTTAAGTTCTTCATTCTGGATAGTCAAAGCCATAGAATTTACCTTCTCTAACTTCAACTACTTGATCACTTTTCCAAGTATATTTTCAGCCTTCAGTGCCATTGCATTAGTTTTAGTTAGGTCATTCACGATCAGTTGACCTGTTTGCATATGTAGATTTACTTTGTCAAGCAATGGAATTTTCTTTACATCTATAGTCAGATTTACAGTATTAAAATTATTGGATGAACCAATCGACATATCAGAAGGATGTGAAAGAGCAAACTTAAATTGATCTTTTTCAAGTTCCATTGCAGTTAGAAGTCTCGTTTGATCTAGGGTGATCTGGTACTCAGCTCGAGTCTCCATGCTTGCCTTCTTTTTTAGATTTCTTTCTGCAATTTGGGTGAACATTTGCTTAATTAAAGGCACATTTCGCTGATTGCTTTCATGTCTCCTTGGTGAAGCAGGGACATTTTGCTCATCTCCTATTTGTAATATTGAGAAACCAGGTTCAGCATCTGCAAAATCCTCACTAAGCTTTGTCCTTTTCTCAGTCCTTTGTTCTTCATCCTCTGAATCAATCACTGCCTCTTTACCTCTCTTATTGGACTTCTATGATATGACAGGGGTCTGAACATTTGAGCTTAATGAACCTGTAGAACCTTTACTTGCCACTTTTTCTACATCAGGTCTATTTTCATGAATGAATGTTGAATATCCATTTTCAATTCTCCTAGTAGAAATCACACCGTGAGGATCATAAGCCCACTTCTCTCCTAATAGTAGATGCATTTCATTTAACATCTTAGTGGCTTCATCAATTGCTTGTCTCATATTAACTATAAAAGGACCCACAATCATTGGCAATTTGAACATATGACCTTTCTTCATAGGCACAAAGTGTATTTGATCAACGTTTAAACTTTGCCTAATGAACTCCAAAGCGAATAGTCTCATAGGCACAAATACATGAAGCCTATAAGGTTCTACACTAGCTCCATAAAGTATCTAATTTCGAAATAATCTTCAAAGACAAGCCAATCACCAGACTTATAATTTGTCCCCAGATGCAAGAACTCTTGAGCTTTTGGCAGAAAGCAGGGGGGAGAAATTCCATTCAAAACTTTATATGCAGTAGACATAAAATGACCAGCAAAATCAAACCGACCACCCTCATTCTATTCTTTTCTCACTATGTCTGTCCAAAAAACTACTCATTGTCTTTTCTTATTCACATCCATAATGTTTAACCCTAGATGCATGAATTCTTCTACATTTTGATATAAAAAGAGGTAAACAGTAAGAGAGGGAAACTTGAATGAACCCGTCAATGATAAGCTCATGAGCTGAGAGTTAACAGCTTCTTGCCAATAAGATGGAATATCCAGCACCACTTCTGGCTTCATCATCATGGCGAACATTCCCAAAACTGACTTGTCCACTGTACTGTCATCATCCTTTCCCAAAATCTTTGCAATGCACCTCAGTACTGGTCTGACTTCTATATCAAAAATCTCCATGGGGAATTCTTTACTGTCATGTGCAAACTGTTGTGTATCTAGCTTCAGAAAATAAATGAACTGGTTAAACTCCTGACCTACAAGACTGTCATAATGTGCCATCAAGGAATCATTAGTGAATTGGACATATGACTCTCACTCAGGGTAACACAGAGCTTGACGGATTAATTGGGTTGAGACTTGCAGAACATTTTCTCCTTGACAATTCGTTACGAAACATTTTCCCGGGTACATAACAGACATTAGCCAATACACAAATTTAGGAAAAAAGTGAGTTCTAGGGATACATGCAGACAAAACACTAGTTTTAACCATGGCAGTGTAAATTGGAGAAGACCTATAGTTTAGGAGGACCTGCTGATAAAAAGGTGGTGGTCAAGGGAACAATTTGTGTCTTGGATATCCCTTTCGGTGTCCATGAGAGGGATGTGACTGGAAGAACCTGACAGGGATGAGCATTTAGCCATAATTCAACTTTAGGATAGTAGAAGATTGACAGGGTGACAAATAATTGACAGGATGACAGATAATTGAGAAAGACACAGCACAGACAAACTTCAAACACAAAATAATCAACAATAACTTCAAAAAAATGAGAATCCTCCTTAAATAGGTGGCGCGGGCTTTTAAAATTAAATGCTGATAGGACGCGCCAAAAGACCGTTAAGAAACTCTGACGTGGATTACAACTGTCACCAACTTGGATGCATATGTCATTGCGGGAGGTCTCAAGGTACGGAGAGCTTCATCAGGCCAATGCCCCCGTAGTAAATCTTAACTGTTGATCTTGATCAGCCCCGCAGTCAACAAGGTCAACTGCAGAGGCACCCTCCTTGTTAACCCACGCGCTGAAAGTGCCCGCGGGTTGAGCCTTTTACTCATCATTTGATAAATCATCAAATCCCGCTCCATAAAGTGCTCGATATTTAATGTGTGAACTGAGACCCACTTCATAAAGACTTAAAGTCTTTAAACTTTAATCTTTAATATAACAAACAGATACATTTTTATGCTAAATTATATAAAACTTGATACTCTAACATATCTTTTGATAATTTTCTATTTTTTTTGTATTTTGAAAATTAAAATAAAGGATATTGCAAATGAGCCAGAATAGGAGGGATGAATTAGGCCATTGATTCATGGTTTCTTTGACTAGGTCTTGGAGCATTTCTTAGGCTAGATCCTTCATATATATATGACACTTAATTACTTTTAAACCTAGAAGACAAAACCCTCGATAGACATCAAGAAGAAGTCTATTAACCTATAATAAAATATTTCTCATGCAACCTATGAAGCAAGTACAAAATACATTTTATTATCATTGTCTTCTTCTTCACATAAATCCATAATTACATCGTCAGTATGAAGATCGATCCTAGTTACACTTTTAAACAAGCTCACATCCCGCTATACATTATTTGGCTGGTATGTTTATCAAGACCGCACAGTTAGACATGTGGTTGTGGTGCTTGGATTAGATTCTCGCCAAACTCCTACAAACTACACTAGCAGGGAGGTTTTGGCACAAATACCAGGGTCGAAGTGTTGGCTCTCTAGGGGTTGTTATGGCTTTCCAAAACAATACATATTCAACACATTCACATTTACAGAGATTCCAAGAAACTCATCAATGGGATGCTGGGCAATTATAATTTTGGACTGACACACCTCAAAGGCTAGACGAAACAGATTGCATTGTTGAGACTCGAATTTTTTACTATCTCCTTTCAACATATTTACAGGGAAGATAATCGGGAGGCAGACAACCTATCAAAACTTGGCCTCTGGGCCCTTGCAAGCTTCATCCATTTCTGTTTTATTGAAGATGACATGGTGCGCGAAGAGGGACATATTCCCATCTTCTATTTCTTGTGTGTTTTTGTTTTGTTTTTGGTCATGCATTGTTGCATATGATTTCTCCTTGATGTTATATTGTATATGTTGGACATTCTATCACATGGAGGAGGTACATGATAATACTTTTTCATAAGGTATACGAATACATCAATTTCTGTCTATAATTCCATTTTTGGTAAGGAGCATTACAGACTATATCATGACAATATCATGACATATGTACTGATTTTTTTCTCTTATAAAAAATCAGTGTTGTTTTCTTCTGAAAAAAAATAAAAAACAATCATTCTGCATGCCTATACAATATGCAACCTAACGCAATCACAAAAATAAAAGAAATATTCTAGCACTTGTGTTTTAAACAAATAGATGCCCATAATGAAAAATATTCTATGAACACCTGGAAATAAACTCGCAAAGGGCTATACGTGCCCTTTCTTCATGTTGTGCTCAAAATATACGTGCCACTTCAAGATCTTCACTTATGTAGTTAATAGACAAAGTTGCAAATGTTATTGGGATTGTCCTAAATTAGATCAACAAAATTCATTTCATTTCAAAAGGTGAAAATGGCGGTCTGATTAAGGCACGCTTCCAACATTCGCATAAGTTGGCATCTTGTATGTTTGTTGTTGATTTACTTAGAGCATAGTAGAATTGAGTAGAATATCAAAGCTTTTCAATAAATACAATGGGGGTAGGAATATTATTTTGGTATTTTTAATCACAATGAATTAAACAAAATTATTACCTTAATTTAACTAGAGCTGTGACTTCAAAATAAATACTTTAGCCATAAAAATACTATATTTTGCATAAAAAACATGAGAAAAACACAAAAAATGCAAAAAGAGTAATGCAACATCACATCATTTTTAAGGTTAAAATTCCAACATTTTTCAACCATAACATTAAAAACCAAATATGAAAAGCATGAAAAAAAAACCATGTGAAAATGGTGATATTATATCAACTTTTTTAAAAAAGTTAATCCAACCTTTGTTCAACAACATTAAAATCAAATATCATGACAATGAAAAACTTTTAAAATCAATACCTAAATCAAAAAGTTGTTTTACCATGAGCAATTTATTTGTTTAAAGCTAAAATTATAGCTCGTTTGAAATCTTAGCTAAATACAATTTGACCCCTTTGACAAAGAGGTATTAAATTATAACAATCTTTAACTATGGTCTATAAAATCATTGCTACTGTAAACAAAATAAGAAAAATACTCTAAAATGAAAAGAAAAGAGGGCAACATAACACAAACTTTTAAATTTTTTTCATAAAATGTTGAATATTTTTAATATTTTTAAAAATATGATTCAAATTCAATATTTCAAAAAAAAAAAAAAAAAAATTCCCATGAAAAAGAAAAATAAAATAAAATTATTAACAAACAAAATTAATAAAATAAACTAAAAATAATCAAAATTTAAAACAAACACAATAATTAAATGATTTAAATTTAAAAAAAAAAACATTTCCCCAAAAATATATATTAATTTTTTTAAAAAGAAACAAGCATAAAATAATAATTAAAAACAAAATTTTAAAAAATAAAAAAAAGCATCCAACCCATCACCTTGACAACACACGAAGAAATCTTTTACACCATTTGGGTCTTTAAGAGCAAGTTTGAGACAATGTGTAAAGGTGTATTTCTTTTACACCATTTGGGTCTTTAATTTAAGAGCAAGTTTGAGACAATGTGTAAAGGTGTATTTGGTATTGGTTTCTCAGTTACACCTATAACATAGTGAGAAGTAGCCTAGGTACAAAATGATCAGGTCAATGGGACTTCATCGAACCCCAACATCCTGAGGATGAAGGTCAACTCTTAGAACCAGAGCAAGAGTAGGGTAAGACTGTAGAGAAAGCCAAGGATGGACAAGAAAAGAAGCATATATCATGACTATGAAAACCCTTAAAAAGAAACACCTAAATCAAAGAATTGTTCTACCATGAGCAATTTATTTTTTTAAAGCTAAAATTATAGCTAGTTTGAAATCTTACTTAAACACAGTTTTACCCCTTAACAAAGGCGCATTAAAATTAGACATTTTTTTAACTATGGTATATAAAATAATTGCTACTATAAACAAAATCAGAAAAATACCCCTTTAGAGAAAAAAAAAAGGCAACATGATGCAAATTTTTAAAATTCTTCATTAAAAAAAGGAAAAACAAATTAAAACAATAAAAAAAAAAATTAATAAAGTAAAACTAAAAATAAAAGCAATGATTAAAAAAGAAATAAAATAAAAATGTGTAAAAAACTTAATTATAAAAAAAACATAAGAATTTTCCAAAAAAAAGTATTAAAAATAAAGTTGAAAAAACATAAAATAATAAGTAAAAAAGACATTTACAATTTTTTAGAAAAGGCATTGCCCCCATCAACACATGAAGACATCTTTCACACCATTTGGATCTTTAAGGGCAAGTTTGAGACAATGTGTAAAGGTGTATTTGATATTGGTTTCTGAGTTTAGAAAAAGCATCGCCCCCAACAACACATGAAGACATCTTTCACACCATATGGATCTTTAAGGGCAAGTTTGAGACAGTGTGTAAATGTGTATTTGATATTGGTTTCTGAGTTATGCCTATAACAAAGTGAGAAGTAGCCTAGGTACAAGATGATGATGGAGTGTATGGCACTCCATCGAACCCCATCATTCCTAAGGATGAAGGTCAACTCTTAGAACCAGAGCAGGAGCAAGTTAGACTAAGGATGGACAAGAAAAGGAGTAACTCCAACGCCAAACCCTGCTCATTTGATGTTATGGTTTGGACATTGTTATCTTTTCTCTTACAATGTTTATCTAGGACTTTAGGTAGATATGTGTTGATAGTTCAAATATGGTGATAAACAATAAGCTAGTAGGAAGACAGGTTTCCCTTGAGGCAAACACCCACCAGTAAATAGGTTGTATATTTTCTAATGTTCATAACATGAAATACATGAGCTTTTTGCTTTTAATATATATATATATATATATATATATATATATATATATATATATATATATATTGAAAACGTGAATATTGTGGTTGAGATTATAGAATTTCCTAATAATACTACTACTTGGACTTAACATAGTTGAACTTATCATCCACATGGGTAGCTCAATTGATGATCGTCATGTTATGAAGTATTATGTAAACCTTGAAATTCAAGATTTAAATTACCCATTCATAAAGCTAACAAAAAAAAAAACATAATTGAAATTATGAAATTTTAATATAATGAAAGTATAAATAATATAGTTGTGTTACAAAAATGCAAGTATAAATAAATAATAATGAGATTATGATTAAGAATTTTTCATACAATGAAAATGTCAATAGTTGAGATTATAAATATTAGATTTAAATATAATAAGTTAAGATTATGGGTTTTTTCCCATTGGCATAAGATATTATGCACGTCTATTAATTAGTGAAAATTTATAAGAGAATAATATATGTTGTATTCACATTGTCCTTCACCTTGATTCCTTTGTACCTTCACATTTCTTGGAGGTGAAATAGCTAAACTCAACTTGAATAGAAAAAATAATTTTTGAGAGGTTTGGATTGCCAAAGGATCTTTAACTCTTACAGACAATCTAGAATGAGAAGAAAATGTGTCTAAATCTTTAGCTTTAGCCAAAAGAGTTTAGCAATTTTGATCCAAATTGGATTATTATATTCTTTGTCATCCATCTCGATGCTTTTAGAGTGGAAATAGTGGAGGAATCAACTCACAAGACTATTTTTTACCGGCGGCACCTAGTATGGCAAATTGTGGTCTGAAAACTTCCAGGAACATTTTGAGGCATCAAACGTCTTTGGGGAGGACTTTGTCGCTTTAGTGCAACACCTTTTTTTTTCATATTCTACACTGAATCCTTTCTAGTGGCACAAGAATCACCTCAATCAGAATATGTATGCAAAAGTTGTCACTCAGAAGTTGACCTTCCCATTTTCACCACCATAATTCGACAGGATGACACATCAACCCTCATTATTCATGGAAATGGGCTAGCCATGTGATTGTGATGAAGAAAATTCTAGAAGAGTTGAGGTAGTCAAACATAACCACTAATAGGCTATTGGGTTTTGTTATAACCGGGCCACTAGGAGGAAAAGGGATTCCATTATTTTCTAGTGCATTTGTTCCATAAATGAGCAAAAGTAGCCGAGAGGGATAGGAGATGGAACACACACAGAGGATTTGTACATTGTAGTAGCCCACAAAGCACAGGCCATACTTCTTTGTACTCACAATCATTTTCTATTCAAAGAAAGAGAGAAGAGCGACCTCGCCTTCCAAACAGGGTTTCTCCCAAAAAGGTTTCCCAAGTCATATCTTGTGTCAAATCGTTGTTTGTGAGTTTTTATTTTGTTGTTCTCTATTTTCTGCATAATTTTAATTTGCATGCATACACAATTCACAGTAATCTACAGATCCACAAATGTAAAGAGAAATAAAACCCTAATATTGTAGATTTCAGAAATATCCATGGCAGTTTAATATTTATGGATCAAGTTTAGATAAGAAAAACTAATAATCAATTTCCAAATGCAGATTAAATATAGATTACACAAAATACTATCCCACAAATAAGTATTACATCACAATTTGATTGCATGTTGTTGGTCAAAGGTTGTCAACAACACTTAACCAGAGAATTAATAAGGCCACTATTGAAATGGGATCCATTCTGTAATATACACTCTCATGATCATTAAAAACTAAGCAGTCAAATCAAGTGTGCAGGATCATTTTAAAAATGAGATACTTTCAAATAGTAAAAAGACATACAAAATAAATTGAGCAAGAATGGCTAGCATCCTAACACAATTTACGATGTGGTAATGCTATTCAAAACCCACTTGAATCAACTAAAGAAGAATACGATTCATTTTCATCAGATTTTCCTGTATTATGTTTTGAATCCTTTTGATCTGACTTGCTTGATGCCATTTGTAGTACAGGGGGAGCTTTCAGATGGAAAATACCAAAAAGTTTATCCATCTGGATATTAGCCTCTTCTCTGGGGCCATCCCAGCAAGTCTCACCGATCAATTCAATTACTTCATTCAATGTATTATCATTCAAAAATTGCTCCCCATTTTGAAGAAGGAAAAGATACACTTGATCAGCACATGCCTTCCTTACCTGAAAGGAGGGTTCTGTAGGTATTAGCCTTAATATCCATGCCATCAAATATTTCACCCAGTCAAGACATCAATTATGGATGGCAACCAAGAAGCATAGAAAATGAATGAATTATGCCTTTAATCTTATTGAGTAATATCATGCTATGAAACATTTCAAAATAACATCAAGGCCTTTAAGATAGCATCATAAAATATACTTGGCATGTATACATTTCAATTCATCTGTAAGAGATCTGCACATACCTTAGGGTAAGGATGGCCCAGGAAAGAGAAAAATTGAGAAAGTGCTTGGCTGCGGGTGGGCTCTTGCATTGAAGACACATGTGCAAGAACATCAATTCCTGTCAAGAGCTTTGTAACATCTTTTGACCCTTTTAGCTCAATTCTAAGAGACTCTAGAATTCCCAGACCAAAGCTTTGTTCACACTCCTGCCTCATCATTACATTATACCAAGTATCAATACCGAAACCCAAGAAGTATTAACATCTGTGATATAAATATAAACAACATGAACAAGAAAAAGGCATACAGGATACTCAAATTGGTTTACTCAAAAGTACGAAGTACAGCATCATTACATTGAAAAGATGCAATTACAAAAGAATCCCAGTTGCAATAAAGGGTGAAGTCCCACAGATAGAGCTGAAACAGCTAGTGCTGTAAAAATGAAAATGTTCTGCCTCACCTGCTGCTAATATTAGTTTCTGAGCACATATTTTATTAGAGTACTTCTTACAATAGGGTCTTGTTTTCCAGCGAAAAATTAAAATATTTACGATCAACAGACCTACACAAGACTCTCGCAAGATTAACGACGAGCTAAGAAATACATCAAAGCTCCTCCACATGGGGGAAATCTAATTTGGATAATCTGCACAAAGCACTAGATAGGCCAGAGACTTTGCAGGGGAACCGTTCCTAGCATTGTCTTGTTCCTATTTATGTCTATTATCTAAAAATTCTCGATTCCATATGCAATTTTTTACTGAAACATTGTATCTTTATGATACAGCTTGGCACTTATTCTTAAACATGTGAATAGGCACAATCTGCAAAAGCAAAGAAAAGGGAAAGTTTGTGGGATGCAATATGGCATGCATTCATCTAACATTCTTAATCAAATAAAAGAATGCCAAAGAACTGTGGAGATGTTCTAAGTTTTATCCTGGGAAACATAATCTTGACTGACATCATTGTCCTGACGATGGATCCATTTAGTGATCTGAAATGTTGACAAACTCAAGATGACTACTGTGAATTTTTCAAGCATTTTGAATAACCACAGAAATCTCAAGACTCAGCATTCCACCAAAATCATGCCCTTGTCATTAGTTTATATCTGTCACATGATCCTTGGGATTTCAATTGTTCACAAACCCAATGTTTATCCATGTTAGAGACACGAACTGATCATTTTTCAAGCTTTACTAAATTGTTTTTCTTCAAAACCTGTTGGGAGTTTTATAAATAACCCCATTCCTATCCCCTTGATATTGAATTTCCAATCGTCTGGTGTAAAAGATAATTATTCCTTCCAAAAACCATCTTGCTGAAGGCTTCAGTTTTACAGCCCAGGTATTTTAGCCCAAGTGATCACAGTACTTGCTTTTTACAACTGAACTGTTCTATCTCAGGTGACTGTTATAGCATTTTATTTGATTGAGTGTGGTCTGAATGTTTGAGCAGCAGACAAATTTCAAATATGTGTGCGAGTACAGAAAATAGAAGATTGTATTCAAAATAAAGTCTTCTAGTGACTGAGAGTGCATCGCTTATAAGTTAACAGTGTTAGTTTTAACTTTTACTAGGTTGCTCGGAGTTGTTCTCCTTCAGCTGTGGCAGATCCAATTCAGCTCTGGCAAGATGGGCAGCATTTGGTTGGTTGGTGTCATTTGGCATTCAGCTGAAGCAACTTGAGGAGCAGAACTTACTTGTTGTTGAGAGACAGTACACTTGTGAAGGAGGGTGCATTCATAAAGAAAGGCACATCACCTTCAAAGTTACACCTTGCACGTGGCACATGCAGGAGTTACATTTGCTATGTAGGGTGTGTTACCCACCAAAAGTGGGTGATCCCATAGCAGAAATTTTCCTCCCATCATCTCTTCCAGCCGGCCAGCCAGCAGCCCCTAACAGCCACTACTAGCCGATGACGATGTGCCATTCATATCTCTGCCACTTGCATCAGTCATATGTTTCCTCGCTCATTTGGCAAGAGCACATATTGGAAGGTGGACTTCCGATCAAAAGGTATAATCATTTTGCAATCGGGTTCTTATGCTTGTTTGTATTTGCGCATTTGACATGGATTATGGGCTGACCTGGAAGAAAGAGAGGGTTTGACTGTGATCTTGTTCCTTCACCCTAAATTGAGGGGGGGGGGGGGGAATTTTTATCCTTGTCCAATGGGACCTCGCCTAATGGCCCAACGGGTATAGGAGGGGCACTACTAGGGAAACCCTGATTGAGAATCGAGAGGGCGTAGACCCATCTCTCCCTATTCCATACTAACCACTTTTCATCTTACATTATAAACCCTATATTCCACCTCCCTTCTTCAGGTTCAACTAACCATTGGTTATCTGGGATTTGGCACCATACATCCTCATACTTGAGTAGGTGTTAGTTTTTGTAGCATCGGATGTGTTCTAGTCACAACACTAGGTGGAGTGGCTAGAATACATGAGATATCCATAACCCAGAAATCGTTTTTGGAAAATCCACCTAGAGATGGCTTAATTGGATTATTAACCTATTTTTTAATATTTCCTAAGTCTAAACTTAGGAAAACTGGTTAATTAATAAAAATTAATTAAGTCAAGGTGAAAATTCTCTAGAAACTCACACGGGTCAACAAAAAATTAATCTAGGCCCTTGATTAAGATCTAATCTTGGTCATTGGTGCTCCAACAAAGGATTATAAGAAGTCGATGGACATTTGGAGAAAACACTTGAGCAATTTGATTTCCTTGGCAGATTGATTTCCAGAGAGCAGCAGCAGTTGCCGAAGAGCCAGAGATCGAAGCAAAGATAATGACGGGTAGGGACAGTGATCTAGAGGAAGTTTTCCATATCCAAAGATGCAACAACAAGTGACAGGAGTGATCCATGCAGAAGAAGCACAGGGATTGTTGAAGGATGTAACTAATCTCAGTCTTTATAATTGTATTTGAGTCATAGTGAAATATATTTGTCAAAAGAAAGAAAAAGAAATTTTATTATTAAAGCATGGGTTTCATCCTTGGGTCAATTGTTTTTAGGTCAAAGTCTCCATTGAAGGCTTCTAAGGTTTATTTCAAGTGTCCTTGTCCATGTCATATTGTAAAGAACCCTTCTTGGGATTTATTTGTCAAAGAAGAAATTTATTTTATTGTATTTAGGCCTTCTAGGCCTCCTCACCAAGTCAGCATCAAGGACAAGTCAGCCTCAAACAGGGGCAATTCTACCTCACAAGAAGCCTATATATTGGAGCAACTCGACCTCATTTGAAACACTCACTCAACAAGTTCGATTTGCAATTTCTTTCAAGGGAAGAAGAGGAAAAGTCTAGTAAAGGAGGCCAACATCTTGCTAAAGAAGCTGAAATTTCTTTCTCTTATCTCACACGTGCAAAGTTTTGGATTGCTATTGGGGGGAGAAATTCTCCAGTTGTTGGGAAGGCCGAAATTCTGAAGTTGTTGTGAAGTTGGGGCCGAAATTTCTGGGTTGATGCTAGGCTATAGCTGTTGGACAAGAAGAGACTATTGAAGGTTGTTGTATCTCATTGGAAGGCTGACTTGGTGGAGGAGGAAGGTCTATAGGTGTAAGGTCTTGGTCTATCTCATTTTGAATAACTGAAGGAAGATTTCTTGACTGGGGTTTTGTTGAGAAATCTAGGGCATTAGTATTAGGTGATTTCTCTTCGTTAGAGACTGTTTGTGAATGCTTTTGCCTTCTTTAGCTTAGGATCTTCTTTTTGTTAGTTTATTAGTGTTCTTCTTCATCAATTAGTAACCAATGCATGAACATAAAATAGACAAGAGACACAACATGTAGGCTATGAGCCAGAGCCAAAACCTCTCACTTCTTTGAGAGGAAAACCCGCACCAATTCTTTTTATAGAAAGTCATATTAACGAATACCAAGACCATGACCCTTGACCTATAAGCCATTCCAAGACCAAGACACTAGGCTTCTCCTTTTCCACTTCTATCTCCTAATCATTGGGACAATTGTCATCACCGAGATCTTCTTACTGTTCTTAGAACAAGATCTTCTTTCTATGAGACCTTCTTGCACTGAAAGGCACCGAGGTATCAAAACATCAAAGCACCGAGCATCATATCCTCATTGTAGCAGCAAGTACAACACCAAGTAGCATCGAGACCTTAACTGTGGTAGTATAAGAAGCCTTTGCAGAGAAGACACCGAAATATACCGATATACTATACAGTGATGTAGTGCCGAGATAGTGAGGTAGTGTCACTGTAATGTCACTAAAACTTAGCCCAATTTCTGTGCTTCAAAACCGCATTGTGATCACTGTGATTCCTGAGATAACATCCGAAATTCTTCCCGAGATAACATCCGAACTGTCTTGCTGTCTTAACCATCGAAAATCTCAGAGGTATGCCGAGTGTGAAATTTTCAATCTGAAAACTATACCATTGCAGTGATAGATTTATTTCTCCTACTTATTATTTCAATAAGTTATTTACAAAAATCTACTGATAAATATCAAAATAAATACTACTGCAATGTTCACAAACATATATGCAGAGAAGTAAACAGTAAAAGGACATAAGCACAAGAATCAATCACATGATCACAGTTATTTTTGGACAATTGTCCCCAGAAAAAACCCAATGCAGGAAAACCGGTGCAGGAGATGAGGGTTTTGTTAATTTCTTCAAAAAATGATTTCTTTACAAGGAATATATTGGTAGATAAAATCTAAAACGCCTGAGACAGAATTCTCGGCTCCTCCCGACAAATCCTAGACACCCTGGTTAGACTCTGCTATCTCTTGTGCATGTTTGCGTGTTTCTCTGCGCTGGACTGCGTAAGTCTGTGTAGGCTCTGCGTGGGTTCACTGCGTTGTAGCCCAGAGCTACCTCCTTTGACCCATTGCGTCCCTCTGTCCCTAACCTCAGTCACTGCTGACTCCCTCCTCCTTCTGCTTCTGCAAATCTCTGCCCTGCAACTCTCCCACTGAGATCCAATTTTCTTACTTCAGAATTGATCTCCTTTGGGTACTGAGTGTATGCCTGACTTATTTTCCAAATGACCCTCAAGCCCTCTTTTATAATCTTCTCGTTGGTGAATCAATGGCCCAAATTAGAAGTCTAATCAATGGTTAAGATTAAAACTTGACTTGATCTTTGTTTTCTATAAGATTCATACTCTGACTTATTAATACCTTTTAATTATTTCATTTCCCTAAGTTTAGACTTAGGGTCTCCATTAAAATAATTAATTATTTTAATAAGTCATGAACCGAGTGGAATTTCCACAACAGTTTCTAGGTTCTTTGGAATACTGATGTCCAAGCCTCCTTACAAAGTTTGAGCCTTGGAACACTTCCGATGCTACAAAAATCAACACTCCCTCTTACTGAGGAAGGTGTCCCAACAATATGCCTGCTGCATGCGGCTCTGCTTTTGAAGCACCCTCTACACTGCTGATCTCTAGAAGTTGCACCTCATCTACTGCGCTGCTGCCCTTAACATTGCCACCGTCATTGCTGCATCTGTACTACAACTCCCTCTGAATCCCGATCCTATCTACTCCTGCTACTGAAATGGATTCTTGATCATCCCCATCTTCTTTCTGAAGTAGACAAACTTAGTCTTCCCTAGAGCTTTTGTGAGAATGTTTGCCACCTGTTCTCCTGTTGGAGTATACTGCAACTAAACAACTCCACGTTATACACAGTGCCTGATGAAGTGACACCCGATGTCAATATTTTTTGACCGATCATGAAACACAGGATTTTCAGAAAGCTTGATGCAACTCTGATTATCGCATAAGATACTGGTCGCTTCCATTTTCTCCTTAAGTAGGTTCACAAGTAGTTTTCGAAGCCATATGGCCTCACACAAAGCTATGTTAGCAGCCATATATTCTGCCTCTGCTGAGCTCAGTGCCACAGACTTTTGTTTCCTGCTGCACTAGGAAGTCGTCCCTGATCCTAGACTGAAACAATACCCACTGGTACTCTTCTGATCTATTGAAATCCCAGCCCAATCTGTGTTGGTGAGCCCACAACCTAACATCACTGCTACGGGTGTACTTCAATCCAAGCTCTATTGTTCCTTGAAGGTACTTGAAAACATGCTTGGCTGCTGCCCAATGAGTCCTCTTAGGTTCTACCATGAACTGACTGAGGGTATTTACAGCATAACAGATGTATGGCCTTGTGTTTACCAGATACATCAACGATCCTATGAGTTGCCTATACAACGTAGGATCAGCCTCATCATCTTCGAACATGTCGATTTTCTTCCAGTTGGTGATCATTGGAGTCGTCATGGGTCTACAATCCTCCATCTGAAATCTCTTCAAAATCTCTGTAGTATATCTTCCTTGACCAAGAAAGATCTCCCCCTTCTGTTGCCAAAATTTCCAACCCCAGAAAATAGTGCATCCACCCTAGATCCTTCATGTCAAATTCCTCAGCCAAATTCTTCTTGCAGTCTGTGATGAACCTTGATGATACTGTCAAGAATAGATCATTTACATGTAAAACCAATATCAGAGGCTCACTCCCTACCCTTAGATAGTAAAGATTGGGATTTGCGTCACTCTTGACGAAACCCATTTTTTGCAAGTAGCTGTCAATTCGACTAAAAGAGGCTCTAGGATCTTTCTTCAGTCCATACAATGCTTTCTTTAGTCTGCACACATGAGCCTTTTGATCATGCATCTCGAAGCCTTTTGGGTTGTTCTATATACACCTCTTCCTCTATCATCCCATTCAGGAATGTTGTCTTGACGTCCATCTGCTGAATCTCCCATCCCATCTGCGCATCAAGGGATATCATGAATTTGATAGAGGTGTATCTGGCTACTGGAGCGAAGGTTTCATCATAATTGATCCCTTCCTTCTAATCATACCCCTTAGCCACAAACCTGGCTTTAAATTTCTCGATGCTAGCATCTGCAGCATACTTGACCTTGTAGATCCACCTTGATCCTACAATTGATCTCTCCTGCGGTCTGGGGACCACTTCCCTAACATCATTCGTCATAATGGAACTGTATTCTTCCACCATTGCATCTACCCACACATGGTGTTGAGCTGCTTCCCGAAAAGTGGAAGGTTCTACGACTTGAGCAACCAAGGCTTGATACCTCTCAGGCTGCTTACGCTGTCTCTTCTCATTTCAGGGGACTCCGACAAAGTCTTCTGCATCTTCCAGAATTTGTCGTAGCTCCCTACTCGTTCTTCCACTGGTGGTGGGCGGATTTACTGGCTCTCCCTCTTGCAAATCCTCGGGAGACACGACCCTTGGATCCCCATGTCCTGGAGAGGCAACTGAATTCTCTGTCGTTGGTTGTTGAGGCTGAACCAGCGGATCCCCCTTAGAATGCGTAACAGAAGGCAACTCGCGGGATCTTCTTAAGGCCTTCTCCTCCATGAATTTCACATCCCTTGACACTAAGACTTTCCTGCTCTCAGAAATGTAGATGCGAGATTCCTTTGCATTCTCACTGTATCCTACCAGATACCCATTTTCTGCAGCCATTTCCAACTTCTTCCTCTTCTCAATGGGCACATGGCAGTAAGTTGTACTACCGAAGATCCTAAAGTGACTTACTTCAGGCTTACCGCCAGTGAAGACACTTTCCGGTGTGATGTTTCCCAATGCAGCGTGAGGAGCCCTATTCTGAACATAGGCAGTTGTATTACAAGCTTTAGCCCACAGAAATTTGGGCATGCCTTGTTCATATAGCATCGCCCTTTTTGCTTCGACAATAGTCCTGTTCTTCCCTTTTGCCACCCCATTATGTTTCGGATTGTATGGAGTTGTCCACTCTCTTTTGCTACCTTCCCTTGCGCAGAACCTAGTGAATTCCTTATCTATGTATTCACCACCATTGTCTGAACGCAACACCTTGATCCGCTTTCCTGTCATATTTTCTACCAGAGCTTTAAACTCTTCAAACCAACTAAAGGCTTCGTCCTTGGTCCTCAAAAAGTAGATCCAGGTTTTCCTGGAATGGTCATCAATAAAGGTGACGAAGTACTCGACACCACTAAGAGCTCTAGTGGACATTGGTCCACAAATACGCGAGTGTATCAAGTCCAATACACCCTTGGCCCTATTGTTGCTTCTTTGATACTCTGTCTTGGCATATTTTCCCAATACGCACCCTTTGCAGACATCATCCCGTTTTGTGCTCAGCTCTGGAACTCCGGTGATAGTCTTCTGGAGAATTTTTAACGCCCCATGATGCAAATGTCCCATTTTTCTGTGCCATAGCTCATTCAGGTCCGTTTCATCAGTGCTACCAACCTAAGTTGCATTGGGGATTCAAGTTGCAACTTGTAAAGTTTCTTGCTTCTTACCCTGATCTGTGCCTTCTTCTTCCAACTGGGGTATTTGATGTAGACCCTATTGCCAATAAAGTAAACGTCATAACCTCGGTTTTGAAGTTGAGACATTGAGAGCAAATTCATCTCGAACCCAGGCACATGCAGTATGTTAGTGGCCCAAATCTTATTTCCATCTTTGGTCTGAAATACTACGGTACCTCTGCCAATAGGGGTACATTTTACTTTATTTCCCATGGTTATTTTAAAACTCATCTGCTCCTCTCGGTAGTCAGAAAAACATTCCCACACTCTTGTCCTGTGAGCAGAAGCTCTACTGTCAATATTGTTGATTTTATAGCATCGGGAAGTGTTCCAAGTCTCAAATTTGGTGGAGGGAATTCGACAGCAATTGCCTAGAGAATCCATAAATCATTTGTGGAAATTCCACTCAGATCTTTCTTTATTAAAATAATTAATTATTTTAATGCAGACCCTAAGTCTAAACCTAGGGAAATTAAATAATTAAAGGGGATTAATAAAGCAGAGTGTGAATCTTCTAGAAAACGAAGATCAAGTCAGCTTTTAATCTGAGCCATTGATTAAAGATATAATCCTGGTCGTTGATTCATCAGCGAGAAGACTATAAGAAGAGGCTTGAGGGTCATTTGGAAATCAAGCTGGGGACATTCTCAGTACCCGAAGGAAATCGATTCTGAAGTAAGAGAATTTGATTTCAGTGGGTGAGTTTGTAGAGGCGGGATTGCAGAAGTAGGAGGGAGGATTCAGTTAACGGAGAAGGAGAAGGCAGGAGGTTGAAGGGAAGGGTGTGTTGATCAGCAGCATAAACCCCTCCACGCAGAGTTACGCAGTCCAAAGAGGGACTGCACAAAGGTCACACGCTTGATGACACAGAGGGTGTAGGAGGTCACCCCGAGGGTCAGAAACACTTCTTGAGCTTCCGAAAAATTCAGCCAGGTGTATGTTAATTTTACTTTGCTCACAAGACTATTGTAAATGAATTTTTCATTACTGAAGATAAATACAAAGCCCTCATCTGCTGCACTGGTTTTCCCACATTGGGTTTTTCCGAGGACAATTGTCCAAAAATAATTGTGTTCATATGGTTGTTTCTATTGTGCTACTTGTGTAATTTTTGTTCTTCTGCTTTTGGTTAGAGTGAAGTAATGCAGTTGTGTTTATTTCAAAATTACTAAAGCATCTGTAATTAACTTATCTAATAACTAGGAGAAATAAACCAATTACTGCAATAATAATTTTCAGATCTGAAAATTTCACAAATATACCAGACATCAGAAGAATCAATGCTTGATACGTAAGCAAATTCTTCTTCAAGTCTGGATGCCAGAACCGAAACATTGTGATCCATTTGTTCTATCATGCTTCTTTCCCTCTTTGGAGAACTACGTGAACCCTTCTGCACTGCTGCTGCAGTGGTAGACTTATGCCCACTAGTCGATTCTCCGTCCCTGTTACTCATCTCTGGCTTTGATACCATGTGAAATTTTCAATCTGAAAACTATACCGTTGCAGTGATAGAGTCATTTCTCCAACTTATTATTTCAATAAGATATTTACAAAAATCTACTGGTAAATATCGAAATAAATACTACTACAACGTTCACAAACATATACACAGAGAAGTAAACAGTAAAAGGACATAAGCACAAGAATCAATCACATGTACACAGTTATTTTTGGGCAATTGTCCCCAGAAAAACCCAATGTGGGAAAATCGGTGCAGCAGATAAGGGTTTTATTAATTACTTCAGCAAATGATTTATTTACAAGGAATATACTGGCAGATAAAATCTGAAACACCTAAGACAAAAATCTCGACTCCTCCCGACAAATCTCAAACACCCTGATCAACCTCTGCTATCTCCTATGCCTGTCTGCGTGTTTTTCTGCGCAGTCCCTATGCTGGACTGCATAAGTCCGCGTAGGCTTTGCGTGGGTTCACTGCACTGCAGCCCAGAGCTGCCTCCTGTGATCCACTATGTCCCTCTGTCTCTGACCTCAATTACTACTAACTCCCTCCTCCTTCTACTTCTGCAAATCTCCACCCTGCAACTATCTCACTGAGATTAAATTCTCTTACTTCTGAATTGATCTCTTTCGGGTACTTAGTGTATGTCGAGCTTATTTTCCAAATGACCCTCAAGACCTCTTTTATAATCTTCTCATTGGTGAATCAACGACCCAGATTAGAAGTCTAATCAATTGCTAAGATTAAAACTTGACTTGATCTTTGTTTTCTAGAGGATTCACACTCTGACTTATTAATGCCTTTTAATTATTTCATTTCTCTAAGTTTAGACTTAGGGACTCCATTAAAATAATTAATTATTTTAATAAGTCATTAACCGAGTGGAATTTCCACAAACGGTTTCTGGGTTCTTTGGAATACTGATGTCCAAGCCTCTTTACAAAGTTTGAGACTTGGAACACTTTCTGATGCTACAAAAATCAACACCGAGAAAGTCACTGTGGTTCATTCGAACTCTATCTCTGTTATACCCATCCGAAAAAATCAGAGATATATCTGAATCGAACTGTGTCATCTCTGGAGACCTTAGCCGCATATATATAGTAGTTTGCCTCATGTATTAAGCCGACATGACATTGTGAATAGATGTGTCTCCATACTGAGCCAACATGAGTTCCTTCTTTTATACTTGAGGCCGACATAGGAAGAGGAGAACTAGTGCTTGTCTTTGGAGGGCTTCATGACAGTCCTATAGACTTAAATACATTCTTTATATGCCCAAGAAGGGTCATACATGACATTTATTGAGATCTTATGTAGTGGGGGTAGCATCGGATGTACTCTAGCTCCAAAAATTTGTGGAGGGACTAGAGTACACATGATCTACAAGACCCAGAAAGGGATTTGGGAAATTTCATCTGGTTTGGGAGATATTTAATTAATTAATTATTCTAATGTATTTCCTAAGTCTAAACTTAGGAAAATTAAATAATTAGAGTTAATTAAATTAAACATATGATGAAATTGTCTTAAGTCACACGGATCAAGCTTTCTTTTAATCTTAGCCATTGATTCGAGATCTGATCATGCTCATTGGTTTCCCAACGAGAAAAGTATAAAGGAAAGGCTTGGGATCATTTGTAAAGAACACACAGAGCCAAAGCACTAAGGCTAAGTTGAGATTCTAGGGCAGGGTTTGCTATGAATTCTAGGGCAGGGTTTGCTGCAGAGAGGGGAGTTTAGGCAAAGGGGTTGATCTGATCTCAGTTCGTAGAATCAGCAAGAGGCAGGGAGCAGCTTCCAGAGGCAGCGCAGAGAAGTAAGGGCAGCAGTTGCGCAGCGCAAGGGCAGCATCAACTATGCAGGTGCTACGCAGTCTCTCCCAAGGCAGCGTTGGGCAGTAGAAAACCCTCAGGGGTTACACAGAGATCCTCAGGGGCAGCATAGGGTCTGCATCACCCAGTCTAGGGTTACGCAGCCCTTTCCAGGCCAGCGCAGAGGCTGTAGAGGATGACGCAGAGGCTTCAGGGGAAGTGTTGGGATTTCTAGGGCCTAGATTTGGCTAAGTCTTGTAAATCCCATTTGAGGGTGTGGATCAGTCAATATTTTGCCTTCAGAACAACCGGTGAGTTGCAGATCTGTATTTTCTTTGTTGCGTTTTCCAGATCTGGAACCCAAATTTGTTGTATTCATAAAGTAACTTAATAATAAAACCCTCTAGTAGCCAGCAGACCGGTTTTCCCGCATTGGGTTTTTCCGGGGACTATTTGTCCAGAAAATCCTTGTGTCACTTTGTCTATGTGTGCATGTACTTTTTCTAGATCTGAATTGGTGAAAGTTTGTTGTGTGTTTTTCTTCAATATTAATCTGAATATTCAACTTAATAACTTAATTAAGTAGGAGGAGCATAACTAGATCTAATAGTAGATTTCTGCATAAAGTAACTTTCAAAAATTTTCACATGGTATCAGAGCAATTGTAGATCTAGGAGGGTCACCAGCAGAAGACTGAAGGATCTTGCTGCAGAAAGCAACAGGAAGTGCAACACCAACAACAGAAGGGCAGATGTGAAGGGACAACGCAGTTTCAAAGAGAGCAGAGTTACGCAGAGGGCAGGGTGACGCAGTCTTAAGATGTCTCCCAGCAAGCCCACGCACTTACTGCGCAAAGGCTGCGCAGAGGCAGCGCTGGGATTGTCTGAAGCCAACCAGGGTGACGCAGATCTGATGCTGTTAGATCCAGAAGTGCCTGAAGCACAACTACAGAACTTTAGAAGGTGCTGGTGGGGTTAAATTTTTGAAGTTTTCAGATTTTTAGCCTAAGCACTATTGACAAAGAGCGGGAGGAGATCAGCTTCTCAGAGGGTTTCTAGCCAAAGAAACTTGCAGATCGATCAGAGGATCGAAGAGAGCTGAATCATTGTTTGATTTGGCAGATTTCCAAGAAGGGAAACTGTTGTCAGAGGGAGAAAAAGGTGCCTGTTTTGCCAAGGACCTTAGATCCAGATCTCTAGCACAGAGAGGAGGAGCTCCGACAAATTTATGAGCAAATGGCACCTCATGGATTGCATGATCAGGACAGATTGGATGGCCTATCCAACTTTTCAGTTTGGAAGGCTAGAATCCTGATAGTTCTAGAGGCATATCATCTAAGAGACCATGCAGAACAAGTCCTGGCCACACCGACCGATGCAGATCTCCTGAGGAAGCATAATGAAGCTACGAGACATGCCAAGTGGCTGATAATGGATGGAATTAAGGACCATATTGTTCCACATATAGTTGAGAAGAAAACAACTAATGAGATGTGGAAGGCCTTAACATCCCTATATGAGGGAAAGTCTGTCCAAAGGAAGATGCTTCTAGAGACTCAAATGCGGTCATTCATGATGATCAAGGGGGAAGACATGGAACATTTTCTCTTAAGATTGCAGTCGATCAGAGACTAGTTGACTGCTACGGGTGCTAAGGTGGAGGATGATGTGATGGTCAGGACTGCTCTCAATGCGGTCACAGATGAGTGGGAAACCTTTGTCCAAAGTATCTTGGGCAGAGAGGACCTTCCCGACTAGGACAACTTGTGGGCAATCATGCGTCAAGAAGAACTCTGTAGATTCACCAAGAAGTAGTACAACACGGGAACGAGTAAGGTGAAGAAAGAAGATGAAGAAGATGCAACCTTGGCATCAAAGAGGCAGCAGGGAAAGAAGAAGGATCTATCGAAGATCAAGTGCTTCCAGTGTGGCGAACTAGGACATTTCGCTAGCAATTGTCCTCAGAAGAAAAGGGACAAGGAAGCTTCTTCTTCCAAGGCTGTTGTGGCGGATGATGGGTCAGAAGATGATGCAGCCATGAGCGCTCATGAACCACGAAAGTGGGGCGACATGGATCTGTAGAGGAGCTACAAAATTTCGACGGGATCCTTGAGCAGGTCATCTCTTGGATCACATTCGAGCTACGGGAGCCTTAAGACAGTAGCGGGACAAGTGGAGCAGTGGGTGCATAGATCACGGATAAAGCAGAGGTTGATCTAAAGGCTGGAAGGAGCAACGTTGTGCAGATGCAGCGGCAGCGTAGAGGCAGCAACAACGTAGGGGCTGATGTAACTTCAGCAGCGCAGAGCAGCGCTGCAGTAGTGTAGAAGGCTTCAAGAGGACAACGCAGTGCAGCAGCAGCAGCGTGAGAGATTTCAACACAAGGGGTTGATGTTACTTCACTAGTGCAGAGGGATTCTGCTTACGCAGTGCGGAGCTGTAGCTGTGCATCATTCTCCAGATGACAGCACAGATCAGTAGCCTATGGAGCTTCAGTGATGAGGTTGCAACCCAACTAACTTGTCTGTCAAAGATTGGGCAGGAGATTCAATTGTTTCTCTCAACAACTGAAGTTGCAGTGCAACAGTTAGCAGTGGCAGTGCTATGGGCAACACAGATGCAGCAGACTGAGAGGGAGTTACAGTACAGATGTGGCAGTGGCGGTGACAACGTCATGGGCAGCAGTACAGAATGGCAGCAACAGTGTAGAGTTGAGTGGCAGTAGGCCAAGCATCAACAACACAAAAACTAGTGCCCAAAATCTTGTGATACATGGTGTGATGTATTGCCAGAGCACACTTTGTGCTAAGAGGGAGTGTTGAGATTTTGTGTAGTGGGGGTAGCATCGAATGTGCTCTAGCTCCCAAAATTTGTGGAGGGACTAGAGTACATATGATCTACAAGACCCAGAAAGGGATTTGGGAAATTTCATTTGGTTTGGGAGATATTTAATTAACTAATTGTTTTAATGTATTTCCTAAGTCTAAACTTAGGAAAATTAAATATTTAAAGTTAACTAAATTAAACATGTGATGAAATTGTCTTAAGTCACACGGATCAAGCTTTCTTTTAATCTTAGCCATTAATTCAAGATCTGATCATGGTCGTTGGTTTCCCAACAAGAAAAGTATAAGGAAAGGCTTCGGGTCATTTGTAAAGAACACACAGAGCCAGAGCACTGAAGCTAAGCTGAGATTCTAGAGCAAGGTTTGCTAAGAATTCTTCGAAGTGTTTCAGCTGTAGAGAGGGGCGTTTAGGCAAAGGGGATGATCTGATCGCAGTGCTTAGAATCAGCAAGAGGCAGAGAGCAGCTTCCAGAGGCAGCGCAGAGAAGCAAGGGCAGCAACAGTAGAGAGGGCAGCAACTACGCAGCGCAGGGATAGTATCAACTAAGCAACTGCTACGCATTCTCTCCCAGGGCAGCGTTGGGCAGTAGGAAACCCTCAGGGGTTACGCAGAGACCCTTGGGGGCAATGTAGGGTCTGCATCAGCCAGTCTGGGGTTACGCAGCCCCTTCCAGGCCAGCGTAGAGGCTGACGCAAAGGCTTCAAGGGTAGCGTTGGGGTTTCTAGGGCCTAGATTTGGCTGAGTCCTGTAAATCCCGTTTGAGGGTGTGGATCAGTCAATATTTTGGCTTCCGAGTAGCCACTGAGTTGCAGATCTAGATTTTCTCTGTCGGGTTTTCCAGATCTGGAACCCAGATTTGTTGTATTCAGAAAACTCATAATAATAAAACCCTTCCGTAGGCAGCAGACTGGTTTTCCTGCATTGGGTTTTTCCGGGGACTATTTGTCCAGAAAATCCTTGTGTCACTTTGTCTATGTGTGCATGTACTTTTTCTAGATCTGAATTGGTGAAAGTCTGTCATGTGTTTTGCTTCGATATTAATCTGAATATTCAGCTTAATAACTTAATTAAGTACGAGGAGCATGACCAGATCTAACAGTAGATTTCTGCATAAAGTAACTTTCAGAAATTTTCACACACATTGACAATAAAACAAAAATCCCTTGCTCATGAAGCCCATGAAGCAAGGCAATAGTAATTTATTTTCTTCATTACATCATTTACAAGAGTCACAATTATATGGCATTATGAAGGCCGAACTTAGTTACATTTTACAACAGTTTTCCCCTACATAGGGGTTTTAGCCTTGGCTGAGTGCCTACATCTAGTGTCCATGATTTTCATATTTTTGCTTGATGAAAAGAAGATAAAGAAGCTAACAAGAACATAATAATATCACAAATAATTATCAACATAAGAAAATATTTCTGCCTTTCCGATTTTCTAACATGGTTTCAGAGCTAAGGTGAAGAAGGAAGAAAAAGGCAGCTTGAAGATCTAGTGAAAGGAGAATAAAGAGTTTCAAGGTCAAGTCACAAGGAGTAGAAGATATCAAAATGACAAATTCAATGAAGGGAGAGAACAAGCTAGAAGGAGCCTCTAACTACAAGCCCTGGAAAAAGAGGATAGATCTTATTCTCGAAAAGAACAAAGTTTTGAATCCTATTCAAGGAAAAATCAAGAAGCCTACAGATGAATCAAGTGAAGCAGAGAAACATAAATATTGGCTATGAACCTAATAGTGGATGGAGTTATGGACAACCTAATCCCATACATTTCCAACATAGATTTTTCTCAAGAAATGTATGAGGCTCTTTCCAAACTATCCACAACATTGGTCAAATAGCAAGTCTCAAGAATGAATTAAGGACTGTTAAGATGACAAAAGATGACACTGTGTCATCCTACTTTATAAGAATATCTAGAATCAGAGATGAACTCCAAGCAACAGATGAAGTTGTCCCAGAAAAGGAGCTCGTAATTACTGCTCTTCTAGGACTGTTGAGAAATCTAGGGCATTTGTTATTAGGAGATTTCTCTTCATTAGTGACTATTTTTGAATGCTTTTTACTTCTTTAGATTAGGATCTTTTCTTCTTAGCTTATTAGTGTTTTCTTCATCAAATAGCAACCAATACATAAACATAAGTAGACAAGAGACACAGCGTGTAGGCTATGAGCTAGGGCCAAAACCTCCCACTCTTTGAGAGGAAAACCCGCACAAATTATTCTTATAGAGATTCCAATTGACGAATACCAAGACCAAGACCTATTTCACCACTCCAAGACCAAGACACAGTCATCCTTCTTCCTCTTCGATCTTTCTTTCACTGAGCTCATCTCTCTAACGAACCAAATATCACGTTATCATCATAGATCCGAACACTATTACAATATAGAGCTTTTTACCAGAGATGACCAAGCATCTCGATTACACTGCGTGACATCATGGACGTCCTGTTCTGCTATCTGAGATCTTGTCCTTCTGTGGCACCAGACTTGTGATTGTACCGAGATATGAGATAGTCACCAAACATTGACATCAATGAACTATGGAGGCATCAAATTACATTGAGATATTATCCTTTGTAATAGCACTGAATCTGAGATTATGTCTGAACTATATCTCTGTGATATGATCCGAGAATCACAGAGTAATCTGGATTCTGTTCACTGTGATCATCCATCCATATTTCAGAGATATCTCACTATGGAGATCCGAAACTGTCATGTTGAACTTATCCATCCGAAATCTTAGATATACCCGAACTGTTATACCCATTGGAAAGTTTCAGAGAGAGATCACCGAAATTCTATCTGACTGTGGTGACTTTAGCCAACTATACATAGTGGTTTGTCCCTATACTTGAGCTGACATGAACATTCGTAGGGGTGTGTCTTCATATGTGAGTCGGCATGACATTTGTGCATATATATTGAGGCTGACATGAAGAAGATGATTGTGCTTGTCTTTTGGAGAGCTATCTAGACACTTCTAAGTGTAACATGATTTCATTTACATGAATCTAATTATCTTTATGACAAGATGACAAAATCCTAAAGACATCAAGAAGAAGTGTTTGACCTATAAATAAAATTCTTGCTCATGAAACCCATGATGCAAGTAATACAACAAATACATTTTATTTTCCTTTGTCTCTTCTTTACATAAAATCATAATTACATGTCATTATGAAGACCGAACCTAGTTACACTTTTCAACAAGGATCACCAAAATTTGAGAGTGTCTTTGCATTAGGACTTAATAGTTGTAAGCAATGTTGCAGGAAACGTCCCCCTCGGCTCCAAACCCCGAAATGCGGTCCGTATGGAACCGTATGGGATCTGCTCCCCGAAACACGTTTCGGAAAAAAAATTATGCTTCCTGGTTTTTCGGAACTGTATGGCCGGATCTGCGATTCCGTACGGCGGATCCGCGTTTCGTACGGTGGATCGCTGTACAGAAGCACCGCGATTCCTGTACAGATCCGTAAGGTTAGCGAGCGGTTCCGTACAACGCCGTACGGATCCAACTTGCACACTCAAATAAAGCATAATTTTTGATTTTTTGTTTTAGCTTGGTTAGTTAGTGAGTTAGTCTTGGGTTAGGGATAGGATGAAAAGCTTATAAGCTCTATTTCACCTCTCATTTTCTCACTTGTGTTTTTGGAGAGCTTGGAGAAGAGAGGAGAAGAAAGCTTGGAGAAGAGAGAGTTGAGGAGAGCTTGGAGGAGTGAAGGAGGAGGAGCTTGGAGGAGTAAAGAAGGGCTTCCATCTACAAGAGCTAAAGAGGTAAGTGCAAACCCCAAACTCTCTCATTTTTTTGTCATTGTTTTTTGTATTTTCTCTCCTCCCTCTCCTACACTTTCCCATTCTTTCTTCTTGTACATTTATTTGTAGGTTGTCCACCATCTATATTCATACTCAAAGATGATGTTTCTTTGGGTTCTATGTATCATTCCACTCTTGGTTTTGATGATGGTAAGGGGGAGTAGAAATAGAAGAGAAGAACATGAAGAAGAAGAGGAAAGTGGTCCCCATATGAGTGACCCAATGTATGATGAGGAGGAAGGCTTTGAAGAGGAAGGGGATGATGAAAACATTGAATCACAAGAGGGGAAAGCTGCATTGACACAACCTTGTGGAACTATGTGACCAAACTTGAAGGGGGAAAAGGTGGTGGAAGCTACAAGTTTTTGTGCCCTCATGGTTGTCATGGAGGAAAACCATATAGTGGTTCATATACCCGTGTGAGGAGGCATCTTTGTGGGGTGATGGACAGTGATGAAAGAAAGGGTGCTGTGGGGATAGCAATTTGCCCAAAGGTTCCAGCTGAACAAAGAAGAAAATACATCCAAATAGAGGAGGTTGCACAACAAAAAAATAAAAAACAAAAAACTTAATTTGAATCAAGTGCAACCTCTAGATTTGGTAGCTCATCTCCTCATGCTGCTTCTGCAAGTTCTGGGGGAAAAAAACAATAGCAGATTTCCTTAATGTGCTGCGAGGGATGATGTGGATGGAAAGATAGTCCGATTTCTTTGTACTTGCGGTGTACCATTCAATGTGCTTCGCTCTCCCTATTGGCATGAAATGGTAAAGGGCATCAATGAAGCCCCAAAAGGATACAAGTCCCCCAACTATGAGAAAGCTAGAACATTGTTATTAGAAAGAGAAAAAGGAAAGGTTCAAGTAGCTTTGACACGTTTTAAAAATGAGTGGGTGGATAGTGGGGTATCCATTGTATCAGATGGGTGGACAAATATCAAAAACCAACATTTGATAAATGTTCTTGGTGTTTCTGCTAGTGGTGCAATGTTTATTGCATGTCATGATTCCTTCTCTGTCAATGCAACTTCCCAAAACATTACAGATCTCCTATTGCAATCAATCAGAGATGTTGGTCCTAGTAAAATGGTTCAAGTGATCACAGATAATGCAACAAATTGTAATGGAGCAGGAAAAATTATTGAGCGTACTTATCCACACATATTTTGGTCTGGGTGCTTGGTGCACACATTGAACCTTTTGATGCATGATATTGTGAAGCATAAAGAATGTGGGTGGATTAATGAGCTTTACAAGAGAGGGAAGAAACTCATTAAATTTATCACAGGGCATACAAGGGTAAACTACTTCTATGGCACTTACTCCAAGTTGCAGTTGCTTAAACTTGCAAAAACCAGATTTGCAAGTTATTACCTCACCTTTAGGCAGCTAGTGAAGGTGAGACAAGCTTTAACTAATATGGTCACCGCTGAATCATGGGAGGAAATTAACACTGATAGAGATGGTGCTAATGTAGCCAAGGACACTATTCTTGACATGTACTTTTGGTCACAGGTTAAATATGTTTTGCAATTCACCAAACCAATTTATTACATGATCAAGTTTGCAGATTCAGATCAGCCAATAATTGGGGAGGTGTATGAGCAAATGGATAACATGTTGGGGCAAATTAAAGACATTGTTGAGCCTAGAGATACCACCTTGTACAAATATATTCGTGCAGAGGTGGTAAAACGATGGGATATGCTAAATATTCCATTGCATGCATTAGCATATGTTTTGACACCTAAATACTATAGTCCATCATGGCTTTCAACAACAGCACCTAGGGGGCGAGCAGGAGAAAACCACACCTAGATTCAAGAGGTCCTACAAAAATATATGATTGCACTGGATAAATTAGTCCCTGATGAGGAGGAGTCACACTCAGTACGGAAACAGTTGAGCAACTATACACTTTCCACTGGTCCATTTGGGAGCATGCATGCTATTAGAGATCGAGAGAGTTTTTCTTCTATTGAGTGGTGGAACATGCATGGAGGTGCTACTCCACTTCTACAGACTTTGGCATTGCGGGTGCTATCACAGGTGGTAAACAATTCTTCTGCAGAGAGGTGTTGGAGCTCTTATTCTTTCATCCAGAATGTTAAAAGGAACAGGATGAGTTTAGACCGGGCAGAGAGCCTGGTTTATGTTCATTACAACTTGCAATTGTTGTTCCATTACTATGATGATGCAAAGAGTAACAGAGACCTTAAGGTTTGGGATAGTATCCAGAGGAGGCCAATTTGGAGGATGGAGTGTTGCGATTAGAGAAATTAGAGGATGCTCTTATCCATGATGATGATGATCGACTTGACATGCCACCCCCCACTGGTCCCTTGCTTCCTAGGTTCCATGGTTCAACACCAACAGCAGGGGCTTCGTCTTCATTAGTTATAGTGCCAGTGCCACAACTTCCACAACCACCATCTTCTTCATTGCCACCACGTGGAGGCGAACCGTCACGTACTCTTTGTGGTGGAAGGAGGAGAGATTAGTAGATATTTTCAGTGTTTACACTTTACTTCTTTTGTCATAGATTATCATTAGACTTGTAGGCTTGTTGTGAACTTGAACTTTTTTGTCTTGGCGGTGGCAAAGTGGCCTATTTTGTAAACATTATTATTTGAATTTTGGACATGACTAATGTTGATAGTTGCTCACTTATAATATGCTTTATGTTTTATAATATGGTTAAATGTTATATGTTTATCATTTATGTTTTATAGCATACTTAAATGTTTTATGTTTTATAATATGCTTAAATGTTTTATCATGCTTAAAAATTTGATGTATGTTTGTAATTGCTAGGATCTAGAATCTAGATTCTAGATGGTTGATGCTCGAATAATTAATTATTGATGTACAATGGAATCATGGATGTCATATGTATCCTGATTTATGTAAAAATATGCATGTTTTCATGTCTTCTACAACTAATATGGTATTTGGGATGTTTGTTTGGAATATAAATGCAAAATATATATATATATATACTAGATGCTTCCGAAACGCTTCACTTCCTAATTTTTTGGAAAATGACGCTTCCGCGTCCCCGCTTCATCCCTACTTCGTGCAACGCTGGTTGGAAGGATACACCAACATGTGAGCAAATGTGGAATGCATGCAAACAAGAAGAAGCTCGAGTATCGTTAGTAAACAACAAGGAGGATGAAGAAGAAAACATCTCTAAAACCTATTCTGCTCATCATAAGAAGAGAGGAACATTCAAGAAGTTCAAAGGACCAAAGAAGAAGGTTGACCTATCCAAGATCAAATGTTACAATTGTACTAGCAAAGGTTCTGCCAAAGAGATGTGGGATGTTATCTCCACACTATATCAGGGTTCTTCTGACCAGCGGAAGATGTTTCTCTCTGAGAATCTCAGGAGCATCAGGATGCAAAAGGGTGAAGGCACAGATCCCTTCCTCACGAGGAATCAGGAAGTTCGAGATCAGCTAGCAGTCATTGGGAAAGCACCCCAACCTACAGAGCTTGTACGATTGGCACTAAACAGTGTCTTGGAGGACTGGCAAGTATTGTCCAAAGCATATTGGGTAGAGACACTTTTCCAAGATGAGACATGATGTGGGCTGATTTGCAGCAACAAGAATTGAGGCGAGCTTAGTTAAAGAGTACCATCAACGACAGCAGCAACAAGGGGCCGAAGAGTGAGGAGGAGAATGTGGCCCTAGCATCTAAGTGTCCCCGTCAGGGGCAGGGGGAGCAGAAGAAGAAGAAGAAGGACATGTCAAAGGTCACGTGCTTCATATGTGCTGAGCTCAGTCACTACAACATGTAGTGTCCTTTCAGGAAGAAGGACAAGACGGAGAAGCAAGGCCAGGCAATAGCCTCCGTGGAAATAGACAAACTTTCCTCTAGGCTAGAGGATGAGTTTGCTATGTTCGCATATATACCTCTGGGAGTGTGGCGGGTGATTTGGTGTTGCAGCCCCAGAGAGCTACAAAGATGGGCAGGGTCCTTGAGGAGTCCACCTCATGGATCATTACTTGGTTACGGGGGCCCAGAGTATTCAGTAGTAGGATGGATCAGTGGCAATTAATGCAGTCAGAACTAGAGTGATAGTTGCAGATTAGTAGCATTCAAGTGCTGAGGAGCACAGTGCAGTGTTGACAGTAGAGCAAGAGGATCAGTGTAGAGTTGGCAGCAGCACAGAGTCTTTAATGGACAGTGCAATAGCTCGTATTGATTTGTGGTAGCATCGAATGTTGTCTAAGTCTCAAAATTTGGAGGGAGGCTTAGACACATGTATTCTAGAGAACCCAGAAATCATTTTGGGAAATTCCACTTGGATTGTATTTTATTAAAATAATTAATTATTTTAAAAGGACCCTAAGTCTAAAGTTAGGAAAATAAAATAATTAAAGTGAATTAATAGAATATGGGTGGGAATGTTCTATTAAAAGTGGATCAAGTCAAAAGTTAATCTTAGCTCTTGATTAGAGATTTAATCTCAGTCGTTGAAGTTTCAACGAGAAGATTACAAGAAGGGCTTGAAGGGTCATTTGGAAAATACACAGTAAGGATCAGAGATTGAATTTTTGAAGTGAGTAGTGCTCAGAGGAAATATCGATCAAAAGATTCTTTGCAGAGAGGGGCAGGGATAGTATCTGAAGAGAAATATTTCTCGGTCGAAGAATCATCAGCAGAGAAGGCAAAGAGAGATCCAGCAGAAGCAGCGCAGAGCCAGAGAGGTTGACGCAGAGCTACGCAGAGGCTGCCCAGAAGCCAAGAGGTAATCCCGATATTTGTTGAAGGAATCGATTGTAGAAGCCGGGAGCTGAGGTGTGAGACCGAGAGGCAGAAATCGAAGTTTGTGGGTAGCAAATCGATCAGTAGAAGGGGTGACGCTGTACCCAGAAGGGTTGACGTTGGGACTGCAAGAGGCAGCGCAGAGGCTGTCAGGGGCAACTCATTCAATGGCTAGATCAGCCAGGATTTCCTGTGATAGTGTGAGGTAACCTCACTAATCTCTCTGTCAATGATATTCTCTGTAACTAGATTGCCAAGAGAGGCATCCAGAGATTGTATTTAGAAATTACTATTGCTTAATAATAAAACCGTAGCTGCTCCACCGGCTTTCCCGCATTAGGTTTTTCCAGGAACATAAGTCCAAAAATAATTGTGTCAAATGTGTCTATGATTTACTCTTGTTCGATTTTTGTTTCCACACTTGTATTTTTCCGCAGTTTATTTAGTGAAGGTTGCAGTGTGTTTAACTCGATGTTGTTGTAGCAATAAATTGAATAATTAATTTATCAGTAAGAAGAATTAATACCAGTTGCTGCAACAGGATTCCAAATTTAAGGAATTTTCACAGCTAGTAGCAGTCTGAGATTCGGGTGACAGATGCATCATACTGAACACAGTTGATTCAGTATTTTGGATGCTTCTTAGTTGCAGTTGTTGTAGTTGCAACAACAACAAATGAGAGGGAGTTGCAGTGCAGATGTAGGGTTGCCAACAACATAGTAGTGTCAGCAGCAGCACGAATGCAACATCAGAGTTACGCAATGGTTGGTGGGCAGTATGGCCAGACATCAACAGTGTGACAGAGGATGATATAGAGACAGAGGGTTGTGGCAGGGTGTGCAGTACTAGAACACAGTGCTCGCTAAGAGGGAGTGTTAGATTTTGTAGCATCAGATGTGTTCTAGTCACGAAACTTGGTGGAGAAGCTAGAATACATGAGACCTTCATAACCCATAAATTTTTTCTAGAAATTCCACCTAGAGATGGTTTAATTAGATTATTAACCTATTTTTTAAAGTTTCTGACGCCTCAACTTAGGAAAACTAGTTAATTAATCCGAATTAATTAAGTCAAGGTGAGAATTCTCTAGAAACTCACACAGATTTATATGATGTTAATCTGGGCCCTTGATTAAGATCTAATCTTGGTCGTTGGTGCTCCAACAGAGGATTATAACAAGAAGTCGATGGGCATTTGGAGAAAACACTTGAGTAGTTCAATTTCCTTAGCAGATCGATTTCCAGAGAGCAGCTGCAGTTACCGGAGAGCCAAAGATCGAAGGAGAGATAATGAGGGGCAGGGACGGTGATTCAGAGGAAATTTTCTAGATTCGGAGAGGCAACAAGTGACAAGAGTGATCCACGCAGAATCAGTGCAAGGACTGCGCAATAGCTAAAGTAGAGTAGTTCGATTTAGCTAGGGAGGAAGTCGATTAAGCTTCCAGAGGCCGGGAAAGTCTTCCTCAGAGTCAGAGAGTCACTTCTAGCAAAAGAGACAGGCAAGACGTCTTGCCCAGAGGCGAAAATTGAGCCACACATGTGAGAGGCAGTGAAAGGACTGCGCAAAGGGCCTATGTAGGGGTTTGGATGGCCAGTTTTTCTGGAGAAGTCAATGTCGAGATTGCTTGTGGGGTGAGAGAATTTTCTCTAATTATTTTTGTCAGATACTTGTTGTTTGGATTGCCAGTTGGGCATCCATAGATTGTACTCAGATTTCACTGCTGCATAATAATAAAACCCTCAACTGTTGCATCGGTTTTTCCAAGTTGTGTTTTTTTCTGGGGACATTTGTCCAAAAATAACTATGTAAATTTTATGTGTGTGTGTGTGTGCTAGATTTTCTCAGTTTCCAGTGCTATTTTCTTTCGCAGTTTATTTGTGAAAATCACAGTGTGAATTATTTGATATTTATCGTAGCAGACAACAGATAAATTGTTAAATAGATTGACAATTAGAAAAATAATTTCTAGTTGTTGTGATAGATGAAATTTTCACAGTAGGGCCAAAAACTTTTGCCTAGGAGGTTAATGCAGCTAAAATAACAAGAAAAAGCATAATATGGGCACAAGAAAAAACAAAAGAAGATCAAAATGCAAAAGATAGTCGAGACATACACATTAACACGTGGGAAAAAGCCTAGCATGAGCTCTACCTCACTCATTATGGCCATCACCCAGTTCCTAAGCACATATTTCTCTTTATATTATGAGAAGAAACCCTTGCATGTCCAAGCCCCTGATGGCCAATGAGTTGCCTCATCATTAAGAGGATAATAATTTCTATACATCATACAAAGCAATTTCTAACCTTTTGAACTACGAGCAATAATACAAAGAAGAATCAAGAAAAAGTAAAAGGCACACAAGACGGGTGGAAAAACAAAGGCTAAGTTGGTAACCCATGCATCCATGATTTCTCCCTCCCCACATTTGTACACTCAGGATGAGGAGCCCATCATTGTTGCTCACTTTGACCATGGCACTTGGCAATGAAGTCTTCTCCCCTTCATTCGATCATTATTCACATGACACCTATCAATTGAAGGGTGGACCAAGGACATGCCACTTTGACTTCCCCTTGGGGCTAGAAACACCAAATAGGGTGGTCTATTAACCACTCCTACCTAGGGAGGTAACAACATTGTGAATTCAAAGCCTTAATTTTGGAAGGGAAGCTTTATTTAGAATGTCAAATTGCCCCTTACTTTCAAGCTTGGTTCGCTTAGATGCAAAAATGATTAAATGTACCAAATGATGTAGGTGCTAGCACTAGATATTGTGTGTAATTGTTGGGTAGTCCCACAACCATATGGCTTTGGCAACTTAATTGGGGCCCAAGTCTTCCAGAGGATCATATTGACACCCACAGGTGAGGCGTTGAGAGCCATGGAACTCCAAACAACGACAATACATACCCGTGGGCACCTTCAACACCCGTAATGTTCCAACACTTTTGCCCTACATTAATGACTTTTACGGGATGGTCTCACTTTGAGACATGGGAGGGCTAACACCACCTTGAAAGCCCCCAACATTGGAGTGGAGACAGGTATTTGGCCTCCTCGAGACCCTTGAGACCAAAATTTGACCCCAAGATTCAATTTGGGGGCCCACAAAGAGAGATTGACATAAAGGTGAAGGCCAACCTTCACATCCCGATTTTAGAGGGCTTCTACACTTCACTTGGCACCCTTAGCCCTCAACACGTTCCCTAAAAGGGCCTACGCATGGATGATGTCAGCACATTCTTCCCTACGGCTCATACGTGTGGGCAATCATTTGTGATTTGTCATTGGTTGTTAGGTGAGCTTGTGACCTAACTTGTTGTTGCATCATTACTTATTGTTTTAGGGGGCGTTATGCTAAAATTAACTTTGTGACTCCTCATATAATGTTGATTTTTGGGGTAGCATCGGATGTGCTCTAGCTTCGAAACTTTGTGGAGGGGCTAAGACACATGAGATCTCCAAGACCCAAAAATCGTTTGGAGAAATTCCACCCAGAGCTTAAGTTATTCAAATAATTAATTATTTTAATGGAGACCCTAAGTCTAACTTAGGGAAATTAAATAATTAAAGTGAATTAATTTAACATGTGGGTGACAATTGTACTAAATGACGAGGATCAGGTCTTTTCTAATCTTATCCATCGATTAGAGATTAGATCACGCCCGTTGATTCATCAATAGGAAAAGTATTAAAGGAAGACTTGGGGTGATTTGGAGAACACACACAGAGTTGCAGCACTTGAGCTAAGTTAAAATTCTGGGGCACGGTTTGCTAAGAATTTTAGAGTGAGATTGCAGTGCAGTGAGGGGCAGTTCAGCAGCGGGATTTCGAATCCAAGGCCGAGAATACAGTTGCAGAGAGGCAAATCTACCCAGGAGAGACAACGCAACCCTTGATAGGGTGACGCAGGCCCAGTTGGGCTCAGGAATAGGTTGAAGTAGGCCCAGAGGGGTGACGCAATCCAAGAGGAGGTGACGCAGAGCCCGAGGCTACAGTGTTGGGGTTTTTGTGGGGTAGATCAGGCTCAGATTTAGCAGATAGCAGAGGGGTGATGCAACTGTTGATTTTTGTAGCATCGGAAAGTGTTCTAAGTTTTAAACTTTGTAAGGAGGCTTGGACATCAGTATTCCAAAGAACCCAGAAACCGTTTGTGGAAATTCCACTCGGTTCATGTCTTAATTAAAATAATTAATTATTTTAATGGAGACACTAAGTATAAACTTAGGGAAATTAAATAATTAAAGGGTATTAATTAGACAGAATGTGAATCTTCTAGAGAACGAAGATCAAGTCAAGTTTTAATCTTAGCCATTGATTAGATTTCTAATTTGGGTCGTTGATTCATCAACGAGAAGATTACAAAAGAATGCTTGAGTGTCATTTGGAAAGTAAGCCAGCCATAAAATTAGTACCCGAAGGAGATCAATTCTAAAGGAATAGAATGTGAAAATTTATGAATCTAAATTACAGAAACCCTACTATTAAATTCTTGATTTACTTCTCCTACTTACATAAGTTATTCATTTGAAAACTTCAGCAGTAACATCGAAGTAAATACATTAACAGCCTACACATGCAAATCACAACTGAATGACATGCTCAAAGACAAAGTGACACACAAGGATTTTCTAGACAACTGTCCTCAGAAAAACCCAATGCAGGAAAACTGGTGTTGCTAGCTTCTGGAGGGTTTTTATTATTAAGAAGATTCTAAGTACAACAATCCTGGGCACCAAACTGGTTTACCCGACAGAGAAATAATTTTGCAGCTATACCTCTGTTCCGGAGACTAAAAAACTGACTGATTCACACCCTCAAACGAGATTTACAGAACTCAGCCCTTTCCAGCCTCTAGAAACCCAAGTGCTACTCTGAAGCTTATTGCGTCAGCCCTCCTAGCCTGCATCAGCCTCTGCGCTACTCAAGAAGGGACTACGTCACCCTAGCTGGGGTTACGCTGCCCTAACTGGGCCTACGTCAACCCTGTGTGGCTCCTCCGCTTCCCTTTTTGTGCCTGCGTCAACCATGCGTGGCCCTTGCTGCCTCTGCTGCGCTCTCGGCTAGTCTACGTAGCTACTGCCTCTGCGCTGCCTTGGTATGTTGCTTCTCTACCCTCGTTGTACTCTTGGCCTAGGACTACACCATCCCTCTCGCCAATACTGCGCCTCGCTGCAGCTGAAACACTTCTGAAATTCTTAGCAAACCACGCCCTAGAATTCCAGCTTAACTTCAGTGCTCTGCCAGTGTGTGTGTTCTCCAACTAACCCCAAGCCCTCTTATACTTTTCTCGTTGAAACATCAATGGCCGTGATCTAATCTTGAATCGACAACTAAAATTAGAAGATGTTTGATCCACGTCACTTAAATCATTCCCATCGCATGTTTAATTTAATTACCTTTAATCTTTTAATTTTCCTAAGTTAGACATAGGGTCCTTAATTAAAAAGATTAATTAATTAAATATCTCTTAAACCAGATGGAATTTCTTAAAACGCTTTCTAGGTCTTGGAGACCTTATGTACTCTAGTCCCTCCACAATGTTTGGGAGCTAGAGCACATCTGATGCTACCACAACACCCCAAAATCTCAACACTCCCACTTAGCGAGGAATGTGCTCTAGAAATACTGCTCTAATCTCTAGTGTTGGTCTTTGCATTGATGCTTGCCCTGCTGCCCTTCATCACTGCGCTGCTGCTGCTCTTCTGTACTGTTGCCCATGACTTTGCCACAATCACTGCTACATCCGTACTGCAACTCCCTATCAAGTTGCGGCATCGTACTGCTCATAACACTGCCACTGCTAATTGCTGCACTGCAACTCAGTTGCTGAGAGTAAGCAACTGAAGGACCCTTGCCCAAATGACAGACAAGTCGATTGAGTTGCATCTCATCACTGAAGCTCTACAGATTGTTGCTTTGCGCTGTCCTCCTGAAGCCTCTATGTTGATGTAGCTCTGCACTGCGTAAGAAGACCTCCTCTGCGCTACCTCTACACTGATCTTGCATCTGCACTACGTTGCTCCCTCTACAGCTCTTCAGCCTCTGACTTTGCTTCATTTCTGATCTTTGCACCCACTGCTCCAGTCATTCCTTGCTACTGTCTTAAGGCTCCCGTAGCACGAATGCAATCCAAGAGTTGGCCTACTCAAGGATCGCGCCATCACTCTGTAGTCGCTCTACAGATCGAGATTGCCCACTTTCGTGGTTCATGAGCGCTCATGGCTACATCATCATCAGAGCCATAGTCTGCTACAACAGCCTTGGAGCTAGAAGCTTCCTTGTCCTTCTTCTTCTGAGGGCAATTGCTGGCGAAATGTCCAAGTTTGCCACACTGGAAACACTTGATCTTTGACATATCACGCTTCTTTTTCCCTTGTTGCCTCTTTGATGCCAAGGCTTCATCTTCCTCTTCCTCCTTCCGCACCTTGCTCGCTCCTCCTCTTGTCGGAGGATAGCCCACATCTTGTCCCTGTTACGAAGATCCACTTTGCCCAAGAGACTTTGGACAAACGTTTCCCAGTCCTCTATGACAGCATTTAGAGTGGTCCTCACCATGACATCACCATCCACCTTCACTGCCATGCATGTCAGCTGATCCCGGATCGACTGCAGTCTGGATAGGGAAGGATCGATTTCCTCTCCCTTGGTCATCATGAATAACCTCAATTGGTTCTCCAGTAGCATCTTTCCCTGGATGCTTCCCACATCTCATGAGTCGTCACCTTCTCAGCTATGTGTCGTACCACATGATCTTTGACCTTATCCATAATGAAGCGCTTGGCATGTGGCGCTGCTTCATTGTGCTTCTCCAGGAGATCTGCATCGGTCGACGTAGCCAAGACTTTCTCTGCATGCTCCCTTATGTTGTATGCCTCCAGGACTACTAGGATTCTGGCCTTCCAGATAGCAAAGTTGGACAGGTCGTCCAACCTATCTTGATCACGCAGTCCTTGTGTCTCCATCTGCTCAAAATTTTGTCAGAACAGATCCTCCTCTCAATGCTAGAGACTCAGATCTAGGGTTCTTGGCAAGAAAGGTACCCTCTACTCCCTCTGACAACTGACTTCCTCCCTTGGAAGTCTGCCAAACACAACGAATCAGCGCTCTTCGATCCCATGATTGATCTTCAGATTTATTTGGCAGGAAATCTACTGAGAAGTTGTTCTCCTCCCGCTCTTTGTCAACTTAGCTTATGCTAAATTCTGCACCGGCAAAATCTTCACCCCACCAACAACAACTGAAGTTCTGCAGCTCAGCTTCCGGTTTACGGCACTTTGCATAGCAATCAAATTCTGGACTGTGTCACCTTGGCTGGCCTCTACATGAGCAGACTGGCTCAACGCTGCCACTGCGCAGCGCAGGCTGCTCCTGCGTCCCTTTGAAAGACTCTGCGTTGTCTCTGCATCACCCAGTTGGGTCTGCGTCAACCCCTGTGTTGCTCTTGCTGCCTCTGCGTCCTTCTGGTGTTGCGCTACCCTCTCCGGATTGTTTGTTGTTGCTGTTGCTTTGTGCAACCCAGATTTCTTCAGCCGTCTTGCTGGAGATCCAGCTTAATCTGCAATCGCTCTGAAACCATGTGAAAATTTATGAATCTAAATTACAAAAACCCTACTGTTACATTCTTGATTTACTTCTCCTACTTACACAAGTTATTAATCTGAAAAACTTCAACATTAACATTAAAGTAAATACATTAACAACCTACACATGCAGATCACAACTGAATAACATGCTCAAAGACGAAGTGACACACAAGGATTTTTTGGACAACTGTCCTCGGAAAAACCCAATGCGGGAAAACCAGTGCTGCTAGCTTCTAGAGGGTTTTTATTATTAAGCAGACTCTAAGTACAACAATCCTGGGCACCAAACTGGTTTACCCGACAGAGAAATAAATTTGCAGCAATACCTCTGTTCCGAAGATAGAAAAACTAACTGATTCACACCCTCAAATGGGATTTACAGAACTCAGCCCTTTCCAGCCTTTAGAAACCCCAACGCTACTCTGAAGCCTACTTCATCAGCCTCTACGCTGCTCAGGAAGGGCATCAGCCTCTACGCTGCTCAGGAAGGGCCTACGTCACCCTAGTTGGGGTTATGTTGCCCCTGTGCTGCCCTGACTGGGCCTGCATCAGCCATGTGTGGCTCCTGCACTGCCCTTTCTAGATCTGCGTCAACCCTACGTGGCCCCTACTGCCTCTATGTTGCCCCTGCTAGGCTCTCGGCTGGTTTGTGTAGTTGTTGCCTTTGCATTGCCTTGGTATGCTGCTTCTCTCCCCCCGTTGTACTCTTGGTCTGGGACTACACCATCCCCCTCGCCAATACTACCCCTCATTGCAGTTAAAACACTACTGAAATTCTTAGCAAACCACCCCCTAGAATTCCAGCTTAGCTTCAGTGCTCTGCCAGTATTTGTGTTCTCCAACTAACCCCAAGCACTCTTCTTATACTTTTGTCGTTGAAACATTAACGATCGTGATCTAATCTTCAATCGACGGCTAAGATTAGAAGATGTGTGATCCGCGTAACTTAAGTCATTCTCATCACATGTTTAATTTAATTATCTTTAATCTTTTAATTTTCCTAAGTTAGACTTAGGGTCCTTAATTGAAAAGATTAATTTATTAAATATCTCTTAAACCAAATGGAATTTCTTAAAACGCTTTCTGGGTTTTGGAGATCTTATGCACTCTAGTCCCTCAACAAAGTTTGGGAGCTAGAGCACATCCGATGCTACCCCAACGCCCCAAAATCTCAACATAGAATTCAATTTGAGAGGGAGAGTTGCAAAAGCAAAAGGAGAAGAGGGAGTCAGCAGTAACTGAGCAAGAGGACAGAGGGACGCAGAGGGCTATAGAAGGCAGCGTAGAGCTGCAACGGAGTGAACCCACGCAGAGTGGCGCAGTTCAACGCAGGGATTGCGCAGAGAGACACATAGACAAACGAAAAGGGAGTTAGAGGCTTTTTCGGGTGTCAGTAAATTTTCGGAGGGGCCAAGAATTTTGTCTCAAGTGTTTTCTGACTATATCTGCCAGTGTATTCCTTGTAAAGATTCATTTGCTGAAGAATAATAATAAAACCCTCATCTGCTACACCGGTTTTCCCACATTGAGTTTTTCCAGGGACAATTGTCCAAAAATAAGTGTACATGTGATTGGTTCTAATGCTTATGTTCTTTATGGTTTACTTTACATATATAATTGTGAATGTTGCAGTAGTATTTATTTCGAGTTTACTGATAGATTTCTGTAAATAACTTATTGGAGTAATAAGTAGGAGAAATAAATCTATCACTGCAACTATAGATTTCCAGATTGAAATTTTCACATGGTATCAAAGCTAGATATGAGTAATAGGAACGAAGAACCGGCAAGTGAACAGAAATCTGACAGTGCTGCGGCAGCTCGGAGGGGTTCACGCAATTCTCCAGAAAGGAAGAGAAGCATGAAAGAACAGATGGATCACGATCTTTCTGTTCTGGCGTCCACACTGAAAGAAGAATTCACTTGTGTGTCAAGCAATACTTCTCCTGAAGTTTGGTACATTGACAGTGGAGCTTTTTCTCATATGACGGGAGCGTGGGAATGTTTTTCCGACTATCGAGAAGAGCAGATGAACTTTAAAATTACAATGGGTAATAAAGCAAAATGTACCCCTATTCAAAGAAGTGTCGTAGTATTTTAGACCGAGGCTGGAAATAAGCTTTGGGCCACTAATGTACTGCACGTGCCCGGATTGGGGATGAACTTACTCTCAGTGTCTCAACTTCAAAACATAGGTTACGGTGTTTACTTCATTGGTAACAGAGTTACGCCAAACACACTAGTTGGAACAAGAAAGCACAAATCAGAGTAAGGAACAACAAACTTTATAAGTTACAACTCGAATCCCCAATGGCACTAATAGGCAACACTGATGAAACAAACCTGAATGAACTATGGCACAGAAGAATGAGGCATTTGCATCATGGGGCGTTAAAGATTCTCCACAAAACTGTCATAGGAGTTCCAGAACTGAGCACCAAGTGTGACGATGTCTGCAGAGGGTGTATGTTGGGAAATATGCCAAGGCAACGTATCAGAGAAGCAACAATAGGGCTAAGAGTGTATTGGTCTTGATACACTCGGATATCTGCGGACCAATGTCCACTAGAGCTCTTAGTGGTGCTGAGTATCTCGTCACCTTTATTGATGACCATTCCAGGAAAACCTGGATCTACTTTCTAAAGACCAAGGACGAAGTCTTCAGTCGATTTAAAGAGTTTAAAGCTCTGGTCGAAAACATGGCAGCAAAGCGGATCAAGATGTTGCGTTCAGACAATGGTGGAGAGTACACGAACAAAGAATTCACAGGGTTCTGTGCAAGGGAAGGTATCAGAAGAGAGTGGACCGCTCCATATAATCCGAAGCAGAATGGTGTGGCAAAAAGGAAAAATAGGACTATTGTCAAGGCTGCAAGGGCAATGTTGTATGATCAAGACACGCCCAAATTTCTATGAGATGAAGCTTGTAATACAACTTTCTATGTTCAGAACATGATTCCTCACAATGCATTGGGAAAGATCACACCAAAAAGTGTCTTCACTGGCAGCAAGCCTAAAGTGAGTCACTTTAGGATTTTTGGCAGTAGTGCATATTGTCATGTGCCTAGTGAGAAGAGAAAGAAGTTGGACATGACTGTGGAAAAGCGGTATCTGGTACGATATAGCGAGAAGGAAAAGGCTTACTACATTTACATTTCGGAGAACAGGAAATTTATAGTGCGGAGGGATGTGAAATTCATGGAGGAGAGGGCCTTCAAAAGATCCCGAGAGTTGCCTTCTGCTACGCAATCTGAGGAGGATCCGCTAGTTCAACCACAACGACCTGCGGTAGATAATTCAATAGCCTCTCCAAGGCATGGGGACCCAAGGGACACTTCTCCCGAGGACTTGCAAGAGGGAGAACAAGTAAATCCACCCACTACTAGTGGAAGAACGAGCAGAGAACTACGACAATTTTGAGAAACGCAGAAGACTTTGTCGGAGCCCCCCGAGATGTGAAGAGACGGCGCAGGCAGCCTAAGAGGTACCAAGCCTTGGTTGCACAGGTTGGGGAACCTTCTAGTTTTCAGGAAGTAGCTCAGCACCAGGTATGGATAGATGCGAAGGTGGAAGAATACAGTTCCATCATGACAAATGATGTCTGGGAGGTAGTCCCCAGACCTCAGGATAGATCAATTGTAGGTCCAAGATGGATCTATAAGATCAAGTATGCTACAGATGGCAGCATCAAGAAATTTAAAGCCAGGTTTGTGGCTAAGGGGTATGCTCACAAGGAAGGGATAGATTATTAAGAAACCTTCGCCCCAATAGCCAGATATACCTCCATTAGATCCGTGATATCCCTTGCTGCGCAGATGGGATGCGAGATTCACCAGATGGACATCAAGACTGCATTCCTAGATGGGGTGATAGAAGAGGAGGTGTATATTGAACAACCAGAGGATTTCGAGACGCATGATCAGAAGAGTCATGTGTACAAGCTTAAGAAATCCTTAAATAGACTAAAACAAGCCCCTAGAGCTTGGTATGGTCGAATTGACAGCGACTTACAGAAGATGGGATTTGTCAATATAATATTCCCAATTAGCTATAGCTAATTGGAAATATTAGTTTTGATCAATTTTGCCTTCTATAGTTAAAATATAAATAAAAGTGAGTAAGAGGAGACATAACTCACAAAAATAAAGTACACTCCCTAGTAGACTCAACGTTGTAACTTAAGTGGGCCAAGGGGGGCTAAGAGACCACGTAGAGGGGGACCCACTTAGACCACATGGGCATAGACAACGCAGTAGAGTTGGCAACGTGGGCCAAATGGAGGCTACGTAGGAGATGGTGGGGCCTAGGGTTGAGAGAGGCCCATCGTTATAAAAAGGAGGAGAGCCTCCTCATTTCCTCATTCGAGTTTATGCATATTGAGCTGGTCACTTCGACTTTGAGCACGCTAGCTATTTAGCTTGTCTGCAGCACTGTTTAGTGCATTGAGTGTCTCCGTTCGGAGATCTCACCCTCAACCCCGGGAGACTTTGAGTGCTTGCTCGGGTGAGGTAATCTCATCAGTATTTTGTAGGAGGATTGGTGTTTGGCATTTGTGGAGGAGCAGTGCATCCACAGATTGCGCAGTCTTGAGAGGGAGGACGTAGTCCATTTTGAGGGAGCTCTGAAGTGGCATTGTTTCGGAGGATTTTGGTCAAGAGATTGAGCAAGGGGCCAGCCCTTTCCTATTGGAGACTTTTGCCAGAGTAGGAGGCCATCTTTTGGAGGATTTCGTTCAGTCTCAGCGTGGCCCTTGGGAGGATAGCGTAGATCCTCAAGGGAATGGATGACCCCCGATGATAGTGATGCAAAGAAGTTTGGAGAAATGCTCCTCAAGTCAGTACAGGATCTGTCGAGGCAGATTGAGGTGATGGGGCAGAGATTCACTGCTGTAGAGGTTAGGCAACGTGAAACCCCAAGGGGTTTTCAAATTGGTGAGGTATCAGGCACATCCCACCATTTGCAGGAGCACGATGCCACTCAGCACATGGCATCACATGCCCCCACACGTTCCACTATGCCCACTTTTCCGGGTGCAGACACTGGAGCAGGAGCACAGCAGGAGCCAAAGCCTGGCCACATGGGGGAATATTTTGCTGAGTATCAGGCATATGGGTAGGAGTTCAGGGATGCCCTTTCATTCAGAGATTTTGTTCATCTCCAGCGAGACAGCAGACCCCGTGACCATCATAGAGGGCACCGACATTATCATGAGGGGGACACTCAACAGACAGTGAGCAGGTTCCATTTGCCTACGTTTGATGGTTCATCAAACAGTTCGGCAAAGTCTTGGGTGGAGAAGCTGGACATATACTTCCAGCTCAACCAGATGGCAGAGACAGAGGCCATCAAGCTGGCAACGCTGCATTTGGATGGTGAGGCTCAGGATTGGTGGTTCCATGGGATGGTTACACTCGGGCATTTTCGCGCATTCGACAGTGACCACATATGCCGAGTTCACCCAGAGATTGATAGAGAGGTTTGACCGGAGGGATCCGGAGGAGCACTTTGTTGAGTTGACGAGGCTCAAACAGACTGGGAGCCCGGAGACATATATTGCAGATTTCCTAAGACTTTCGGTGATGGTGCCCGATCTATCCGCGACACAGATGATATACATGTTCATTGAGGGGTTAGTAGAGCCGCTCCAAGGTTTGGTCAGATCCACCAAACCAGCCACACTCTAGGACGTAGTTGGCAGGACCCGGGATTTGCAGGATGCCTTACCCAGGACCAAAACACCTTACCCCCAGAGACAGGCTTTCCAGCCTAAGGGGAAGGATGTGAGGATTCCACCTCCAAAGGGGAATCCGGGTAGGGGACAGATGGATGATGATGCCAGGAGGGAGTTGAAGAAGAAGATGCTGTGTTTCACATGTCAGGAGCCGTGGGCACCAGGACACAGATGTGTTGCTGGTAAAGCACATTTTATTGAGGTCTTCTCCGAGGGCAGCGGAGAAGAGGACGAGTATGATGACGTGGAGGCAGGAGGCAGCCATGCAGCGCAGGACCCTTTGCCACCTCCACCACCAGGAGCAGGAGGTGCAGCCTTTGCACCCACAGGGGGGACCCTTGCAGCATTGCGGGGAGTACCCAAGTATCTGACGCTGCGTGTCCGAGGGACAGTACGAGGGCAGTGAGTTACATTATTGGTAGACAGTGGGGCAACCCACAACTTCATCGATGCACAGATGGTTGAGCGGAGAGGCATACCGACAGAGAGCTTCGATGGATTTTCAGTGTTGGTCCCAGGAGATCAGACGATGCAGTGTGCCAGATATGTTCCAGAGCTGGCTGTGACGATGGGTACCTACACAGTGAATGACCACTTTTTCGTGGTTAACATACCGGATACCAATGTGGTATTGGGTGTACAATGGCTGATCACTCTAGGGAAGGTCACCACAGATTGGGAGGCCTTGGAGATGGAGTGGGATGATAAGAAGACAGGGAAGCATGAGAAGATACGGGGAATGCACACTTACCCACCTCAGACTGTTTCAACTCACCGGATGGAGGCAGACTTCCGGAAGGGAGACATAGAGTGGGCAGTAGAGCTGCGTGCATCAGAGGCAGGGACTACAAGGCAGACAGTGCATCCAGAGATACAGTCCATCCTTGACAGGTATGACAGGGTGTTTGGGGAGATACCGCCAGGACAGCCACCGGATCGGGGATTTGAGCACACGATTGAGCTAGAGCAGGGCATTCAAGCCGTTATTACCACACCCTATAGGCACCCTAAGGCCTATCGAGACGAGATTGAGCGGGCCATCCAAGAGTTGCTGGCTCTTGGACACATTCAGCCTAGCACCAATCCTTTCGCTTCTTCGGTGGTGTTGGTGAAAAAGGACGGCACATTGAGAATGTGCATTGATTACAGGGCCCTGAATAAAAAGACCATGAAGAACAGGTACCCTATACCGCGGATTGATGAGCTGATGGATGAGTTGAGAGGAGCACAGTTCTTCTCAAAGATCGATTTGAGATCTGGGTACCACCAGATTCGCGTGAGGGAATAGGACATTCCCAAGACCGCTTTCAGGTGCCATTATGGCCACTTTGAGTTCTTGGTTATGCCTTTCGGGCTAACCAACGCACCAGCCACCTTCCAGTCATGCATGAATCATATCTTCCGCATTCACCTGAGGAAGTTTGTGTTGGTATTTTTTGATGATATACTGATATTTAGCAGGACTCGGGAGGAGCATCTCCAGCACATAGAGGCAGTGCTACAAATCTTGGAGAAGCAGCAGTTCTATGCTAAACTCTCCAAGTGCGAGATTTGGTTGACAGAGATGTTATACTTGGGACACATCATAGGAGTGGACGGAGTGAGGGTCCACGAGGAGAAGATCAAGGCCATCAGAGATTGGCCAGAGCCAAGAAACGTGACAGAACTTCGGGGATTGGTTGGTATCTGCACTTATTACAGGAAGTTCGTCAAGAGTTTCTCTCAGCTTGCTGCACCCCTTATAGATTTGACGAAGAAGGGGGCATTCAGTTGGTCAGATACAGCGCAGTGGGCCTTTGATAGGCTCAAGGAGGTGATGAGCAGCTGCCCTGTGCTTGCATTGCCAGACTTTACGCAGCCATTTGTTTTGGAGTGTGATGCATCGGGAGAGGGGATCAGTGCAGTGTTGATGCAAGGAGGTCACTCGATAGCTTTTGAGAGCCGGAAGCTCCTTCCACATGAGTAGTTATATGCCATATATGACAAGGAGATGCTGGCCATCATGCATGCATTGGCCAAATTCCGACAGTACCTGGTAGGTAACAAGTTCAGGGTAAGGACTAACCACAACAACCTCAGATTCTTCTTAGAGCAGAAGCAGCTATAGGAGAGGCAGCAGAAGTGGGTCAGTAAGATCCAGGCATATGACTTTGACATCGAGTATGTCAAAGGGAAGAACAACGTGGTGGCCGATGCACTTTCACGTAGACCAGACGCGTTGTCTCTGATGAGTTTGGACGCAGATTGGAGGGCTCGACTTTTGTTGGAGTACTCCAAGTACAGGTTTGCTTGTGAGGTTCTAGATGGACAGGTGATGCATGATCGATACAGAGTGATGGATGAGATCATCTACTATAGGGACAGGATCTTCTTGACTAAGGGCTCTCAGCTCAAGAAGAAGATACTCCAGGCTTCTCATGATTCACCATTGTCTGATCACCAGGGGTTTACCAAAACCTACAGGACCATCAAAGAGAGGTTCTCATGGAAGGGCCTCAAGGAGGACGTACTCCAGCATGTTAGGGAGTGCGAAGTTTGCCAGCGCAACAAGGGGGAGATGAGCCATCCAGCAGGTTTGTTGCAGCCTCTTGCTATTCCCGAGGGGAAGTGGGAGAGTATTTCGATGGACTTCATCACAGGATTGCCCATGGTGTAGGGTAAGGACTATATATTCATCGTCGTTGATCGACCGACGAAATATGCACATTTTTTTGCCATATCCGCACACTATACAACAGCATAGGTGGCAGAGCTTTTCTTCCGGGATATCTTCAAGTTACATGGTCTCCCCAAGACCATTGTCAGTGACAGGGATAGCCTTTTCATGGGCGGATTTTGGCAGGAGCTTTTCCGGTTGGTAGGGACAGAGTTGACACCAAGCACCAGCTACCACCCACAGACAGATGGGCAGACAGAGATAGTTAACAAGTGTCTAGAGGGCTACTTGCGTAACTATGTCAATGGGCAACAGAGAGCATGGCTGAAGTGTTTGCACCTAGGAGAGTACTGCTACAACACACATCAGATGTCTATCGGTATGTCTCTGTTCTATGCATTATATGGTTATCATGCTTTATCTTTTGTTGATGTGATGTTTGGTTCCAGCAAGGCTCCGAGAGCCAAGGATTGGATCCAAGAGAGTCAGGACATCCTCCAAGCTCTCAAGGATAACATGGCTACAACACAGAACCAGCAGAAGCTGTATGCCGATAGGGGTCGGGTGGAGAGAGAGTTTGAGGTAGGGGACTTGGTCTACTTACGCTTACAGCCATACCGACAGTCGACTCTGAAGCAGAAGGGGGCTGAAAAGCTCAAGCCCCGCTTTTATGGACCTTACAGGGTGATACGCAGGATTGGACAGGTTGCCTATGAGTTGGAGCTGCCCCAAGGCAGCAAGATTCATAACATTTTTCACGTATCATGCCTGAAAAAGGCTTTGGGACAGCAGGTGACAGTGACAGAGGAGCTTCCGCCGACAGATGATGAGGGGCATTTGGTGCTACAGCCGGAGGCCATTATTGATGTCAAAGAGAGAGAGCTACGGAGCAGGACAGTCCGAGAGTTCTTGGTGAGGTGGAAGAATTTGCCGGATGAGGATGCCACTTGGGAGAGTGAGAAGATCTTACAACATCCATCACTGCAGTTGCTTGGGGTCAAGCAACATTTTGCCGGGGGAGACTATAATATTCCCAATTAGCTATAGCTAATTGGAAATATTAATTTTGATCAATTTTGCCTTCTATAGTTAAAATATAAATAAAAGTTAGTAAGAGGGGTAGACTCAACGTTGTAACTTAAGTGGGCCAAGGGGGGCTAAGAGACCACATGGGCATAGACAGTGCAGTTGAGTTGGCAACGTGGGCCAAATGGAGGCTACGTAGGAGATGGTGGGGCCTAGGATTGAGAGAGGCCCATCGTTATAAAAAGGAGGAGAGCCTCCTCATTTCCTCATTCGAGTTTATGCATATTGAGCTGGTCACTTCGACTTTGAGCATGCTAGTTGTTTAGCTTGTCTGCAGCACTGTCTAGTGCATTGAGTGTCTTTGTTCGGAGACCTCACCCTCAGCCCCGGGAGACTTCAAGTGCTTGCTCGGGTGAGGTAGTCTCATCAGTATTTTGTAGGAGGATTGGTGTTTGGCATTTGTGGAGGAGCAGTGCATCCATAGACTATGCAGTCTTGAGAGGGAGGACGCAGTCCATTTTGAGGGAGCTTCAGAGTGGCATTGTTTCGAAGGATTTTGGTCGGGAGATTAAGCAAGGGGCCAGCCTTTGCCTATTGGAGACTTTTGCCAGAGAAGGAGGTCATCTTTTGGAGGATTTCGTTCAGTCTCAGCATGGCCCTTGGGAGGATAGCGTAGATCCTCAAGGGAGGTATTTTCGGGGGTCATCCATTCCAGAAATGCTCTCTGGGCTTTTCTGGGTATTGTGAGCAGAGGCTGATTCCAGAGTTTCAACTCATTCCGAGTAGGGGAGCAGCCCCAAATACTCATTGTGTTCCAGCAGTAGCAGCAGCACGGCAGTTTTACAGCAGCTTGGACGCAGAGCAGAGAGCAGCCATTCCTTTGATATTCTGAGAGTATTTCTACACTTGCCTGGTGCAAGTCGAGGTGCCATCACTCTGATCACCTCTTCTACTCATTTATATTTCTCAGTATAATAAAATGGCTCAGTATTCTCTCTATTTCATTTGTATCTGCTTCATGATCAGTTTATAGCATTTGTATCTTGTTGGGTGCTCTGTATTACTGTCCATTTTTCCCTTTGAGATATTCCAGTTGCTATCCCATCTGTTGTGTTTTTCCCATACTCTATAGACAGAGTCTGGTGAGGGCTAGGTAGCCTCCAGATCTCACCCTCTTTTCAGAGGTGAAATATCTGGTAAACGCCCCTCCAGTCCATCTCTGGTTTAGAGTTGACTGCATTTGAGAGATATCCCTGAAAAGGGATGTTACAGTCAAAAGTGACGCAGATCCCAATCTCTACTATCTAAGGGTAGGGAGTGAGCCCTTGATACTGGTTTTATATGTAGATGATCTAAATCTGACAGGATCATCGAGGCTCATCAAAGACTGCAAGGAGAATTTAGCTACATAATTCGACATGAGGGATCTAAGGCTAATGCACTATTTTCTGGGGTTGGAAGTTTGGCAACAGAAAGGAGAGATCTTTCTTGGTCAAGGAAGATATACTACATAAATTTTGAAGAGATTTCAGATGGAGGACTGTAGAGGCATGACGACTCCAATGATCACGAACTGAAAGAAAATCGACACATCCGAAGATGATGAGGCTAATCCTACTCTGTATAGGCAGCTCATAGGATCTTTGATGTATCTGGTAAACACTAGGCCAGACATCTGTTATGCTATAAATACCCTCAGTCAGTTCATGGTTGAACCTAAGAGGGCTCATTGGGCAACAACCAAGCATGTTCTCAGGTACCTTCAAGGAACAGTCGAGCTTAGATTGAAGTACACCCGTGGCAGTGACATCAGGTTAAGTGGGTTCACCGACACAGATTGGGCAAGGAGTCCAGTAGATCGGAAGAGTACCAGTGGGTACTGTTTCAGTCTGGGATCAGGGATGACTTCCTAGTGCAGCAGGAAACAAAAATCCGTGGCACTGAGTTCAGTGGAGGCTGAATATATGGCAGCTAGCACAGCTTCTTGTCAAGCCATATGGCTTCGGAAACTACTTGCAAACCTACTGAAAGAGAAAATGGAAGCAACCAGTATTCTATGTGATAATCAGAGTTGCATCAAGCTCTCTAAATCCTGTGTTTCATGATCGGTCGAAGCACATTGACATCAAGTGTCACTTCATCAGGGACTGTGTCCAATGAGGAGTTGTATAGTTGCAATACACTCGAACAGGAGAACAAGTGGCAGACATTCTCACAAAGGATCTAGTGAAGACTAAGTTTGTCTACTTCAGAGAGAAGATGGGGATGATCAAGAATCCATTCCAGTAGCAGGAATGGATAGGATCAGGATTCAGAGGGAGCTGCAGTACAGATGAAGCAGTGACAGTGGCAGTGTCATGGTTAGCAGTATAGAAGGCAGCAGTGAAGCAGATGAGGGGCAGCAACCAGAGATCAACAACGTAGAGGATGCTTCAAAAGCAGAGTAGCATGGAGCAGGCATATTGCTAGTGTACCTTCCTCGCTAAGAGGGAGTGTTGTTTTTTGTAGCATCGGAAAGTGTTCTAAGTCTCAAACTTTGTAAGGAGGCTTGGACATCAGTATTCCAAAGAACCCAGAAACCGTTTGTGGAATTTCCACTCGGTTGATGTCTTAATTAAAATAATTAATTATTTTAATGGAGACCCTAAGTCTAAACTTAGGGAATTAAAAAATTAAAGGGTATTAATAAGACAAAGTGTGAATCTTCTAGAGAATGAAGATCAAGTCACGTTTTAATCTTATCCATTGATTAGACTTTTAATTTGGGCCATTGATTCATCAACGAGAAGATTACAAAAGAAGGCTTGAGGGTCATTTGGAAAGTAAGTCGGGCATACAATCAGTACCCGAAGGAGATCGATTCTGAAGGAATAGAATTCGATTTCAGAGGGAGAGTGGCAAGGTGGAGTTGCAGAAGCAAAAGGAGAAGAGGGAGTCAGCAGTGACTGAGCACAAGGACAGAGGGACACAGAGGACCACAGAAGGCAGCGTAGTGAACCCACGCAGAGTGACGCAATCCAGCGCAGGGATTGCACAAAGAGACACGCAAATAGATGCAGAGGGAGTTAGAGGCTCTTCAGGGTGTTGGTGACTTTTCGGGAGGGGCCGAGAATTGTCTCAAGTGTTTTCTGATTATATCTGCAAGTGTATTCCTTGTAAAGATTCATTTGCTAAAGAATAATAATAAAACCCTCATCTGCTAAACCGGTTTGCCTCACTTGATGGACCACTTTCTTGACTTATGGATGCTTAAAAGTTGATACTTCATTTGCTATATTATTCTTGGAGCATTCTAGTGGCTATGCATCATGGTGTTATATTATTGATGTCACTAGGAGGGGGTGTTATACAAAGTCCCATTTTGTTGAGTGTGTGCGGGGGACATACTTGACATTTGTGTAATGTCCCCAATTAAATTAATTTTTCTATGAAGTATTTCCATTTTTGCAATTGGGCATTGGGAAATAGTTTCGCATGTAAACTTAGAAAAAGAGGATGGAGGGAGTCCCCACTTAATTTTTGGAGAGATGGAGGCCACCAACATTAGAGAAAAGGAAAAATTAAATTGGTAGTGGGATGTGGGGCCACCCAAAAAGGGAAAATCGACCCCCTTCCGAAAATCGAGCTAGGGAGAAACAGATCAAATTGGTGGGACCCACAAGGAGAGAAAGGGGTCAACAAAGATAAAGAGAAGGAAGAGGCATCATCTTGGGGGATTTTTGACAAACTGAATTTTTGATTTAGAGTACTCTTGAGCTGCTTAGACAAGACTATCAATGTTGCTTAGCACAAGGAGATTTCTCGGCGGAGATCTCAACTCTCACTTTGGTGGACTTATAGTGCCACCCTAGGAGAGATTTTCGGAGCTGATTGGAGGGGATATTGTTGGAGTTTGTGTTATTTCGAGTCATACTTCAGCCAGTTCGAACTTCCAGAAGGATGCAGTAGAAAAATTTGTTCCACTGAGTTGAGGGTTCTTTAAGGGAAAACTCGACTGGAGAATTTAGGATAAGGTCCCTTGATATTGGACCATACTTTGTGGAGATTTTCAGGGCGGGAGATTGTTGCTTCGGTGAGAACCAAATTCAACATTCCTAGGGCCTGCGCAGTCTTTTGTTGGGCATAATTTCGTGGAGTTGTTGCTAGCTAAGTTGTGCAAGGTTGACAAAGAAATTTCCCTCTTACCTTCTAGGAGCAAGTTATAGAGAATTCACAGCCATTTGAGAGAAGAAACAAGGCCATATTTGCAGCAGTAGCTTGAGGGGGACGCATAAACAGTAGAGGAGGGCGTAACACCAAATTAGGGTAATTCTAGGAGGTCGGAATCATACCAAAACATGTTTGGGTTTTGTTGGACTAGCATCAAGGAGTCTGCTCCTAATTTTGCCGAATTTTTGGAGGAGATTTGATGCCCCAAACAACATTTTTATTTGGTAGCCAATTGGGAGGAGCGAGCTTAAATTTTGGGTCCTGGGTGGTTGGTAAAATTTAGTAAAACCCTTTCTGGGTTTTTGTGGATTTGGTGAGAGGAGTCCGGGGCTAATTTCACAGAATTTTCTGAGCAGCATTTCTAGCATAAATTAGTGTTTCAGTCAGCAGACAACAACAAAAATTGTTGGAGAAGGGCGCACTTTACTCCGAGACCATTTCCACCACTTGGGTCCATGATATTTTTCTATGCTTGGTTGGGCTTATTAAGGAGAAGTGCTAGCTAAAATTTCAGAATTTTCTGCGCACATTTGAACCCAGTACATCGATTTCCCTTCAATAACAGCATCCGAATTTTCCAGGGCAGCTTAAAGATTTTCTGGGTTGAGTCATTGCAGCTTGTGGGCATCTTACTCCCACCTGGGTTTGTCATTGCTTGCTATAGCAAGCTCAAATGCCATTATTCCACTCATTTTGTACCCAATTTCATTTAGATTTAATAAAATGACTTAACTTCTAGTTATTTTTCCTTGTACAGAATTGTAATTTGTGGATGTGTGTTAAATTCACTTCTTGTTCATAACACATGCTTCTGTTTACACTTAATATTTCCATTTAGGAATATTACAGTGGTATCAGAGCATGATATTGGCCAGTTGTGGTGTAGCGAACAAGATCATGGAATATTTGGGCATGTATGCACTATGTGTGAAATTTTCAAGCTGCAATACTACTGCAGTGATTGATTTAGTTCGCCTACTTATTTATGATAAGTTATTTATAGATATTTCCAGTAAATTCTAAAATAAACACAATTGCAGGATTCACTTAATCATAAGCAGAGAAATAGAACACATATAACGCAATAGAAACAATCACATGAATACAGTTATTTTTTGAAATTGTCCCTGGAAAAACCCAATGCGAGAAAACCGGTGCAGCAGATGAGGGCTTATATTATTCTTCAACAGTGGAAATTATTTACAGAAATTTGACGAACATATGTCTAGAATACACCTGAGATAATTTTTCCGAACCATTCGGAAGAATTTCTGACACACAAGAAGCACCCTTTCTCCCTCTACGTCACTCTGCGTGGTGTTCTACGTAGTCACTGCGCTGGATTGCGTCACTCTGCATGGAGGACTAGTGTTGTTGCTCAGCGTTGTCCCTCTGTGTCCTCTTCCCCTTCCTTCTTCTACCTCTGCAACTCCGCCTCTACAACCTCTCCCTCTGAAATCGAATTATATTCCTTCATAATCGATTTCCTTTAGATATTCAGTGTGTTCCTGACTTGCTTTTCAAATGACCCTCAAGCCTTCTCTTATAATCTTCTCATTAATGAATCAACAACCCAGATTAAAACATGAATTGATCTTCATTTTCTAAAAGATTCACACTTTGCTTTATTAATACCCTTTAACTATTTAATTTCCCTAAGTTTAGACTTAGGGATCACATTAAAATAATTAATTATTTTAATAAAGCATGAACCAAGTGGAATTTTCACAAACAATTTCTGGGTTCTTTGGAATACTGATATCCAAGCCTCCTCCAAAAATATGAGCCTTGGAACACTTTCCAATCCTACAAAATCAACACTCCCTCTTAGCGAGGAAAGTGTTCAAGCAAAATACCAACTGCATCTGCTCTGACCTGAAGTATCTATTGAAATTTTGTGTATTTAGGGTAGCATCAATTGTGCTTTAGGTCCCAAATTTTGAGGAAGGACTAGAGTACACTTGATCTACAGGACCCAAAAATGGATTTGGGAAATTTCATCTGGTTTAAGAGATATTAAATTAATTAATTACTTTAATGTATTTCCTAAGTTAAAACTTAGGAAAATAAAATAATTAAAGTGAATTTAATTAAACATGTGATGAAATTGTCTTAAGACACACGGATCAAGCTTTCTTTTAATCTTAGCCATTGATTAAAGATCTAATCTTGGTCGTTGATTTGTCAACAAGAAAAGTATAAAGGAAAGGCTCAGGGTCATTTGTAAGACACACGGAGGCAAAGCACTGAAGCTAAGCTGAGATTCTAGGGCAGGGTTGCTAAGAATTCTCAAGTGTTTCAGTTGCAGACAAGGGAATTTAGACCAAGGGGATGATCTGATCCCGGGGTCTAGAATACACAAGAAGCAGAGAAAAGATCAGGAAAGACAGCGCAGAGGAAGGCAGTAGCAATAGCAGCAACAGCAGTAGACGGAAGCAGCAGCAGACGACAGCAACAGCGGCAGCAGCAGCAGCAGTAGACGGAAACAACAGCAGCAGCAGCAGTGTCTTTCAGGGGCAGCGCTAGGGTTTCTAGGCCTAGATCTGGCTAAGTTCTGTAAATCCTGTTTGAGGGTGTGGATCAGTCAGTATTGTTCGTCTTAGATCAGCCAAGTGTTGCAGATCTATATTTTTATCTGTAGGGTTTTCTAGATCTGGAACCCATAGTTGTGTATTCAGAAATATTCTTAATAATAGAGCCCTCCAACAGCCAGAGACCGGTTTTCCCACATTGGGTTTTTTTCGGGGACAGTTTGTCCATAAATAACTGTGTCACTTTGTCTATGTGTGCGTGTGCTTATTCTAGATCTGAATTGGTAGAGATCTGTTATGTGTTTTTCTTTGATGTTAACTTGAATTTATTCAGTTGATAACTTGTATAAGTAGGAGAAGCTTAATCGGATTAACATAAATAATTTCTGCATAAGAATTAAGATTCAAAAATTTCTACAGTATCCACTGCGCTGCTAATGTCTTGGCTGCTGCCCCTCATCTCTGCGTTGCTGCCCGTTGTACTGTTGCCTGTGACACCATCTCTGCCACTGCCTCATCCGTACTGCACCTCCCTCTGAATCTTAAGTCCACCCATTCCTCTATTGTTATGGGTTTTGGACCATCCCCATCTTTTCCCCAAAGTAGGTAAACTTAATCTTACCCAGAGATTTTGCAAGGATATCTGCTACCTGTTCCCCTATAGGAATGTACTTCAACTGTACAACTCCCAGTTTGACATAGTCTCTGATGAAGTGGCACCTAATGTCAATGTGCTTCGACCAATCATGAAACACAGGATTCTCAGAGAGTTTGATGCAACTCTAATTATCACACAAAATTCTGGTCGGTTCCATCCTCTTCTTGAGCAAGTTCATGAGCAACTTACGAAGCCATATGGCCTCACACGAAGTTGTGCTAGCTGCCATATATTCAGCCTTGGCTAAGCTCAGTGCCACGGATTTCTGTTTCCTACTGCACCACAAAGTCATTCCTGATCCGATACTGAAACAATACCCACTGGTACTTTTCCGATCTACTGGACTTCCAGCCTAGTCTGTGTCAGTGAACCCACTCAATTGGAGTTCCAGCCCAGACTGCCTCAGCAAACCCACTCAACTAGATTTCATTTCCCTTGGTGTACTTCAATCCAAACTCGATTGTCCCCTTCAAGTATCTAAGAACATGTTTGGTTGCTACTCACTGAGCCCTCCTTGGTTCTACCATGAACTGACTGAGGGTATTCACAGCATAACAAATGTATGGTTTAGTGTTGACCAGGTACATCAATGATCCTATGAGCTGCCTATACAAGGTAGGGTCAACCTCATCGTCCTCATACGTGTCGATCTTCTTCCAGTTTGTGATCATTGGCATAGCCATGGGTCGATAGTCCTCCATTTGAAATCTCTTCAGGATATCTGTAGTATATCTTCGTTGACCAAGAAAGATTTCTCCCTTTTGCTGCCAAACCTCCAAGCCAAGAAAATAGTGCATCTTTCCTAGATCCTTCATGTCGAATTGTGTAGCCAGATTTTCCTTACAGTCTTTGATGAGATTAGATGATCCATTCAAGAACAGATAATCTACATATAATACTAGAATTAGAGGCTCATCCCCTAGTCTCAGGTAGTAGAGTTTGAGCACTGCGTCACTCTTGACAAATCCCATCTTCTGCAGGTAGATATCAATTCACCCATACCATGCTCTAGGGACTTGCTTCAGTCCATACAAGGCTTTCTTAAGCATACACACAGAGTCTTCTGCTCATGCATCTCAAAGTCCTCTGCTTGTTCTATGAACACTTCCTCTTCTATTACCCCATTCAAGAACGATGTCTTGGCATCCATCTGGTGAATTTCCCATCCCATATGTGCTGCAAGAGAGATGACGGATCTGATCGAAGTGTACCGAGCTACAAGGGCGAAGGTTTCTTCATAATCGATCCCTTCCTTCTTTGCATACCCCTTAGGCACAAACCTGGCTTCGAATTTCTTTATGCTACCATCTGCAACATACTTGATCTTGTAGATCCACCTTAATCGTACAACCGATCTGTTCTAAGGTCTAGGTACTACTTCCCATACATCATTTGTCATGATGGAGTTGCACTCCTCCACCATAGCATCTACCCACACCTGATGTTGAGCTACCTCCCGAAAACTAGAGGGTTCTCCAACCTATGCTATCAATGCATCTTAGTGTTTTAGTCAGCAGACAACAACAAAAATTGTTGGAGAAGGGCGCAGTTTACTCCGGGACCATTTCCACCACTTGGGTCCGTGATATTTTTCTGGGTTTGGTTGGGCTTATTAAGGAAAAGTGCCAGTTAAAATTTCAAAATTTTCTGAGCACATTTGAGGCCAGTACATTGATTTCCCTTCAACAACAGCGTCCAAATTTTCCAAGGCAGCGTGCAAATTTTCTGGGTTGAGTCATTGCAGATTGTGGGCATCTTACTCCCACATGGGTTTTTCATTGCTTGCTATAGCAAGCTCACGTGCCATTGTTTCACTCATTTTGTACCCAATTTCATTTAGATTTAATAAAATGACTTAACTTCCAGTTATTTTTCCTTGTATAGAATTGTAATTTGTGGATGTGTGTTAAATTCACTTGTTGTTCATAACGCATGCTTCTGTTTACACTTAATATTTCCATTTAGAAATATTACAATGGTATCAGAGCATGACCTTGGCCAGTTTTGGGGTAGCCAACAAGATCATGGAATATTTCAGCGTGTATGCACTGTGTGTGAAATTTTCAAGCTGAAATACTACTGTAGTGATTGATTTATTTCGCCTACTTATTTATGATAAGTTATTTACAGATACTTCTAGTAAATTCTGAAATAAACACAACTGCAGTTTTCACTTAATCATAAGCAGATAAATAGAACACATATAATGCAATAGAAACAATCACATGAACACAGTTATTTTTGGACAATTGTCCCCGGAAAAACCCAATGCGGGAAAACCGGTGCTGCAAATGAGGGTTTATATTATTCTTCAGCAGTGGAAATTATTTATAGAAATTTGACGAGCAAATGTCTAGAATACACCTGAGATCATTTTTCCGAACCCTTCAGAAGAATTTCTGACACACAGGAAGCACCGTTTCTCCCTCTGCGTCATTCTCCGTGGTCTTCTACGCAGTCACTGCGTTGGCCTTAGTCACTCTGCGTGGAGGACCAGTGCTGCTGCTCAACGCTATCCCCTCTGCGTCCTTTTTCTGCCTTCTTCTTCTCCTGCTGACTTCCCCTTCCTTCTTCTGCCTCTACAACTCCGCCTCTACAACCTCTCCCTCTGAAATCGATTTCTATTCCTTCAGAATTGATTTCATTTGGGTACTGAGTGTGTGCCCACCTTGCTTTTCAAATGACCCTCAAGCCTTCTCTTATAATATTTTCATTGATGAATCAATGGCCCAGATTAGATCTCTGATCAATGACTGGGATTAAAACATGACTTGATCTTCATTTTCTAGAAGATTCACACTCTGCTTTATTAATACCCTTTAATTATTTAATTTCCTTAAGTTTAGACTTAGGGATCACATTAAAATAATTAATTATTTTAATAAAGCATGAACCGAGTGGAATTTCCACAAACGGTTTCTAGGTTCTCTAGAATACTTACATCCAAGCCTCCAAAAATACGAGACTTGGAACACTTTCCAATGCTACCAAATCAACACTCCCTCTTAGCGAGCAAAGTGTTCAAGCAAAATACCAACTGCATCTGCTCTGACCTGAAGCATCCACTGCGCTGCTAATGTCTCAGCTATTGCCCCTCATCTTTGCGTTGTTGCCCTCTGTACTGTTTCCTGTGACACCATCTCTGCCACTGCCTCAGCCGTACTGCAGCTCCCTTTGAATCTTAAGTCCACCCATTCCTCTACTAGAATGGCTTCTTGACCATCCCCATATTTTCCGTGAAGTAAGTAAACTTAATCTTACCTAGAGATTTTGTGAGGATATCTGCCACCTGTACCCTTGTAGGAATGTACTTCAACTGTACAGCTCCCCATTGGACATAGTCTTTGATGAGGTGGCACCTAATGTCAATGTGCTTTGACTGATCATGAAACACAGGATTCTTAAAGAGCTTGATGCAACTCTAATTATCACACAAAATTCTGGTCGACTCCATCCTCTTCTTGAGCAAGTTCATGAGCAACTTACGAAGCCATATGGCCTCACAGGAAGCGGTGCTAGCTGCCATATGCGTTATTGTTCTCAAGCCTAAGTGTTGCCATTACAGAGTGTATTGACTGTGGTGAATCGGTGATCCTTCAACCAGGACAGATGCTAAAATTTTATACTGCATTTTTGGCATAAGCCTTGTAGTAACATCTTGTTCTAAACCTTGCCAATAATCTGTTCAGTTAGATATAAGAGCATGTAGCCCTAATTCTGTTTTGGAATCCTCAATAGAGAAAGAATAAGTTGATGGCAGATGCAACATTGCAATACATGAATTGGCAAACCATCCATTGAGTCCCATATTAAAGTTGGGGTTCAGAATTATATTTCCCATTGCCTCAGATCAAGCAGTATTGTAGGTTGTAGCCAAAAAACGCCCAACAAATATGAATTATAATTTATACATTAAGCAATCCCAAATGCTCATGCACTAAAAGATATTTTAACCAAGTGGACTTGGTTTATCAAGTTGCAAAATTTAAATTAGTGATCTGCTTAGAAAGCTATCAAAAGGAGTTGGATGGCATATATGCCAGATCTGTTCATGTCACATGAGTAGACCTAATTTCAGACAATCCCCATTCTAACACAGAAGTTAGGAGAGAACAAATTTACTGCATAAATTGTCTCTTTATTGGCATGGCATTCTTCATCAGACAGATGACATTTAAAAGCACCTTTGAATTAGTTTGGATACTTAAGAACCAAGATCCATCCTAACAAACTTAACCCCATTTCTATGGATTAAAAAAACAAGAGTAAACCTCTTGCTGTTAGAAAGATTCAGGATTAAGATGGGTCTATGACTCTATACATTTTTACATGATGGTAAAAACTTAAAAGTTAAAAGTTAAAACTTAAAATAGTAACTTAAAAATACCTGAAATAATGAACATTGAAATTTAGTATTAAATTTACTAATTGTTTAATTGATTTTAAATTTTTACCTGGAATAATGAAATTTAGTATGAAATTTACTAATTGACAAATTGTTTAATTGATTTTTTTTGTAGGTGACAAATTGGCAAGTTGGCAACTGTTGCAACAGCAAGAAGATTAATGGCTCAATCATCAAAGGCAGCTGGCAGAGGTCAAAGGAAAGAGAAGGGTGGTGTTTTTCGTGGTCCTCCCCCTCCAAGTATTTCAGCATCTGTTAGTCAAAGTGCCCCAACTGATTCAAGTGAAGCTTTAGGTGCTTCTCAGCCCACATATGATGCTGTTGTAGCAAGACAACAAGCACAACTAAAAAAATACCCTCTATGGAAGTATGTAACCAAGAACAAGGGCCAAAGGCTGGTGCGGGAGGGAATGTGCCTTGGTCTTGTAATTTCTGCAAGGGTGAATTTAAGAGCACTTACTTTCGAGTTAAGGGCCATTTGTTGGGTTTTCCTTGTGGAATTGGAGCATGCAGAAAGATCAGTATTAGAGAAAGAATGGATTTGGAAAGGGAGGATGCAGGTGGCTTGGGGAATGTGGAGGCATCAAGCCGGAAAATCAGAAAAAATGAAGATCCTCTTCCATTCTTGAGGAATACCAGTAGCAGTAGATTTGGGAGTGGGGCTGAGATTCAGCCAATAAAAAAGAGGGCAGCCCAAGCTTGTCGTCCAATGGACAAGATCTTTCAGCGTGAGAAACGAGATGAGGTTGATCTTACAGTGGCATTCTTTTTCTATCTCAACTTCATTTCTTTTAATGTTGCACGGTCTCCTTTGTTTGTTGAGATGTGTCGAGCTCTAGTTCATATGGCTCCAATTGGGTATGTGCCTCCAAGTTCAGAGAAGCTTAGAACCACATTGTTGGTTAAGGCAAGGAAAGAGGTGGATAAAATTCTAAAACCTATCAAATCATCATGGATCTCATCTGGTGTCAGTATTGTTTCTGATGGATGGACAGATACAGCACGCCATCCTCTCATCAATTTCATGGTATATTCCCAAAATGGACCAGTATTCTTGAAAGCAGTTGATGCTCTTGGTCAATACAAAGATGCACAGTATATGGGAGAATTGTTTATTAAAGTTATTGAAGATGTAGGCGTTGAATGTTGTGTGCAAATCATCACAGATAATGCACCTGTTTACAAAGTTGTTGGCTTGATTGTGGAAACTAAATATCCACAAGTATTTTGGACACCATGCATTGTTCATTCCTTGAATTTGGCACTAAAATCTATTGCTTCAAATGTGATATGGATTGGCAATCTTATTGAGGATGCACGCCATATCCGAAATTTTGTACAGAACCATACCAATGCTCTCACAATATATAAAGAGTACACACATCTATCATTGTTGAAGATTGCAGATACTCGGTTTGCTTCCTCATTCATGATGCTTAAGAGGTTGAAGGAGGTGAAGGCCGCTCTTGGGGCCATGGTTATCTCAGATCTTTGGTCTTTTTGGAGAAAGACAGATCGAGTTGCTTCAAAAAAGGTAAAGGACACGGCGTTAGATGATGGTTGGTGGGAGAGGGTGGATCTTACCATAAAGATCACGAACCCTATCATTTCTTTCTTGCGGTTTGCAGACACGGACCAGCCGATCTTAGGAGAGGTTTATGAGGGTTGGGATTCCATGATTGAGTCTGTGAAGACTATTGTTATGGAGAATGAATGCCCTGAATATGAGACATCAGCAGAGAGATTATGGTCCACCATACAACATATTCTTATCTCTAGGTGGGATAAGAATTGCACTCCTTTGCATTGTTTAGCTCACTCTTTGAATCCCAAGTACTACAGTCAAGAGTGGCTTCGTGGTGGGACCTCACACAGATACCCTCCTCACATGGATGGAGACATTTCACAGGGAAGGAAGATAGCATTCAGAAGGATATTTCAAGATAGAGCCTCTTTTCTTGAGGTGGAGGAAGGCTTTGTAGAGTTCTCCACTGGCACTAGGAGGTTTGGCGGGTATGATGTACTTGGAGATAGGGGGGTCAAAGATGCCTATGCTTGGTGGGCAACTCATGCGGCAGCATGCCCTATTCTACAACAATTAGCCTTGAGGGTCCCCTCTCAAGTTACTTCATCTTCTTGTTGTGAGAGGAATTGGAGCACTTATGGGAATCTATATAGTTTGAAAAAGAGTAGGCTTGAGCAATCCAGGGCAGAAACAATGGTTTATGTGCACACCAACCTTCGTCTTATTTATAGGCAGAGGCAGGAATGGTTGACGTGCAAGACAAAGATGTGGGATGTGTTTCCTAATGATATGGGCTTGGACGATAGTGTTGAGTTGGTGTTAGCCAACATGGATCTTAATGACCCAGTGCTAGAGCCAGTGACTTTTGATGATGAGTCTCTTGAGGGGTCATTCTCCACACCAGCAAATGCAGCAGACGCAGGATATCTTGGATTGGGCATAGAGGAGCAGGATGGAGTAGGGTCAGAGGGGTCAGATCAAGATGGCAATGGCAGTGATCGTGATTATGACATGGAGGAGGACATGGACTATTGATAGAGTGATGAGTCGTGGACTTGTGGCTAGTGACGTGGTTCCTACTTATTTTGTATTTACTCTTTTGTATTTTCTAGTGGCATTCCCTCAGTATCTATGTAATACATTTTGATTTTGATGACTTTATAGAAAATATGCAGTTTATGGTTTTAATATCTAAGTTCTTCTAAATTTCAAGTTATTGTTATGGTTTTAATTTTAAATTTTAATAACTCATGAGTCATGAGTCATTGACTTATTGACTAATGACCCATTGACTACTGTTATAACTTATAACTTATGGACCATGGTTTTAATGACTATTTAGTATTTAGTATTTCTTATGTGCTTGTAGCCTTGAAGTTGTAAGTTGTAAGTTGTATAATTGTAATTTACTAATGAGAGGGAATTTTGAATTTCAAAATTAAAATTTCAAGAAAGTATAATTGTGTGTGTGTGTGTATATATATATATTTTTTAATTTTTATTTTAAATATAAATAAAACGTGTCCCTCGTGTCCTTTTTTCAAGGTCACGGTGTCTCGTGTCGAATACTCGTATTTACGTGTCCTCCGTGTCTCGTGTCCTCGTGTCATGTGACTTAGTTACTAGTGTAGTCCCTTATTGATATTAATGTAGCCCCCTTATTGTTATTGTTGTACCCCTGTAACCCCCATATTGTTATTAGTGTTCCCTTACATTATTATTGTTAGGTCAACTAGGATTGTATTGTGACCCCATGGACTCCTATATATAGAAGGAGGTTTTGTCATTTGTATCATCCAAGAATTGTTCATTTATGTAATGTATTGGAGGTTTCCCCCTCAAAGTGACTGATTTTTAAGGCATTGATCTCTCTTTTCTTCTATTTTTGGAGTTGGTTTCATAACATTTGGTATCAGAGCTTTGCATTCTAGGGTTTCGCTGCTCCAAACAGGTCATCGTGGCATTTTTGCTATAACTTTTTTTCTACGAAGATTCAGAAGCTGAAATTTTTATAGAGTGAAGCCAAAATCCAGAGGAATGTCGTGTACAAATTTCAGATCTTGGTTCGCAATACTTGTAGAGATATGATCTGTGAAAGTTAGGGTTTTTTCAGGCTCCCGAATTTCACCTAAGCAGGTCATTGTGGCATTTTCGCTATAACTTTTATTCTACGAAGGTTCAGAAGTAGAAACTTTTACAGAGCGAAGCCGAAACCCTGAGGAACTTCCTGTAAAAATTTCAGATCTTCGTTTGCAATATTTTCGGAGATATGATTTGTGGAAGATAGGGTTTTTTCAAGCTCCCGAATTTCATCTGAAAGAGGTGACCTTGGGAAAATCGTCATAACTCTCTCTCTTTGAGCATCGGATTGGAATTCTGTAAAAATTGGTCGCAAGTACACGAACTGTAGTTTCCTGTGTATCAATTTCAGAGCCAAAGGAAGAAACAGTGAGACGTGGCACGACGTACAAGTGCACTCTACTGAACCAGTACATAATTAGGTCATTGTGGGAGATTTGGCATAAATTTGTCTTGAAGTATCCAAATCAGGTCAAACCTGTGGCATTTGAAAGAATATTCAGAGGGATACTTCAGCACTGAACTTCAGATATTGAAGATCCGCAATTACAGAGATAATTCAATTTCAATATTGAGCTCCTCAAAAGCAAGAAAAAGGTGTGTATTATTTTTCAATTTGCATAAGTCTTGTTCGAAAATTCAGTTTTAAGTGATTCCAAGGGCATATTGAGCATAGACACATAAAGATTAAGAAATGCAACATGATCTATCAAAATTACAAGAGTAAGTGCACCAAATTTCGCTCTTGCAAAGACCAACAAAAAATGAAATGGAAGTTTTGAAGAAAGGCGTGGAAGCGACGATGGATGGTTTGAAGAATAATATGGATGGTTTGAAGAAGGACGTGGAATCTAAGATAGATGACATGGAAGCTGGCATGGAATCTAAAATGGAAAACATGAAGAATGATCTAAAAGCAGACATAGAAGGTTTGACAAAGTTGATACAAGAAATGTTTCCTAATGGTGAAAAGATAGTAGACGAAACTCATGATGAGAACAAAATAAATGTTAATCGTGATTTCATAAACTCTAATGTTGGCGGGAAGAACCACCATATTCCAAAAATGGATATGAGGAAGTTTGATGGAAAGGATCCTGTAACATCGATACTACAGATGGAGCAATATTTTGATCTCCATAACGTGCAAAACACACAAAAGGTACGCATTGCAACTTTACATTTAGAACAAAATACATTTGCATGGTATCGATGGCTTTGCTCCCGTAAAAAAATTGTCACTTGGTCAATTTTTACGGAGGAAATGATAGCACATTATGAGGATACAAAGAGCAACACCTTCTTTAGCCAATTGATAAATCTCAAACAAAGGGTTTAGTGGGGCAGCACATTGAGGACTTCCAAAAATTGAATATAAGGGTAACTGATATTCCAGAGGAACACAGGATTGATCTCTTCATAGGCACTTTAAAGGATAACAACCAACATGAAGTTCGCGTTCTGGAACCTGATTCATTGGAGAAGGCATTCAGGTTGGCAAGAAAAGTTGAATGTAAAATTATGGCGACAAGGAAGCCCACCACTCAATTCTATAAAGAAGGAAGTGTTGCTACGCCTAGATTTCCACAACCTACAAGGTTGACACCACAACAATTGGAAGAAAAAAGAGCAAAAGGGCTTTGCTACAGTTGTGATAGCAAATACACTAAAGGTCATAAGTGTGTCGAGAAGAAATTATTTTACATAGATTGTGAAGAGGAAGAAGAAAATGAACAAGAAGAGGATATACACCAGGAACCAACCCAAGAAGAGGAAGAAATGAGTCTAATCATATCGTGTAATGCATTGCCAGGAATTACCACTCCTCAAACTCTCAAGATAGAAGGACATATCAAGAAGAAAAAGGTAATAGTGTTGATTGATTCAGGTAGTACCCATAATTTTATTCATTGTAAGGTAGCCAAGGAATTGAATTGTTTCCTATACCAAGCACCAGAATGTCAAGTGATGGTTGCAAATGGAGGAACTATAAATTGCTCTGGAAAATGCCATAATATCAAGCTAACCATGGGGGAATATGTATTGACTAGTCCAATGCTTTCCATTCCTATGGGAGGTGCTGATGTTGTACTAGGAGTACAATGGTTACAATCTTTGGGGACGGTAGTTTTTAATTTTCAAGAACTTTTCTTGAAATTTTTTTCAGAAGGAAAGGAAGTCGAATTACGGGGTATTGAAGGGAAGCCGGGAAGGATAATAAGCTTTAATGTCATGACAAAGCTTCTAAAGAAAGAACAACGAGGCGTAATTGCACAATTATGCTCACTAGAAGTTCCGACATCAAAATCATCTATTTCTGCAGATCTCCAACAAGTCTTGGACAATCATTCCAAGGAGTTTGAAACTCCCAAAGGACTCCCACCTATTCGTGATCATGATCATGCTATTCATTTGATTCCAGGAAGTGTTCCTCCAAACATCAGGCCTTATAGATATCCTTATGTCCAAAAGAGCGAAATCGAACGTATGATTGCAGAAATGTTAGAGGCGGGTATAATTCAACCTAGTCAAAGTTCTTTCTCTGCTCCTGTAGTATTGGTACACAAGAAGGATGGATCATGGCGAATGTGTCCGGATTATAGGAAGCTCAATAAGCTCACCATTAAAGATAAATTTCCCATTCCTGTGATTGATGAATTATTGGATGAATTACATGGAGCAATTTATTTTACCAAGTTGGATCTTCGTTCAGGATATCATCAAATTAGAACGAAGACTGAAGATATTCCAAAAACAACATTTCGAACTCATGAGGGTCATTATGAATTTTTGGTCATGCCTTTTGGCCTTACCAATGCACCTTCTACATTTCAAGGGTTGATGAATTCCATTTTAAAACCCTTCCTTAGAAAATTTGTGCTAGTATTTTTTGATGATATACTAATCTACAACAGGTCTTGGAAGAATCATGTTCAACATGTTGACAGGGTGCTCAAACTATTGTAGGAGAAACAATTATATGCAAAAGCATGCAAATGTTTCTTTGGAGTACAAGAGGTGGAATATCTGGGTCATATTGTATCTCACGAGGGTGTTAAAGTAGACCCTAACAAAATTAAAGCCATTAAGGAATGGAAAGTCCCCACAACCATAAAGAAGTTGCGAGGATTTCTCGGGTTAACAGGATATTATTGCAAGTTTGTTAAGAATTATGGGAGAATAGCAGCACCTCTAACAACATTATTGAAGAAAGATGCATTTTCATGGACTTCTGAAGCAACTAAGGCCTTTGAAAATCTTAAAGAGGCAATGTGCCTAGCACCGGTCTTAGCTACGCCAGACTTCACAAAAACCTTTATTGTGGAATGTGATGCCTCAGGAAATGGAATTGGTGCAGTTTTAATGCAGGAAGGAAGACCCATCGCTTTTGAAAGTCGTCCAATCAAAGGAAAGTATTTACAAAAACCTATTTATGAGAAGGAAATGTTAGCAATACTGCATGCACTAAAGAAATGGCGAACTTACCTAATGGGAAGACACTTCAAGGTAAAAACTGATCATGATAGTCTTCAACACTTTTTGGAACAAAGACTATCTTCAGAAGAGCAGCAAAAATGGGTCACAAAGATGTTGGGTTATGACTTTGAAATCATTTACAAAAAAGGGAAGCTAAATGTTGTTGTAGATGCACTCTCAAGAAAGGATGAAGAGGTGGAATCATTGCCTTGTGCAATTTCTATTATCTAGCTAGATTGGATAACCGAAGCAAGGGATGAATGGAAGAAGGACGAAGAAGTGTGGACACTCATTCAAAAGTTGCATCAAGATCCTAGTACATCTGATACATTTAGTTGGAAAAATGATTCCTTATGGTACAAAGATCGCTTATATCTTTGTAAGAATTCCCAACTAAAACAAAAGATTCTTTTGGAATTGTACACTTCTCCTTTAGGAGGACACTCAGAATTTTTTAAAACTTACCACAGGGTGAAGAAAGAATTTTTTTGGGATGGCCTTAAATCTGATATTCAAAATTTTGTGTCAGAATGTTTGGTTTGCCAGCAAAATAAAGTTGAGACAATTAAGACCCCGGGTCTTCTACAACCTTTATCCATTCCAAGTCAACGTTGGGGGGAGATTTCAATGGATTTTATCACAGGTTTACCTAAGTCCCAAGGAAAGAGTGTCATCATGATGGTAGTTGATAGACTTACCAAGTATGCACACTTTTGTGCATTATCTCATCCATTTAAAGCAAATACAGTTGCCACTGCATTTATGGAAACAATTCAAAAGCTACATGTAAACCCGAAGATTATGGTAAGTGACAGAGATCCCATTTTCACTGGAAATTTTCGGATGGAATTATTTTCTTGTTTGGGTACTCAACTAGCTCATAGCTCATCTTATCCTCCTCAATCCGATGGTCAAACTGAGATAGTGAACAAATGTTTGGAAGGGTATCTTTGTTGTTTTGTATCTGATAAACAAACACAATGGGTCAAGTGGTTACCTCTGGCTTAATGGTGGTATAACACTTCCTTTCATACTGCAACAAAAATGACCCCATTTATGGCACTTAATGGATATCATCCACCGTCCATCACATCATCTTTAAGATAAAATTCTAAGGTGCAAGCAATGGAAGATCACATCGAGCATAAACAACAAGTTCTCCAACTCTTAAAGGATAACCTAAATTTGGCACAAAATCAATGAAACAATAGGCAAATCAACATCGCAGTGAGAAAAGTTTTGATGTAGGAGACTGGTTATTTTTACGACTACAACCATACAAACAAATGTCCCTCAAGGAAGCTAAGAAGGATAGTAAATTATCGCCAAAATACTATGGTCCTTACAAGGTGTTGCAAAAGATTGGTACTGTGGCATACAAATTGGAGCTTCCTGCTTTTTCGCGAGTGCATTCAGTTTTCCATGTTTCATGCTTAAATAAGGTTATAGGTGACAAACTTCCAATTCAAACAATATTGCCAGAACTTGATGAGGAAGGAAAAATCATATTGGAACCTGAAAGAGTCACGGAAACAAGAACTTGACGGCTATGGAATCGATCAATTTCAGAGTATCTCATCAAGTGGAAGAACTTACCCACTGAAGATTCCACATGGGAGGATAAGAATTTTATACAGAAGCATCCAGAGCTACTCAAGCATTGAGGACAACACTTTTTTGAAAGAGAGGGGCATGTTAGGTCCCCATATTACTAGTGTAGTCCCTTATTGTTATTAGTGTAGCCCCCTTATTGTTATTGTTGTACCCCTGTAACCCCCATATTGTTATTAGTGTTCCCTTACATTATTATTGTTAGGTCGGCTAGGATTATATTGTGACCCCATGGACTCCTATATATAGAAGGAGGTTTTGTCATTTGTATCATCCAAGAATTGTTCATTTATGTAATGTATTGGAGGTTGCCCCCTTGAAGTGGCTGATTTCTAAGGCATTGATCTCTCTTTTCTTCTATTTTTGGAGTTGGTTTCATAACAGAAACCACTCAACTGGATTTCATTGCCCTTGGTGTACTTCAATCCAAACTCGACTGTCCTCTTCAAGTATCTGAGAACATGTTTGGTTGCTTCCCAGTGAGCCCTCCTTGGTTACCATGAACTAAGGGTACTCACGGCATAACATATGTTTGGTCTAGTGTTGTCCAGGTACATCAATGATCCTACAAGCTGCTTATAAAAGGTAGGGTCAGCCTCATCATCCTCGGACGTGTCGATCTTTTTCCAGTTTGTGATCATTGGCGTAACCATGGGTCTATAGTCCTCCATCTGAAATCTCTTCAGGATCTCTGTAGTATATCTTCCTTGCCCAAGGAAGATTTCTCCCTTCTGCTACCAAACCTCCAAACCAAGAAAATAGTGCATATTCCCTAGATCCTTCATGTCGAATTCTGTAGCCATATTTTCCTTGCAGTCTTTGATAAGCTTGATGATCCAGTCAAGAATAGATCATATACATATAATACCAGAATCAGCGGCTCATCCTCTACTCTCAGGTAGTAGAGGTTTGGATCTGGGTCACTCTTGACAAATCCCATCTTCTGCAGGTAGCTATCATTTCGCCCATACCATGCTCTAGGGGCTTGATTCAGTCCGTACAAGGCTTTCTTAAACCTACCCACATAAGTCTTCTGCTCATGCGTCTCAAAGGCGTCTGGCTGTTCTATGTACACTTCCTCTTTTATCACCCCATTCAAGAACGTTGTCTTGACATCCATCTGGTGAATTTCCCATCCCATCTGCGCTGCAAGAGAGATGACGGATCTGATCGAAGTGTACCAAGCTACAAGGGCAAAGGTTTCTTCATAATCGATCCCTTCCTTCTATGCTTACCCCTTAGGCACAAACCTGGCTTTGAATTTCTCTATGCTGCCATCTGCAGCATACTTGATCTTGTAAATCCACCTTGATCCTACAACCGATCTGCTCTGAGGTCTAAGGACTTCTTCCTATACATCATTTGTCATGATGGAGTTGTACTCCACCATAGCATCTACCCACACCTGATGTTGAGCTTTCTCCCAAAAACTAGAGGGTTCTCCAACCTGTGCTACCAATGCCTGGTACCTATCTAGCTGCCTACGTTCCCTCTTCTCATGTCTAGGGGCTCCAATAAATTCCTCTGAATCCCTCTGAGTCTGTTGGAGTTCTCTTCTCGTCCTTCAACTAGTGGTCGGTGGATTTACCTGCTCTCCTTCTTGCACTTCTTCGGAAAAACTTTCCCTAGGATCCTTGTGCCGTGGAGAGGCACTAGAACCATATTTTGTAGGCCGTTGTGGTTGGACCAGCAGATCCTCCTCACATTGCGTAGCTGTATACATCTCTCGGGATCTCCTAAAGGCTCTCTCCTCCATGAACTTTACGTCCCATCTTATTATGATCTTCCTACTCTCGGTAATATAGATGCGATATGCCTTCGCATTTTCACTATATCCCACAAAGTATCCTTTCTTTGCAGTCTGATCTAATTTCTTCCTCTTCTCATCGGGTATATGGCAATATGCTATACTGCCAAATATCCTGAACTTACCTGAAGTGGCTCACCTCAGGCTTGCTGCTAGTGAACACACTCTCAGAAGTAACCTTACCCAATGCTCTATGAGACACCCTGTTCTGCACATACACTGTTGTATTGCAAGCTTCAGCCCACAAGAATTTGGGTATGTCTTGATCATACAGCATTGCCCTCGCAACTTCCACAATGTTCCTATTCTTCCTCTCCGCAACTCCATTCTTCTCCGGATTATATAGAGTTGCCCATTCTCTCTTGATGCCTTCCTTTATACAAAACCTCATGAAGTCCTTATCAATGTACTCTCCACCATTTTCTGATCGCAATTTCTTGATCCGCTTTCTGGTTAGATTTTCTACCAAAGCCTTGAATTATTTGAATCGCTCAAAGACCTCATCTTTGGTCTTCAGAAAGTAGAATCATGTCTTTCGGGAATGGTCATCAATAAAGGTAACAAAATACTTTGCATTCACTAAGAGCATTTGTGGACATTGGTCCGCAGATGTCTGAGTGTAACAATCCCAACATACTCTTGGCACTACTGTTTGTTCTTGGAAATGTTTCCTTGGCATACTTCCCTAATACGCACCCCCTGTAGACATCGTCTTTCTTGGTGCTAAGTTTTGGAGCTCCCGTGACAGTCTTCTTGAGAATCCTCAAGGCTCCATGATGTAGATGCCCCATTCTTTTGTGCCATAATTCATTCAAGTCTCTTTCATCAGTACTGCCTATCAGTGCCATTGGAGACTCGAGTTGTAACTCATACAGTTTATGGCTACTTACTCCAATTTGTGCCTTCCTTTTCCAACTAGGGTGTTTGATATAAACTTTGTTGCCAATAAAGTATACATCGTAACCCTTGTTCGGAAGTTGAGACACCGAGAGCAAGTTCATCCCCAATCTTGGTACATGCAGTACGTTTGTGGCTCAAAGCTTATTACCAGCTTCTGTTTGAAATATTATGGTTCCTCTTCCAATAGGGTACACTTGGCCTTGTTTCCCATTGTGATCTGAAAATTCATCTGCTCTTCCCAGTAGCTCGAGAAGCATTCTCGAACTCCCGTCATGTGAGCAAATGCTCCACTGTCAATATACCAGACCCCTGGAGACGCTGTGCTCGACACAAAAGCAAACTCCTCTTCTAGTCTGGACGCCAGAACTGAAACGTCATGATTCCTTTGTTCCTCCATGCGTTCTGGAGGACTACGTGAACCCTTCCAAGCCGATGTTGCATCGTTGTCGGACCTTTGCTCCATTGCAGAACCTCCTCTTTTGTTTCTCATATTTGGCTGTGATACCATGTGATATTTTCAAGCTGAAATGCTACTGCAATAATTGATTTATTTTGCCTACTTGTTTATGATAAGTTATTTACAAATATTTCCAGTAAATTCTAAAATAAGCACACCTACAATATTCACTTAATCATAAGCAGAGAGATAGAACGCATATAACGCAATAGAAACAATCACATGAACACAGTTATTTTTGGACAATTGTCCCCGGAAAAACCCAAAGCGGGAAATCCGATGTAGGAGATGAGTGTTTATATTATTCTTCAGCAGTGGAAATTATTTACAGAAATTTGATGAGCAGATGTCTAGAATACAACTGAGATTATTTTTCTGAACCCTTCGAAAGAATTTCTGACACACAGGAAGCACCCTTTCTCCCTTTGCGTCACTCTGTGTGGTCTTCTAAGCTGGACTGCGTCACTTTGCGTGGAGGACCAGTGTTGTTGCTCAGCGTTGTCCCCTCTGCGTCCTCTTCCTGCCCTCTTCTTCTCCTGCTGACTTCCCCTTCCTTCTTCTGCCTCTGCAACTCTGCCTCTACAACCTCTCCCTCTGAAATCAAATTCTATTCCTTCATAATCGATTTCCTTCGGGTACTGAGTGTGTGCCCGGCCTGCTTTTCAAATGATCCTCAGACCTTCTCTTATAATCTTCTCGTTGATGAATCAACGGCCCTGATTAGATATCTAATCAATGGCTAAGATTAAAACATAACTTGGTCTTCGTTTTCTAAAAGATTCACACTCTGTTTTATTAATTCCCTTTAATTATTTAATTTCCCTAAATTTAGACTTAGGGATCACATTAAAATAATTAATTATTTTAATAAAGCATGAACCAAGTGGAATTTCCACAAACGGTTTCTGGGTTCTTTGGAATACTGATATCCAAGCCTCCTCCCAAAATATGAGACTTGGAACACTTTCCAACGCTACAAAATTTACACTGTGATGGGTGAACCATATACAAACTCGTGGCTCAAGAGAGAATGAGTAGTATTGAGGGAAAAATGACGCTCACCCACTTTGATGGCTCAACTAGGAGTTCTGTCAGAAAATGGGTAAACGAACTAGACACATATTTCCGGCTTAAACCCCATGAGGGAGGCGGATGCTATTAGACATGCCACTTTGCACTTGGATTGAGATTCTATGGAGTGGTGGTACCGAGGGCTGATCCCTTTGGGTCATGCACGTATCACATCCTACACAGAGGCTCATGGAGAGATTTGACTGAAAGGACACCAAACCCCCTCAAAGGGAGCAGACTAGACAAGGACAGTTAGATGGTGAGACCAAGGGGCGTTTCTATTGGTGGAGATCGGGATTTAGATGTTAGGAGCTAAAGGAGGGGGTTGAGCAGGAGGGAACGTAGGATGGTGAGGGGGTGCAAGAGTCACCATTGTTGGAGACCTGTTGGTAGCTCCGGCTGACACTTTGGTTCAGGGTGTACAGCATACACTCGGAGGGCCATCTATTGATGAGGTGCCGACAGTTGATGAGGCACCCAGCGTTATGACCGAGTTTCTAGACACATCATCCTCTCTTTCCAGGTGCCAAAATTCTCTGCCCCTTCCAATCTGTCCCCCACCCTTATACCATTCGACATGACTCTCCAACCAACAGTAGACACAGATAAATCACAAATCCATCACTAGGCAGCCTTCCTCGCTACAACCAACACTCCTTTGGGTTTTTGAAGGTGTTTTAGGCTTCTCTTCTCACTGTTTTAGCAAAAGGAGCTTGCAGATCTCTTTTATCAGTTCATGCAAAAGCTCAGAACTGAACTCTCTTAGATCCTGATACCATATACAAATTTTTATATGCTGGTAGCCCTTCCCTGGTTTCAATTTTTTTGCATAAATTTGATACCCACAGTCCCAAACTAGTTAGACTGACATAAAACTTTTTGAATGCTATTTATTTGAAACACATTTGAGCTACCTCTACCATTAGCTTCAGGATATGAGAATTAAATGCAAGCAAACACACTCAGAAAATTACACAGAGATACACAGTTATTTTTGGTCTAATGACACTGGAAAAACCCACAAGGGTAAAACCAGTTCTAAAGCATGATTTTAATTCTCTTGGGGAAACTTTTACACAGCAGAGATAAAGATAACTTATCCCCCATTTTGCTTTCTGAAGTCACTGTCAGGAATCAGGATTACAAAGAAAATCAAGCCCCCACACAGTCATAAACTCTGACTGATATTTGCCTTGATTTCTGTGCATAAAAGCCATCTAATAGTGCCTTATTTCTCATGCCAGGTACAAAAAAATTTAGCAGAAATTTCTGCCACAACACTGCCTTGAGTTTCACTCCTGTTTAGCCTTGAAAAATGAGCTTTTTGTCCACTGAATATATGCAAAGACTAACTCCCTTAAACTCAGCCCTGTGACTGAATACATTGCAGAGACAAAAAATGCTAAGTCTCACACTCAGTCACACCACAAGTCTGCACAGTCTTCCAGCTTAAAACTCGGCCCTGTGACTGTATTGCAGCAGTTAAACAAGCGATTCGAATTGCTCCCCTTCTCAGCTAGAAACACGTTGCGTATCACACTCAGCTACTCCACAAATCTACGTTTACCTCTGGCTTAAAAACACGGCCAGCAGTCACTGTGTTGTCGCACAGAATGTCTAGGCACCGCGACAACGGCTCAGATCGGGGGCTATCACCCTGATCCCCAATCTCTCTATTTAAGCTGTCTCCTTGCAGACTAAAGGAGGTAGACTCTAACGAAATGGAAGAAAGAAAACTGGTTGGGAACCAACCAATTCAGGAGACAGTCAAACGACCAAGTACTTGTTAAGATTTAACAAGATTTTACAGATTCGATAAGATTAAAAGTTTAAGATCAGTGCCTTGTGGAGTCAAATTATCCTGTTACAAAATTAAGATCAAGTAGCTGATAGATAACTACTACTAAAGAGGACAATTATCCTGCTATGAAAATACCAATCCACCACCATAGTATTCAATTCTTCAATTAAATGCTCAATTTATCAAAGTAGAAGATAACCCCTTTTCAACAATGTGATTTAATATTCGATTAAACACTTTCATAATCCTTCAATATTATGCATTAACAATGTTCGATCTAGGAAATAAAGACATGCAATTTATCATCATTTGAAAAATTCTCATAGTTGACTAGGCAATTAACATCAATGTCAAGCCATTTAAAACCATAATTAGAACTAGTTAAACGACCATCAATTCCACTAGATGCTAAGCATGAAAAAATATTTCGAATCAGATGCAAGATTTAAACAGTTTAAATTTTGAAAAGATATTATCATGAAAGGACCATCAAATTTAAATCCTAAACATTTCAAACAATTCCGAATTCAAATGATCTTCTTGGCAATCCCAATCCAGAAATTTAAATCTATCCTATAGTCAAACTTTAGATAAAAAAATTTAAAGTTCACCTTTGACTACGCAATAATTTAGAACTTTAACACCCAAGATTACCTCCGAACAAAATTTTAAAACCAAATAAAATTTCCTAATGTTAAAAGTATTTTTTTTTTTTTGAAAATTTTATAAAGGCAAAAAAAATATATTTTCCTTTTCTAATTTTTTAATTTTATTTTTATTTGAAAAACAAAGTTAAAAATTTAAATAAATTTTAAAACCCCTTTTTTTTAACTTTTACAAAATTTAAAATTTTAAAAAGGAAAAAAAAAAATGAAATATTAACACTGAACTTTATACAAAAGTTAGAAAAAAATAAAAAATAAAATGAAATGGCTCAATTAAATCTAAACCCAAACTTTATACAATAAAAAAAAAAAAAATCAAAACGTTAATGCTATATGTAACCTAAACTAAACAGCAAAAAAAATAAAAAAATTAGTAAGTCTAAACTTTAAATAAAGAGAAAAAAAAAAAGATTAAATGTGTTAATGTTTGTTTTGTGTGTGCAGGTGAGAGGGATTGCGTACGTAGGTCAAAAGGAAGCAACCGCAAATGAAGAGGAATCTGCGGAGGGGGGGATAGCGCAAAAATGCATGAAGGAACTTGGCAGTGGACAGGGGTAGAAGAAAAAGCAGTGTGAAAGTATGGAGCAAGGGTAGTGTGAAGGAAGGAAATGAGGAACGCATGGTTTGGAGAGTGATATAGCAGAAAATGGGCAATGTACAGGTAGCGGATAAGAGCAATAGAGAAGGCACACAGGTGCATAAACTCTCAGATTCAAAATTTCCCTTTTCCCAGCAAAAGCAGAAATTAAATTCGATTTGAAATAAATGCACCTACAATTATTTAATTCTTAAGACAAGATACTGCCCAAATCTACAACCCAAAACGATCCTGAGGCCAAATCTTATCCTCCAGGGCCTAGATCTGGCTCAGATCTGAAAAATTTTCTGAAAATCTCCTAATAGAACCTGCAAAAAATAAAAAACAAGGAACCCAAACCCAAAAATATGCACAGAAAATGAAACCCTTAAACCCTGGTGAGTAGAAAAAACGATATTTGCAAAATTTACAGTGCTATTTTACAGATCAAAAGCCCTCATGGCCAGATTTAAAACCATTTTGAACAATTAAGAAAAAGAGAAATTAAGAGAGGCACAAGCCCAAGAAGACCTTGCAAAAAAAAAAATCCGTAAGATAACTTCAGAAATTATGAAACAATGGGCTTTTTCAGATTTTCTGAAATCTGAGAGTCTGTTAATCTAGCTGAAGATTTCCCCAAATGCTCAAATCCTGAATAATGACCTCTGCACACTTAGATCTGAATTTTAGATTAATAGTGATTTTAAAAATAACCATAAGACCCTTCAGAAACATAGATAACTGATATTTTTGTCAAATCAAAATGAAATTTAAGAAAATTCAGAAATCTGCACAAGATACCTATATGCAGATCAATCCATAAAGGCTATCAACTATCAAATGCCAAAAAAAGTAGCAGAGTTTAGAGACAATATCACCACATAGATCTGGAAAAGGAACACCAAAGTCTGTAACCCCAAAGTCTTTCTGTTTTATTGATCAGCAAAAATTACAAGAGCTTCTGAAAACAAGTGCACGATTCAAAGATCGGATGCAAATGACATACAAAGACCTTTAATTTATAAGATAAAATCTCCAACGGCTAGTCCAGTTCCCTGTCAAAGTAATCTCTACCGTTTAAAAAGATTTAATCATCTTTTAATCTTGTCCGTCGAAATTATAAATTTTTGAGGAAGTTCGACTTTATCATTTAATTTCCTTTTAATTAACTCAAAAAATAATATTTTTGAGTTAATTACCTCAAAAATTTGACTTTGACTTAACCACTAAGGCCCAAGGGTCCAAAATCTCTCGAAATTATCAATATTCCCTTCCAAAGATTTATTCACTACCTCTGTTTGACCATCAGATTGAGGATGATAAGATGAGCTATGAGCTAGTTGAGTGCCCAAACAAGAAAATAATTCCGTCCAAAAATTTCCTGTAAAAATGGGATCTCTATCACTTACAATAATCTTCGGGTTTCCATGTAGCTTTTGAATTGTTTCCATAAATGCAGTAGCAACTATACTTGCTTTAAATGGATGAGATAATGCACAAAAGTGTGCATACTTGGTAATTCTATCAACTACCACCATGATGACACTCTTTCCTTTGGACTTAGGTAAATCTGTGATAAAATCCATTAAAATCTCCTCCCAACGTTGACTTGGAATGGATAAGGTTGTAGAAGACCCGGGGTCTTAATTGTCTCAACTTTGTTCTGCTAGCAAACCAAAAATTCCGCCACAAACTTTTGAATATCACATTTAAGGCCATCCCAAAAAAATTCTTTCTTCACCCTGTGGTAAGTTTTTAAAAATCATGAGTGTCCTCCTAAAGGAGAAGTGTGCAATTCCAGAAGAAACTGTTGTTTTAGTTGGGAATTCGTAGATTTAGAAGTGATCTTTGTACCATATGAATCATTTTTCCAACCAAATGTATCGATGTACTAGGATCTTTGCTGCAACTTTTGAATGAGTGTCCAAACTTCTTCGTCCTTCTTCCATTCATCCCTTGTTTCGGTTATCCAATCTGGTTGGATAATAGAAATGGCACAAAGCAATGCTTCCACCTCTTCATCCTTTCTTGAGAGTGCATCTGCAACAACATTTAGCTTCCCTTTTTTGTAGATGACTTCAAAGTCATAACCCAACATCTTTGTAACCCATTTTTACATAGATTGTGGAAAGGAGCATGTTAGGTCCTTATTTTACTAGTATAGTCCCTTATTGTTGTTAGTTTAACCCCTTATTGTTATTGTTGTACCCCTGTAACCCCCATATTGTTATTATTGTGCCCTTACATTATTATTGTTAGGTCAGTTAGGATTACATTGTGGCCCCACTAGGATTACATTGTGGCCCCATGGACTCCTATATATAGAGAGGAGGTTTTGTCATTTGTATCATCCAAGAATTGTTCATTCATGTAATGTATTGGAGGTTGCTCCCTTGAAGTGGCTTGTTTCTAAGGCGTTTATATCTCTTTTCTTCTATTTTTGGAGCTGGTTTCACAACATTTGGTATTAGAGATTTGGGATTCTAGGGTTTTGCTGCTCCAAACAGGTCATCGTGGCATTTTCGCTATAACATTTTTTCTACGAAGATTCAAAAGCTGAAATTTTTAGAGTGTGAATCCAAAAGCCTGAAGAACATCGTCGCAAAATTTCAGAGCTTGGTTCGCAATATTTTCGGAGATATGATCTATGGAAGTTAGGTCATTTTGCAGGCTCTGATACCAAATGTTGTGAAACCAGCTCCAAAAATAGAAGAAAAGAGATATCAACGCCTTAAAAAATAGCCACTTCGAAGGGGCAACCTCCAATACATTACATGAATGAACAATTTTTGGATGATACAAATGACAAAACCTCCTCTCTATATATAAGGGTCCATGGGGCCACAATGTAATCCTAGCCGACCTAACAATAATAATATTCCCTTAGCCTGTGACCTTTAAAAAATTATTTTTTGGGGACCCACGAATTTTGCCTTTGAAGAATTTTAAATTACCTAGGACTTAAACTTAATTAAATTTTTGGCTTAGGATTTTTAATTTAATTTGGCTAGAAAATTTAATCAATTGACTGAGAAGGGATTTAATTATTTTTCCAACTCTCTTTACATAAGATAAATACATTTTGACACATGAAAGGGGAAAACCCATTCACGATAGACCCTCAAATAGCTACCCAATTCTGCGACTCAAAACATGATCTAGTAGACCAAATAGCTTGTAATAAAATAATCTAGCCAATTAGCTAGGATTATTCCCAAGCTACTTTTACAAAGACTCGATAGAAAACACTAGGACTCACTTAGCATATTGATGACAAAATCCACCCTAGCTTTGGGGTGAAGCAGGAGGGGAAAACTCTCCCAATCTCTTGTGTCGAGAAACACAAATGAATCAGTGAGACAAAAAACGTTCGAGGATAGAAATCGTCACCAAAATACTAGGCTTACCTAGGTTGATACATACATGATGGTCTTACTTAGATCATTTACATCATAAAAATGCAAAATGGGTTTACATCATTTATAAAACTGTTGTCTAACGATGAAATCTGAATGACGTGAACACCTCGAACATGATAAATCCCATTTGCAAAAATGGGGGTGTACTGCTATGGGGTCATCGACACAGAATGGTCAACACACTGAAAATTCGACCCACAATCACTGTAACTTGACCTTCAAGCCTAGCCCGAAAATATCGGGATTTGTGCGAGTCTCCAACTGAGAACTCGAATTCTTCTTTGGTGTGTGATTTCCTCTCCCTCATACCTGCATACTCGTTCTCATTTGCTCCTATTCGAGCTCCTCATTTCCTACCTCCTACGCTCTCCTCAAATCCCATGAGAAGAATAAATGAATAATACTTTTCCTTTTCCTTTTTGTGTTCTCTTAGTGAAGAAAATCCTAACCCTAGGGATCTAATGGATGAGATTAACTCTCAGTTCATTAGATCAAAGGTAGAGATCATTTCCCTCTCTTGACCTCTTTTCTCATGTTGTCCCCCTTACTTAAAGAGCTCCTAGTCACTTTAACATGATTTGTACCTTGTGCACATTTTCTCTTATAAATTCACTTTTAAAACATAAAAGTCACTTTAATATTAAAAGGCATTGTGTACTTTTTCAACCTAAGTAACACTTAAAACATAAAGTGACTTAATTAAAAAGTACCTAGCACATCTACCACCTCATAAAGTGACTTTACCCCATGACATTAATAAAACTCATCTTTTGCCCTAGATGCACTAGCAGACACCCTAGGAATGAATGCCCAATGAAAGTCAGAGAAGTTTTTTCAGTTTGCGAGGAAAACCATTCAATAGACAAATGCCCTTCCTTACCAGGCCTAAAATTTGTATACCAAGGGGTGGAAGGTGGGCCAAAGAAACTATGCTTCATCAATCAAAGGAGGCCTAAAGGACCTCGGCCATACCAACAAGGCATGCAAGATGTTCCTTATTCTTATCAAAATTCAAATCAAAATGCACCTTTGCAGCCTTGGTACTCCTCCACTCATCCATCATGGCCCACACCTCCTTCTTAGCCTTATGCTCCTCCATATACTCCTCAACCTGTCAAACATCCTTTTCAACTATATCCTTCCCAACCTCCTCAATGGAGCAACCCATCACAAGGTTGGAGACCTCATAATAAAAAGCCTTATTGTAGAAATAATAAAAGGCTATGGAGGCTACATGGTCTGCTGACTTGTGTGATTGTTTGGATCTCTCATGAGGTAACTTTGTATTTATTCTATTGCATTGCTTTGAATTTGTTATTGTAGGCCTTAATAGGAGCATTGTTGTCCAAAGGAGAAGAAAAACAATCTTGGTTGCTTGTCTGTCTTCTTGATAGTTTTGTAGTTTGGAATTGACATTAACATATGCTTCTTGGTTGATTGATATGTTTATTCAATTTCCATATGTAAGAGATCACCTATCCTAACTAATTTCTTGGCAAGATCTTAAGAAGTTGCAGGTGCCTCAAAGCTTGAATTCCCTTGATGAGTCATTTCTTCTGAGGGAGTGCTGTCTTTTTTAGTTCTGATTCCTTGGTTGATCTTTTTTCCTGCTGGATTGCTGTGAGGAATGTCAGGAGACACTTTGAGGACATCCACAAAACTTCTAGGTTTTTCGGCATTGTTTTTTATGAAGCTTTCAGGCTTTTCTTCATGATGAGTTCTAGTGTCCTCCTTTTCTGAACTAGAGGATTCACCTGTATAACTGAGCCCAGACTTGTCATATGGTGTCCTCTGACAGTTGAGGATGGCGTCCAGAGTTTGGGAGCACTTCAAATTTTTGTTGACTTTGTCGAACTCCTTTTTCAGACATACTACTTCAGCTTCCAATTTTTCACAGATCTCTTCTATTTCCTTTAGTTTATTGCTCTAGACTTCTTCTACTCACTTAGCTTCCTCTTTTTCAGTTTTGAGAGAGATGATTTCTCTGGATAACTTCCAGTTCTTCCTTCTGACTCTACCGTTTTCCTCTAAGGCACTGATAAATTATGCTTGTAAATTATCCATGCCTTCAGTTCCTTCTTCTTCCAGGTTTTTTGCTTCAGTTGAAACAGCCATGAATAAGATTTCCCTGTTTTCATCATACTCTTCCTCATCAGAGTCATCACTGTCTTGCTTGGAGAAGAAATTCCTCTTCCTTGAACCTCCTCTTTTGAACGTCCTTTTCTTAAGTTCTTCTTCATCATCACTTACATCTTTAAGAGGACACTTGAAAGCCTGCAGGACATTTCCTGAAATCTCATGTACATCATTGTGACTGATGAAAAACACATTAAGGGGACTGAAATAACATATTTTAGAATAAAATGGTGTAGTGAAATTCATGGTGCCATATCAACAAGACGTTGTTAGTCTTTGCTGAATTCACAAAGCAATTTTGTCGACTGTTAACAGCATGTATATTTTAACCTGTCCTAAAACAACTATATTTGTTTTGATTGATTAGTTTAAAAAAGCATGCCATGCTTGAGAAGATTCATAACTGGGAGAAGCCAACGCAACAATATAGTAAAGGCGTGAATTGTATGCTACTGAGAAATAGCATGTAGTTTTCTTTTCACATAACATTCAATAAATCATATCAGTCGGATGTCTAAGAAAACTCACCTCCAAGTACAAGAAGATGCCTTTAGTGAAAAGAATTTCAATTGTCTGCAAGAAAAATATAGACTATTAAGAACCAAAGAAATACATGTCCAATATGAACCAATTACATATTTTCACATCCAAAGTACCAAAACATGTATCATATTAAGACTAAACAGAGCACAAAAGTAAGAATTACACATAGATGCATTCTGACAGCTGAAAGAAAGTTGATAATCATCATCAACACATGAGAAACTGGCTGTAAAATTTTATATTTTCACGAATATATCAGATACATGGAGAACAAAAACAATGGAAAGAAATCTTAAATCATATGATGCAAAAGGACTTGCCTGAAAATCAGTGCTTTAAATTTGACGAGAAACATATTACATATGTGCCTAATATGTGTAAAGAAGCAGATCAAATTCCAATTTTTCTAATTTGGATAAAAGCACATAAATTCCATATCCAATTTGATTTAAAGAAGTTTAATGGCATGACTCATGAGTTACCCCTATATTCCAGCAGTTCATGCAAACTTAAAGTATAGCCAAATATTCTTGGTAACAAGGCCCTGAATCTAGAAGGCTTCCAGTGTGGTGGAACCATTCAACGAGAAACCCTAATCCATGCTAAGTGATTAGGACAAATTTAACAATAAGAAACATCTTAGAACAATGTCACTGAAACTTGGGTATTCTGTTCTACTTTCCATGACGGAAACATTTGCATTCAAACTAGTACAAAACCTCAAACAAATTTTCTGGAGTAGTTTCTAGTCATTTTATATGTGATAAGTTGATGGAAACAAGGATACCAGAGTGTGGAGCGGAATGAGAGTGAAAATGGAAGCGGAAGCATCATCACTCAGAAAACCTCTAGAGCGAAGCATCTCCAGAGCATTACAAACATATGTAGGAATTTACAGGGTAACTTCCTTAGATCAAGAACCAAAGCTCACCGCTCACAAACAGATCACAAATCAATACATCAGTATAATCACGTGGTTAAAACCCTCGAAGAGGGAAACAGTCCACGGCCTGAGCCAACGCGGCCACTTCAGGCAATTTATTAATGTAAAAAAAAAAGTTACATATGTTTCTCTCATAAACGGTTACCGGACGAATGACCCTCCATGCTCTTTAAATAGAGATCATGGACCAATTGGGTGTTAAGCCACAGATCAAGTGTCGTTAATACTGAGGAGAGAGATAACCGTCGGATTAGAAGTTACAAATGTACATGGTAAAGAAACACACTTTATCTAACTCTACACTAGACTAAGTTATTCTTAACTATTTCCTATGTGTTGGAATATCCTAACATCCCCCCTTAAGAACAACTTGGGATAGGATTGAAGGATTTACAAAGGTGACACAAAAGGAGCCTATTTCCTATGTGTCGAAATATCCTAACACCCCCCCTTAAGAACAATTTGGGATAGGATTGAAGGATTTACAAAGGTGACACAATAGGAGAAGGAAGGAGGCATTAGAGCCTATCCCCCCTTAATGACAACTTTCCTAAACTCCAAGCATGGATCGAAGTTTGGTAAACTTCGCTTCTGTGAGAGCCTTTGTAAAGATATCGGCTACTTGATCATTGGTTGGATAGTACTGCACTTCAAGAACACGATCATGAATGAGCTTTCTGATGAAGTGTATGTGGAGTTCAATGTGTTTCATATGCTGATGCTGAACTGGATCTTTACATAGTTGAATGGCACTTTGATTATCACACCAAAGTGTAGTTGGATACTGCTGATGAAGACCAAATTCAGACAGGATCTGACGAAGCCACATGGCTTCCTTGTTGGCTTCAACTGCACCACGATACTTTGCTTCTGCTGAAGAAAGAGAGATGGAACTTTGTTTCTTATAAGACCAAGTAATAGATCCTGAACCAAGAGTGAATACATATCCTACAATAGACCTTCGATCATGAAGGTCACCAGCCCAATCAGAATCAGTGAAACCAATCAACAATGGAGATGCTCTTGCACTGTAATGAATCCCGAACTGAATTGTACCTCGAATATATCGAAGTATTCTTTTAGCTGCTTTCCAGTGACTCTCATGAGGTTGGTGCATAAACCGAGCGACAAGACCAACGACAAAGGAAAGGTCAGGACGGGTATGGGTTAGATACAGAAGTTTACCAACAAGTTGACAGTATAAGGTAGCATCAACTTCGGGGGTAGTACAAGTGACTGAAAGCTTGACTCCAAACTGAAAGGGAGAAGGGGCTGGCTTACAGTCTTCCATGTGAAAGTGGTGTAGAAGATCACAGGCATACTTGGACTGAGAGAGGGTAATGCCTTCCTTGGATTGCAAGACTTGAAGACCAAGGAAATAATGCAAGTGTCCTAAGTTTGTCATTTCACATGGTTTATATGGTTTGGATCACTACCAGTAAGGATAAGATCATCAACATAAAGAACAAGGATGGTGAAGGACTTACCCACTTTCTTGGTGTTGTCAGAATGACACCTAGAAAAGCCATTATCTAATCGAAATCTATCCATTCTGGCATACCACGCTCGAGGAGCTTGTTTGAGACCATAGAGTGGCTTCCTAAGGCGACAAACAAGGCTAGAGTCGTTTTGGATAAAGCCAGGAGGTTGTTCCATGTAGATTTCTTCATGTAAATCTCCATGTAAGAAGGCGGATTTAACATCCATCTGATGAACTTCCCATTTAAAGGAGGCAGCAATGGAAAGAACAAGGCGGATAGAATTCATTTTGGCAACAGGGGAGAAGGTTTCAGTATAGTCAATGCCTTCAACTTGTGAAAATCCTTTAGCGACAAGACGAGCTTTATGTCTATCCACTTTTCCACCTATTCCAAACTTTGTTTTGTAAACCCATCTGCATCTAACAAGTTTTCTTCCTTTTGGAAGAGGAACAAGATCCCAAGTATCATTTGCCAATAAGGAACGATATTCCTCATTCATAGCTTCATCCCAATTTGGATGACCGGAAGCTTCTTCAAAGGTTTCGGGATCAGGATTTTCTGGAACTTGAGACAATAAGGAAGAGGCTCTTTCGAACTGAGAACGTGTACGTCGTCGATCTGCAGGGTCACCTACAAGAGAACCTGCTGCATCCCGAGTAGAGCAGACCCATCTTGGAAGCTGTGGACTGTGAGGAATAATTTCAAGAGGTGGAAGAGGATTGTCATCCTCGCTATCATCATCTGAACTAGAAGGAATGCTATTAAAAATAGAAGAGAGAGAGAGAGAGACAGGTGGCACATATGCCGAATCAGGCTCGCAGGCCAAAGGTGGCACACCCGCCGAACTAGGCTCACAGGGCGATATATTTTCATCAAATTTTACATCTCTTCTAATGATTATATTTTTGGATTTTGGTTGAAGAAGTCTATATCCTTTGACATCTTCAGAATATCCAACAAAAATGCATTTTTCACTCTTAGGTTCTCAGGCTTTATGTTTCGCATCTGGAATATGGGCCCAAGCATCATTTCCAAAAACACGAAAGTGACTTACATGTCGTTTGATTGAGCTCCAAGCTTCTTCTAGAGTTATATTCTTTAAAACTTTAGTAGGAGTGCGATTTACTATGTAGTTTTCACAGTTAATTGCTTCTGCCCAAAAATTGAGACCAAGTCCTTTAGATTGAAGCATACAATTAGCCATTTCTTTTCAGGTGCGATTGTTTGGAGTGTAAAAACTCTGGTAAACTTTATAAGTATATATTATTATTGATAAAAGATGATAGATTTACAATGGGGAATCACCGAGGCTTTAAATATAGCCTCATGGTTTCCCTTGGTGAAGAGGCATGATCTTTGATCATGCCCTTTCACTTAATAAAACCTAAGATAACTATGTCTAACTAATAATTAATAAAATATACATAACATTTCCCCTCTCTTAAAGATGCTTTGTCCTCAAAGCATACGTAACGATGGACAATGTTGACGAATGCCTGGGTTTCTTGAGCGGCGGGCTCTTGCTTCCCACATTTTAAAAAGATCGTGGAGCATCTTCTCGAGTTCAATCTTTAGGTGATGTGGATAGCGACAAGATTGGATATTGACAGGGTCGGGTTTTGTCTTGACTTCTATTGGATGTTTGATTTTCCTATCGAGAGGCACTTTTATGGGCAAATCTTGGAAAACTTTTTCGTGTTTCCGAACTATTCCTTGTTCTTCTGGTGACTCTTCGTGGGTCCCTTTTGAAGATAACATTTCTAACTGATGACATTGTACTGTAGATGTTGGCGCTCCTTGTCGAATCATCTTCATCATCGGAGATGAAGATATGACTTGATTTTCGGGGGCTTGGAATCCATACAACCTATGTTTCTGCCCTTTCCACTTAAAGCTTATAAACTGCTTCTCATGGTTGGCAGAATAAGTACTTAAAGTTTGTAGCCATTGAATTCCTAAGACCACATCTACTCCTTGTAATGGAACGGTGTAGAATGGAGATTCTAAATGAAAGTTTTTTATCTGTAGTTTGACCTTATGGCATTTCCCTACTTGCTGAATCTACTTACCATCGGCCACCACTACCTTAATATTAGGCATGGGGAAGGTAAAGATGTTGAGTCTTTTCGCCATGGTTGAATCTAGAAAATTGTGGGTACTGCGAGTGTCGACGAGAACCATTACGTTGTTGTTTTTGATATGTCCTCTTAACCTTAGGGTTTGAGGTTGTGATATGCATGTCATAGCTGATAATGACACTTGCAGAATAGTTTCGCCATCTACCTTTGGAGAGGACTCTAATTTGTCTTCTAATTCTTCTATATATGAATCATTATTGTTAGCGTCATTAGTTGCTTCACAACTGTATAGATTTTTTGCTTTTCCATTAGCACAGTTGTGCTTAGGGTCCTAGTTTTCACCGCAACGCTTGCACTTGCCCTCTCTCATTCTTTGTTTTTCCACATTAGATTTTTCTTCTTCACGAACATGGGGTGGGACATATTTTGTGTCATCTATACAGTTGTGAAGCAATTAATGACGCTAACAATAATGATTCATATATAGAAGAATTAGAAGACAACTTAGAGTCCTCTCCAAAGGTAGATGGCGAAACTATTCCGCAAGTGGCATTATCAGCTATGACAGGCATATCACAACCTCAAACCCTAAGGTTAAGAGGACATATCAAAAACAACAACGTAATGGTTCTCGTCTACACTGGCAGTACCCACAATTATTGTTCGAGGCAACTTCTCCTCATCATCAAACGCTTCCTTCTTAACAACCATATCTGCTTCATCATCGAAGGCCTTAACAGCTTCTAGCACTGTATCAGTGGCTTCGAATGTGTTTGTCTCTTCACATTTTTCGTTCAATTCTGGGGATGAAACATTTTGTTGTTTATAAGCATCTGTATTTTCATGGTTTCTTTCATTTTCAATGACTATGTCTGTTGTTGCATCTGTGATAACAGTCACGATGAATTCTTTATGTGGCTCTTCCACCAACATTGTTTCTTTTTCTGCCATTGGATTTTCATTTATATAAACGTTCTCAATAACTTCTGTTGCTGCATTACTGGCTTTATTAGTGGATTGAGTTGCATTTTCTTCTCTTGGTTTCTCAGCTCTATAATTTTCATGGTTGATCTCAGAGTCTCTGCGTCTAGGTATTTCAACACTATAGTTTTCATGTGAGCTGATTTCCAATTCAACCTCCTTCAATTGCTCTTTTTCAAACATGTTATATTCATGATTATGATCTGAATTAGCTACATTGTTCAGTTAATTATGCTCAACATTTTGGACTATTGGTTTTTGCATTAGATTTAACTTGTCCATAATGGCATTAAATTTCTGCATCATTTTGTCCTGATTGTCCATGTCCTCCATATATTTTAGCCATATTTGCCTTTTTATCTGATCGACCATCGTCATTGATGAAGACATACTCCTCATACTCCTTGTAATTAGGGCTTATCCCCTTTTCCTTAAGAGCTTTGACCTCAAGCTGTATTTTTTTGACAATTTCCTTCACTTAAGATTTATCTTTTTTGGCATATGTCATTCACCACTAGTACCTTCTCTTGTAATGTTGTCTTTGAAAATAGGATTTTTTTATTTTATTTTTTATTTTATTTTATTTTTTAAATTAATTAATTAATATTTAATTAATTAATTAATTTTTTTTTTTCTTTTTAACTTTATAACTATAAATTATATAAAATATATAATTTATAATTTATATATATTATAATCTTTTTTAACTATGATTATAATAAGTCAAACCATCCGTTTAACAAAATCGTGTCTAATGAAGGTGTATACCCGAATGAAACGTTGTATCTTTAGAAAATAGGCTTACGTGACTGCAGTTATAGGTAATGTTTGATAGCTCACATCGTTAACCAGTGGGACGAGTGGGACACTCGAGCGGGGACGGAAGTGATAAGGTAAAGCGTTGGGAGTGTCGACGTGGAAGGAGTGTCGGGGGAGAAGGGCCGACAAGTGAGGGCACGTGAGTGCAGGTGGAAGGAGAATAGCGGTAGGGGGATGACAGATGTCGAGGAGAAGGTCTGACAGGAGACGGCGACAGAAGACAAGGGTCGGGGAGTGGGCGGAAGCGGAAGATTATTGTCTGGAGTGTGCGTGTGTACGCGGATGTTTGTAGAAGGGTGGTGTTATCGTGGGAGGAGTGGGTAACGGAAGCCGCAAGGGTGGTGAGTGCCAGGATATGGGACTGTGAGATGAGGGCCGCGGAGGAGTGGGGCACGGATAGGAAGGTAAGGAGTGGGGCCGAGTGAGCATGCAGTTGGGAAGGGTAGTGGAACCGGTGTATAGAGCGGTAGGGAGGTGTAAGGGCCGAGTGGACGGAGGTGTAAGGAGGTGTAATGGAGGTGTAGGATAGCATAAGGCAGAGAATGGGAGGGGACGGAGTGATAAGGGGTGAGGGTGATAGCGTAGGGAATGAAGGCAGCAGGGTAGGGAAATAGTGTAGGAGGGTGGAGAAGATTGTAATTTTATTATATATATTTTTTTTAAACAAATGTTGTGGGGTGTAATGAGGGAACGGCTGGGGTGTGAGTGCAGTGAGGGAATGAGTGAGGGGACGGAGTGATAAGGGGTGAGGGTGATAGCGTAGGGAATGAAGGCAGCAGGGTAGGGAAATAGTGTAGGAGGGTGGAGAAGATTGTAATTTTATTATATATATTTTTTTTAAACAAATGTTGTGGGGTGTAATGAGGGAACGGCTGGGGTGTGAGTGCAGTGAGGGAATGAGTGTGAGTGCGTTGGGAGGGGAAAATCTGCAGAATTTTTTTTATTTTTTTTTTTTAAACCAAGGTTGTTGCCCACAAGCACTTGGTAAAAAAAAAACTGCAATCTAGAATTTTCTTGTAATTCCTTAATTTTTGGGTGATCACACAGATCCCGAAGAGCGACGGCTTTGATGCCAATGGAGTGTAAAAACTCTGGTAAACTTTATCAGTATATATTATTATTGATAAAAGATGATAGATTTACAATGGGGAATCACCGAGGCTTTAAATATAGCCTCATGGTGTCCCTTGGTGAAGAGGCATGATCTTTGATCATGCTCTTTCACTTAATAAAACCTAAGATAACTATGTCTAACTAATAATTAATAAAATATACATAACATTTAACATTCTTCCTTTCAGCTACACCATTTTGTTGTGGAGTATATGGAACGGTATGTTGCAATTGAATGCCATGCTTAGTGCAGAAGTTGATAAATTTGTTGTTAACATATTCTCCTCCATTGTCTGATCTTAACTTAACAATTTGATGTCCAGATTGTTTCCCAACAAAGGCCTTAAAGGCCAAGAGCATGTTAAAAACTTCACTCTTGAGTTTTAAGAAGTATACCCAAGGCATCTGGAAAAATCATCAATGAAAGTTAAGAAGTACTTGCCACCAGAGAAAGAAACAACAGGAAGTGGACCACATAAATCACTGTGCACAAGCTGCAAAGGGGTTGAAGCGTGCCAAGAGGCTCGTTTGTCAAAACTATCCCAATGATGTTTTCCGAGTACACATCCGGAGCAAACACCATCTCGGCAAGATACCATAGGAAGGCTCATCACCATATTTTCCTTACATAGAGTTTGAAGAGAGCGATAGTTTAAGTGACCAAATCGCTCATGCCAAAGTTTGCTCACTTCATCATGATGAGCAACAAAAACGGAGGGAAGACATGATGACCCAAAGTTGTCAAACTTATACAACCTTGTGGAATCATCAGCGATGCCAGTAGCTAAAATATGTTTAGGATCTTTGAGATCCTTGATTACAACATCATGAGGTGAGAATTCTACTATTTTCCCTTCACCTGAATGAGTTATCTGATAAACAGATAGAAGGTTGCATGACAAGGTAGGAACACATAGTACATCATTAAACTGACCATTATCTAGATGAATGGTTCCAGATCCTACAACACTGAGAGATCTATCATCACCAACATAAATATGTTTGGTGTTACAATCATTTAAAGAAGAAAACATGGATTTATTTTTAGCCATGTGGTAAGAAGCTCCAGAATCAATGAGCCACTCATGAGAAGGAGAAGAAGAAGATATATTTAATGCATAACCAGATCTTGATGCTTGACAACCACAAGCAGAAAGTGCCATGCCTGAAGATGAAGGTGAAGAGTGCTCCAAATTGATGTTGTGCTTCTTCATTGCTGCTTCTAAGGCTTCCATCTTCTTAAAACATTTGGACTCTATATGGCCATCCCAATTGCAAAAGTTGCAATGTCTATCTGTCTTCTTCCCTTTGTTTTGATTTGCCTTATTATTTTGGTGATTTGATTTTTCAGTTTGCGGCTGAAATTGCTTAGGGCCCTTGTTTGGTTTAGGACCATATTTTTTAGGATACTGCTTCTTGGGATTCTTTTGATATGGTTGTTGTTGGGTTGCTAAGGCTTTCTTAGAAGCGTTTCCAGCAGTGATAAGACCAAGGTGTAAAATTTTTTCTTGTTCTCTTATCAAAGAATCACAAAAGGCATCAAAAGAGGGATTCTTGTAGGTGGTTCCTAAAGAAATGATGGCTTCTCTAGTGGAATGGAAGGCGGAAACAAATACAGATTATGCAGGGCCAATCTTAGTAAGAATGCAATAGATGAGGCTACCATCTTCCTTTTTGACCTTAAAACCTTCTAAAAGAACTCTGAGGGTCTTGAATTTGGACAAAAAATCTTCAATAGAGGAGAAATTATTGGGGTCCAAAGTAAGCAACTCATTTTCAAGTTGATGGGCCCTGATTTGATTTTGAATGCCAAAGACAGTATTTAGCTTGTCCAGGGCTTCATGAGGGGTGTCAATGTCAAGGATATGAAATCGAAGATCTTGAGCAATGGACATTCCTATCAACCCTCGTGCTTGATCTTGTTTATTTTCCCATTTAGGAACTTTATCATCATTGGAAGGTTTAGTTTCTTGTCCTGTGGCTATTCTATAAAGCCCTTTAATTCTAAGTATATCTACCATATGAGGTAGCCATTGGAAATAATTGATGTTGTTAAGAATAATCGGGCATGCACTTTCCATTTTAAAAAACTGAAGCGAAGAAAAGCTGAAACTAAACTGCTCCAATGGAAAGATCTCGAAAAAATAGGTCGATTCAAAAAAAAAGGCTTCAGGATGAAGAATTTATGCCTTTTTGAAAAAACTGAGTTGTAGATGCCGAATAGTTACGGGAGCAATTTGAAATTTGATGATGAAGTTCGACTTTAAAAAAAAATCCTGCCCCTTTAAAAAAAAAATTTACAAAAGAAGCTTGAGAGAGAGACTTGAACCCAAGACCTCTATTCTCATAAACTAACTTCTCACCAAGTGAGATAGTAAAAAGATTATGTTATTGTTTGAAAGGAGGAAGGGGTTTTTTTTTTTTTACTCTTCAGTGTGCGTGCATTTTCCTGCACAAAAAAAACACAAAAAATCCGAGCAAAAAAAAAGAGAAATGCAAGCCTTACGGTAGAATGTTAAATTTCTGGTTAGCCTTACTGGCAACTATCAATTTTTTCACTATTTCTGATTTCTCGAGATCGCACAAAAACGCGGGGAAAGAGCATACGTAGCAAAAAAAGTCCCTTTTCCTTTTTCTGATTTGCTGAGATTGCACGCAGCGCAGAGCAAAGAGCATACACAGAGAAGAGGGTATAGATCCGGCAAATAAATCAAACCTAAAAACCGAAAATAAACAGAGGGAACCGAAATAAGTAGAGCTATTAACCAATATAACTGCAAAACATACACTTTATACCTCCAGATCTAAACTGTCATAACTTGGGCAGCCGGAAACCTTTTCGCATGAAACGAAAGGCATTCCGTAACAGATGCTCCGGACACAACAGAGAAGTTCTCCAAGCCCAAAAATGTTCATAAATAGTAGATCTACAAAACGGCATTCGCATGCAATCAAACCGGCTTCGGATTTTGATCAACAACGGATGCTGCCCTCAAAATAGCTATGATACCATGTAGGAATTTACAAGGTAACTTCCTTAAATCAAGAACCAAAGGTCACCGCTCACAAACAGATCACAAATCAGTACACCAATATAATCACGTGGTTAAAACCCTCGAAGAGGGAAACAGTCCACGGCCTGAGCCAATGCAGCCACTTCAGGGAATTTATTAATATAAAAAGAAAAGTTACATATGTTTCTCTCATAAACGGTTACCGGACAAATGATCCTCCATGCTCTTTAAATAAAGATCATGGACCAATCGGGTATTAAGCCACGGATCAAGTGTCGTTAATACCGAGGAGAGAGATAACCGTCGGATCACTACAAATCGCGACCGTCGGATTGTAAGTTACAAATGTACATGGTAAAGAAACACACTTTACCTAACTCTACACTAGACTAAGTTATTCTTAACTATTTCCTAAGTGTCGGAATATCCTAAAAACATACATACATACATATAAAGACTAAAGTGAGCACAAAAGTAAAAGTTACAACGCTGCATTTTGTGTTGAGAAATAATTTCTTATTGATGTCAAAGGATGTTTTGCTGAAGATAAGAATAACGTAGACATAAAGAGCACTTTAAGACCTTCAAATGAGTTATTGCATGCCTCCTAACTCTACTCCATTCAGGAGAAATTAATTTTTTAAGTCAAATGCACTTGTTTTTGCCCCCCTGTCAAGTTGGCCTACTTAAGGGCAAGTCATCCCTGTCCTGAGCGAATTAATCGGTATAAGTAAGAAGATCATCTCCCCCATTCGTCCATCTAACTCAGTCCAGTAGAAGAGAAGAAGAACTCGGGCCTGGCACCTTGTAGCACTGTTTCAGTACATATTTCGGCCTTTCTACAACTCATATCTTGCCCTCCTTACAGCTCTGGATTCAGCCTCTCTTCAGCCTGTAGCATACTTTGACCTTATGGTAGTTCGGCTCCGTACAAGAAGCTCAGCCCCCTCTCTGTGACCAGACCTCAGGCCTGTGAAATTCGGCCTAATTTCAGACCTACCTCAGACTAGTTTTGGGCACAGATTCAGCCTTCTGTAGAACAGGTTTCAGAGCTATTGTGGAGCATATTTTGACCATTTTATTACACTGATTATGTCCTCCATATCTAGCACTTTAACTCGGTCTATTCAAGGACAAAGCTCAGGCCTATTTGATGAACAGAACTTGGACTTAAACTAGCAAACTTCGGTCCCGGATCTCGGCCTTGTCTTGAAGGTTTATTTGAAGTCATTGGAGCAACCCTTCAGGGTAATCTTGAGGCAATTACTGGAGCAATCTTGAAGCAGACTTTAAGCAAACTTGGAGAACCTTTTGACCAGACTTGAAAAGTTTTGGAGCAGACTTGAACTTTTGAGCAGACCTTGTAGCCTTCCTCGAGGCAAAATTTGGAGCAAATCTTGAAGAATCCTAGAAGCACTCTTGAACCATCCTTGAAGCAGACCTTGGAGAGCATATTGGAGCAGATCATGAAGACTTCTTGGAGCAGGATTGAAGCCACCTGGATGACATTTTGAAGCAGTGTTTTTGGTAAAGTTTTCAAGTATATCTGAAATTCTTGTATAGGTTGGAGCCTAAAAGGATTGGTGTCCTGATATAGACCAGGTTAGTGCCTGGATTTGATTAAGAGGATTGGTGTCCTCATTGATGGTTGGCACCTTGAAGAACTAAAGCATTTGTAAAGGTTGGAGCCTTGTAAGAATTGAACCTTTTGTAATGGTTGGAGCGAGAATTTGAGGATTGGTGTCCTCATCATTTGAATTATATTAATATAAACTATTTTTTTTTGTTTTTTGTTTTCTGGTATATATTGTGCTTCCTATTGTGAAAAATCTTAACTGGTATAATATAACAATTGAAAGAAATATTGATTCAACCCTGCTCTTCCCCCCCCCCGCCCCCCCAAGTGTTTCCAACATTTTGAAAGTCGAAAGAATGTTGATAATCATCATCAACACATGGGAAACTGGCAGTTAATTTACATTTTCTCATGAATATATAAGATACATGGAAGAAGAAAAACAATGGAAAAAAATCTGAAATGATACGACGTAAACGAATTTGCCTAAAAATCAGTGCTCTAAATTTGTAATATCCCAAATTGGGAACAAACAGCACTACAAAGCACACAAGACTAAAAACTACAGCAAAACAGAAAATAACATCAAGACACAGGAATTGCAGCCAAAATCATCTGAGCCATTTTATTAATCTTTGTGGGGAAAAAGTACAATGAGAGGTGCTCAGAAAGATGGCACTTGGGCCCGCACAAGAGAGGCTGAAGTATAGCTCAAACCCAGACAGAAAATGTTGTTGTAATACTGCTCTACATGGCCCTTTCTCTACACTGCTAGTGCTGGACTATGCTGCTGGCTGGAATCGGACTGCGAGTTGGGCCTGCTCCTATGCTCAAAAAATTATGGGATTAAAACCATTGTTACACAGGGTCTCGCCCCTCCACCTAGGGGTCTAGATTCCTCGCCCCCTCACGCTCCGGGGTCTTGGGGACTTCTAGGGGGCATTTCTCTCACGCCCCCGCACACCCCCTTCACGCCCCCTCACGCCCCTTTTAGTTTATGGTTTCGTGTTAAAAGTTGGTGTGCCACTTAGCATGTTTGAGAATCTAAATGATTCTGATTCAAATGGTGACATGGTTGATTCTGATATATTCGTGCAGCAGCTGGATGTAGAGACTAGTGGGGCATTATCTTGAGCATTTATGCTCATTTATCATTATGATGATATCATTTGATATTCATATGTTATGTTTTATGTTTTATGTTTCAGACATAACTTATTTGCTTTTAAGTTTTATGTTTCAGAGTTGAGTTGTAAACTTCAGTTTAAACTTTATTTTGAATCTTGATATAGTATGTCATATGATATCTTAAACTTTATTTTCATTGTACATTGTTAGTAGTTACATTAATGATTATACAGTTACAAACTTACAAACTTACATGTATGCTTGTATGATGTATGTTTTAAGTTTTAACATTTAAATTTGTTTCAGTTATATGATTCACCATTCATTGATTTATAATTTTACAATTTATGTTTTTTCTTTCATGATGTAAGTGTATGATAATTGTATATGCATTCCTTGCAAAAATACAGTTACATTATAAATATTAATTTTTTTATATTTTATGACCCCGACGACCCCCCACGTTTCCTGAAAATTGGTAGGGAGATTTTGCATAGGTCGCTCTCGCGCTCACTCACCCCCTCGCTCCCACCTCTATGGGACTTGGTGGAACATTGATTAAAACCCTGGGCTCTACTCACAAGACCCACAAAAACCCGCGAAGGGTTTCCAGAAATTCCAATCTTGGAAAATAGCCCCCTTGGGCTTGGCACGTTGCTCTGCTGGGGAAATCAGTCTCCTGGCTGAACTGTTGGAAAAGTGTCTTCAAAATGCTGCTGGAATCCCTAGTAGGAGGTGGCTAGCCTCCCCTCCAAACCTCCAGCTGAAATATGCTCTGCTACCCTTCTTCCCAACACTCTCCCTCAACTGGACTGCGTAGTCAGAATGGCCTTTGCGTTGTCCTGAAGGGACTGCGTATGCCTGGAATGTCTCTCTCTGCAAGCTCCTTCAAAATCAGATGGTACTCCTCTCCTGAGCGGGCACTCGAAGTCCCCCGAGGTAGAGGTCGAGATCTCCGCTCAGAAATCTATGTGCTAAACAACACTGCAGACTCGGCTAAACAACTCAAGCTTGCTACAGTCAATAAGACAGAAAATAGATGGATGAATGAATGAGGAATGACCTGCTCTCACCCTCTTTTATCCAAGTCGAGCCTCCAACATTCCCTTGGGCCCACCCAGACTACGCTGCCCCTCCTCCAGCCTATCTCTGCACTGTCTCTCCCACGGTGCCACTAGGACGTTGCCTCATTTGAGTGGGTGGCCACATGGACCCCACTCCAGCCTCAATATTCGCCTCTAATGACTTTAGGAAAGCACTTTAGCTGCATAGTTTGTTTGTGGGTCGCCTTACCCACTTTATTTCTGTTGAACATTAGGAAAAAAGAAAAATTAATCAAAATTAATATTCAAATTAACTAACTGCTAATTTGGAATATCACAATTCTCCCCACCAAAATGTTGCATGTCTTCAAGCAACTGCAAAGATGAATGTTGTAGGATCTTCTCTCCCTCTCAAGTGGCATCCTCATCTGAAAGGTTCCTCCACTTGATCAGATATTCCTTCACCACCCTACTCCTCAGTGTGAAAATTTCTTAAACTTAAGAAACACTACAGTTAAATCTTGATTTACTTCTCCTACTTACATAAGTTATTAATCTGAATATTTAGAATTAACATCGAAGTAAATACAGTTAACAACCTACACATATAGATCAAATATTGAATAACATGCTCATAGATAAAGTGACACACAAGGATTTTTTAAACAAATGTCCCCGGAAAAACCCAATGCGAAAAACCGGTGCTGCTAGCTTCTGGAGGCTTTTTATCATTATGCAGATTCTAAGTACAACAATCCTGGGCACAAAAACTGGTTAACCAGACTGTAATATTCATTTTTTTGGTGTCACCTATGAGAGGGCTAGGCTGGACTTCCAAAGTTAGGAGCAGACAAGTCAGAGGTACAGGTTGGTGTCATCAACGGGCCCAGGGACATTTTGGAGGAGTTTTGAGGAGTTTCTATGAAGTCGGGTGGAATTTGCTTGATATATTCCATCATCCGAGCAATTTTCCTTTCGTTCCGGTGCATTCCGACAACTTTTGGAAAATTGAGTTATTTTTCGGCTTAACTCAGCTAATTACGCTCAAGGTGGAATTCCGAGAGGAATACATGATAGAACACCGTAGTGTAATAGCTCATTGGAACCGGGACGAGGATACCTACATGATGGAATGGTTGGACATGAGTTTCAATGACCGGAGGAGACATGGTTGTCGATTTACTCTTTTCTGCATTAAAAGAGAATATTTTAATAAGAGGGAAAAGTACTCCATGAATAAAATAATAATAAAATAATGCTCTAGAAGGATCCAAGAGATCTATAAAAGAAAGGGAGGAGGCCATTGAGGGATATCTTTGGAGTAGATCATTTTCTTGTGTATGGGAGGTTTGAGAACGTGGTTCTCTACTTCTGCCGTAGCCCCAGGACAGAAACCCTCGAGTGATTTGTTGAGTGTTGGACGAAAACCCAACTCTCTTTGAGGAGACTTCATTCAGAAGTGAGAGCTTCAAATATATTGGAGTGAGGATCATTCAGATCTTCAATGGGTGCTTCAGTGGATTCAGGGGTAGTTGTTGCCGGAGGGAGAGTGCAGCAGTTTACTTTGGAGGCTAGCGCAGTGCAGCAGATTTTCTTGAGGTCGGTTATGTTTTAGTTATCTCAGCTATTTTGGGTCAAACATGCATGTAACCCCAGTTTACTATTATAACAAAATGTTGAGATTCTTCATGATTAATGGATTGCAATGCTCTATCTGTTTTTATTTTTACATGGCAATCTTATGTTTAGTAAATGTTGGTTTTACGGCATAATGTGGGATTAAGTTATTTTCTGCAATATTAGTTAAAATATCTCATTTGGGATATTACAGTGGTATCGAGCTTCCGTCTTGGCTCAGCCTGCAGGTTTTTCAGTTTCCAGTTACAGCGATTATGGTTGGATGATTTATTAATAAAAAGAAGGGCTCGACAAATTTTATTAAATAAGCAACAAAATTCCTGGAAAATTGTCGCAAGCATAATAGATTCAACAAATCGACCCGATATTACAAATAAAAATAAAAATAAAAACGTATGATTTTATGATTATGTTATCAAGTGGGGGGTAGTTTGAAATTTGCGTTATGAAGCCGCAGAGGAAAGAAAAATATTTTTGAACCGTCTAAAGAATTTTGAGGGCCGAAATCGTATGGCAAGATTCGACATCCAATTGCATGAGAACAGTCGTCGAATTCAGAGCTGAATCTATAAAACTGATTGCTTTAAATCATATTGCGAAGTCGAATTGTTGGCAACATCTGATCTTGTGAAAACTACCATATAAGTGGGAGCCATATTACAACAGAATCAAGTTAAGGTCGGGGAACATTGACCAGTGCAGTTCCATTTTCAGGACCAATCGTTGGACAAGAGTGAGAGCCAGCCCATTCAAGGGGGGCGTGATACTAGTTTGCTTGGAGAGCCGCCCACTAGGACCAATAATTGGTAGCGTAAGTCGCTTGGCTTGACTGTAATTTTCGGGATTGAGTCGAGGTTTCACGAAGTTTTAAACAGAGCCGAATTGTTTCGCTAAGGCTCGTGGTCCGTTTCGTTGTGCTCTCCACCAGCTGAGCATTTTTTTGTTGATCGCATTCCGGAGGAGACTCAATTGTCGCGGCATGATCACATGGGCACGCGACCCATCATGTGTGGTTCCAACGCATAGTGGGAAGTGTTGATTTATGGTAGCATCGGATGTGCTCTAGCCTTATAACTTTGTATACAAGCTAGGACACTTGTATTCCATAAAACCCAGAAATGGTTTTGGAAAATTCCACTTAGAGATGGTTTAATTAAATTAATTAATTGTTTTTTAATGTTTTCGTAAGTCTGAACTTAGGGAAACTAATTAATTAAAGGGTATTAATTAAACTAAGTGTGAATCTTCTAGATAAAGTCATGGATCACCCTCCAAGTTAATCTTAGCCCTTGTTTATGTTTTAATCTTGGTCGTTGAAGAGTCAACAGAAAAATATAAGGAGGAGGGTGAGGGGCCTATGGAAAACACATTGAGACACTTGAGCCATTGGGCATTTTCAAGTTTGTGTGAGGAGACACAGCTTTTGATCATAATCGAATCACTAGGGCAGGGTTTGCTAAGTGATTGTGATTCAGTGATCAGTTGCAGAGAGAGGTGATACAGATTTCCAGAGCTTGCCCACGCAGGCTTACGCAGTTCCAGTGTAGGCACTCACGCAGAGGCAGAGAGGGGCTTCACCAGCGCTGTTTAGATCAGCCGGAGACTTGCAGAGTGAGCTATCTCACAATTACATTTGCTGTCTAGATTTCTCTGAAGGGTGAGACGAATATTGGCACCCTAGTTGTACTCAAGATACTGTTGCTTAATAATATAAAACCCTGAGATCTGTTGCACCGGTTTTCCCGAGTTGGGTTTTTCCGGGGACTTAGTTCAAAAATAATTGTGTCAAATGTGGTCATTTTTCATTGCATTTTGTTCAGTTTGTTTCAGCACTTAGATTTATTCCGCAGCATTATTTGTGTAGACTTCTTCAGTAATTACTTTGGTATTTCAATGTAATGAAATAATTATCAAAATAATAGGAGAATTAATTCAGATTTGTTGCAGTAGGAATCTAGATTTAGGATTTTTCACATAGTATCAAAGCTTATTCAAGCTAAAGTGCAGGAGAAACAAGAGTGAACCAACAAATCAGCGCAGGAGAGACTGGGATCTGCAGACCCTCCCAAAGATTACGCTGTCCAGGCCATGAGGGCAATCCAGTGCAGAAAAAGGCTCCCTCTGAGAGAGTTGACAGAGGGGTAAGCATTTTTTCAGTTGCATGAGGCAACGTAGCAAAAAAGCGTAGCTGAAGGACGCAGTTACTGCACAGTAGTAAGAGCTGGTGCATAAAGCGTTAGAAAATTTCTGAAGAACACAGATTGGGGATTTCTTGATCTCAGAGAGTTTCTTACTCAAAGACACTCAGTTTTTCCCGTGCAGCAGTAGAAGAAGTGACTTACTCCACAAGGAGTGTGTATGTCTAGTTGAGCAGAGGGTTAGAGAAAGAAATCGACAGTTGAGGAGATGGCCAGCAACAGACTGCATGACAAAGATAGATTGGAGGGTGCCTCCAACTATGTTATTTGGAAATCAGGGATAGAATTTCTCCTTGATGAACATGATCTAAAGGCCCTCATTGAAAGTATAGTTGCAGAACCCTTGGTTGCAGCACATCTGAGACAATTCAAGAAGAATATGGCAAGAGCCAAGCGATTGATCCTAGATGGTGTGAAGGATCACATCGTACCTCACATAGCAGAAAAAGGCATTGCTAGAGAAATGTGGGTAGGGCTGGAAAAGCTATACAAAGGATCTTTCGAGTAGCGAAAGATGTACCTAGAAGAAAAGATGCGTAGTACCAGAATGAAGAAGGGACAACGTTTTGACTCTTTCCTATCTCGAATTCAGGAGAACCGAGATCAGCTGTCAACAGTAGGGGAAGCTCCTAGAGACTCAGAGCTGGTAAGGCTCACTCTGAACTCTGTTTCAGAAGATTATCAGGTCTTTGTCCAAAGCATTTTGGGCAGAGAAAGACTCCCAGGATGGGAGCTGATGTGGGCAGCCTTGCAGCAAGAAGAGCTGAGGAGAGACCTCCTCAAAATCCATATTGAGGATGGCAGCAGCAGTTCAAATGTCAAGAAGGAAGAGGAAGAAAACAAAACCCTTGCATCAAAGGGGCAACAGAGGCAGAAGAAAAAAGATCTGTCTAAGATCAAGTGCTTCAGGTGTGTGGAAATGGGACATTATGCCACACAATGTCCTCTTAAGAAAAAGGATAAAGAGGAGAAGCAAGATCCTCAAGCCGGAGCTGCCAAGATTGAGGCAGAAAGAGATTGTGCTATGTTAGCTCATATTCCAAAGACAGAGAAATGGGTTGACTTGGAGTTGTAGATCCAGAATCTACAAGTGGCAGGATCCTTGAGTATTTCTGGACTCTTGGATCACAAGTGAGCTATGACAGCCTAAAGACAGTAGTAGGATGGACAGTTGCAACAGAAGATGAGAAGACAATGCAGTAGCCAGCAGTACTAGAACCTGATCAGCACAGAGAGGGAGCAGCAGCATCAACAGTTGAGCAGCAGTAGCGCAATGCTGAGTAGCAACAGCGCAGTGCTTTTAGAGAGCTAGTGTAGAAGCTAGCAACAGTCAGTCTTATTTTTCAGTTGCAGATTTACTTGTCAAATTTTGGATGTTTTTCTGATGCAAATACCAACAGTGCAGCAGTGTAGCAGCAGCAGAGGAGCAACAACAACACAGTGCACAGGTGGTGAGCGCAGTGCAGAGTAGTGCTCACGCAGTGCAGTAGCATGGTTGCAGAATTCAGAGGGAGTTGCAGTACAGTGGCAGTTGGCAGCAGAGTCAGCAGCAGTACAGATGTAGCATTTTCTTGTGCAGTGTTGGTGAGTAGCATCAATAGCACAACAGCGGATGTTCCAGAAGTCAAAGCAGCACATTGAGTTGTTTTGCTAGAGAACTTTCCTCGCTAAGAGGGACTATTGATTTATGGTAGCACAGGATGTGCTCTAGCCTTGTAACTTTGTATATAGGCTAGGACACATGTATTCCATAAAACCCAGAAATGGTTTTGGAAAATTCCACTTAGAGATGGTTTAATTAAAATAATTAATCATTTTTTAAAGTTTTCCTAAGTCTAAACTGAGGGAAACTGATTAATTATAGGGTATTAATTAAACTAAGTGTGAATCTTCTAGATAAAGTCATGGATCACCTCCAAGTTAATCTTAGCCCTTGATTATGTTTTAATCTTGGTCGTTGAAGAGTCAACAGAAGAATATAAGAAAGTGGGTGAGGGGCCTATTGAAAACACATTGAGACACTTGAGCCATTGGACATTTTCAAGTTTGTGTGAGGAGACACAGCTTTTGATCAGAATCGAATCACTAGGGCAAGGTTTGCTAAGTGATTGTGATTCAGTGATCAGATTTAGAGAGGGGCAGAAGCAGTAACTCGTCAAGAGGACTAGGAGTACATTACAGAGAGAGGTAGCACTTACGCAGCGAGAGACCACGCAGTTTTCTAAAGGGGTGACGCAGTCCCTGAAGGGAATCATGCAGAAACAACGCAGTTTCTTCCAGAGTCAGTTTGGAGATAGCTAGAGGCTGGGGTTTCTGAGCCAGGAGGGCCAAAATCCAGTCTCATATCAGCTTGATCAGTTGCAGAGAGAGGTGACGCAGTTTTCTAGAGCTTGCCCACGCAGGCTTATGCAGTTCCAACATAGGCACTCACGCAGAGGCAGAGAGGGGCTTCACTAGCGCTGATTAGATCAACCAGAGACTTGCAAAGTGAGGTATATCTCACAATTACATTTGCTGTCTAGATTTCTCTAAAGGGTGAGCCGGATATTGGCACCCTAGTTGTACTCAAGATACTGTTGCTTAATAATATAAAACCCTCAGATCTGTTGCACCAGTTTTCCCGAGTTGGGTTTTTCCGTGGACTTTGCCCAAAAATAACTATGTCAAATGTGGTTGTTTTTCATTGCATTTTGTTCAATTTGTTTCAGCACTTAGATTTATTCCACAGCATTATTTGTGTACATGTAAAGAAGATTCCTCAGGCCGTGTTTCCTTTCTTCACAAGTTGCATATTAAGTGAACACTGGAGAATAGTTAGTGGAGGTTGTGAAATATCATCACCGGCAGGCAGAGTTATGTATTAGGGCATGAAACTCACCCTCAAAGAGACCACATTTCATTTCTGAGCATAAACACGAGTTTTGAAACGTGCATAAGTGTAGCTTTTAGAAAATGTGTTGGCATGGTGTGCAGTGTAGCTCTTTCGGAGGAGCAAATTGAGGGGCAAATCTGATTGTGCTCAGAATATCCCTCAGTCGATTGCTCAAGATTTGTATCCACAATTTGTCACAAGGCCAAGTTGCCTCAAACATCAGCTCAAATTTTTCTGTGGGACCAAGCAGGTTGCAGGTGAGTTGTATTTATGTTGGAAATTACCTACATCGTCCTTAATATCAGGTCGAGTTCAGAGAAACTTCAAGGGATGCAACAATTTGTCCTTGTAAAGCCAAGTACGAGTGCATTGTTCGTTGATTACATTTTCCAAAATTAAAATCTCCTTGGGCTTCCACTATCTGCTGGAAGGTATGAGCCTTGCTATCTGCTATTAAACCTTACTTGGAATTGAAGTTCACTGTATATGGGAATAAACTCAAAAGAGAAATTACAACATTTCGTACACAAATTGTTTGCTAAAACACATCAATGAACCCAAAACACAAAATTTTGAGAATATTCTGAGATTGCCTATTTCGCTGTCAATATTTATTCTCTGCTATGTATTGAGGCAAATATTGTTGTTGTAATGGTCAATAAATACCCTCAGTAGTGACCAGAATTGACAGCTAGAGTATGTTGTTGAAGTAGCTTTGTATTACCATATATGTTGCTGAACAATGGAGTTTTTAAAACACCTGTTTAGCCAACACAATAGCACCCCAATGAACCATGACACACAACCAGAAACTAAACAGAACAGTAGACCCTTTTCAAGAGAAATATATGCCATCCTTCAAAAAGAACAACCAAAATATTTGTAGGAAAAATTGGGGATTGGTCACAAAATTCTTGCACTAGGAACAAATTTGAAACACATGAAGATGACAAGGAGAGTTTTTTCCAAACTTGATGAACTTAATGAACTCCTGTCCAAAATAAGCCAAATAGAAGGGAAGGAAATGATTTGGGCTTTAAAACCTGCTATGCTTGCTCTTATACAACCCAAATTCTTGGAGGAACCTTGTGAGGGGCTCAAACTTCCAATTGCATCATGCCTCAATAACATTATGAAGTTGATCGCACCTATAACTCCATACAATGATGATGTTATGAGGAGGATTATGCGATTGATAGTAGAGACCTTTCAGGATTTGGACAACAGTGCAAGCTCTACCTTTGGGAAGAAGCCTGAGGTTTTAGGAGGTATGGCCACATTCAGAACGTATGCCATAATGTTTGATCTTGAGTGTGATGACTTGATTCTACAGATGTTCTAATGCTTCTTCAGCATTAAAAGACATCATCCCGACACAGTCATAGCACACATGCAGTCCATCCTGTCGTCATGTATGGGAGATCGTGAGGCCATTTGCTGGGAATTGCAGACTAGGCTGCTCAACATTTGGAGGAGAAAGCAGTTCGTTTCACCTGCTGCTTCTAAGCTAGCCCAAGGGCTGGTTGAGCAGAGCATTAGGCTATTCAAGAGATAGTTGACCAGGGAGGAGCTGCTCCAGTTTGGTGGATCAAGCAGCAGAAATGAGTTGAGGAAGGGACTTTGCTTCATCTACAAAGAACCTTGGGGGCCTGATCACTCATGCTTGAGTGATGCAGATGATGTGGCGGAGGCAGAACAGAAGGGCATTCCTTCAATATGCCAGGACAAGGACTCTTCTTCAGATGAGTCCACGGAATCAAATGAGGATGCTTCTGGGGAGCAATAGCAGTCGTGCGGAGTTGATAGCAGTAGGTCGGAGTTATATTCCAGTGTTTAGGGTGAGCAGTCAGGGGACTCTACGGGAGATACTCTGGGTGATGAGTCACTTGTGACGATTCAACCAGAGTAGCATATGATGGAGCCTGAGTCAGCAGAGGAGGATACTATGCACATCATGCATGCTAGTCCTTTTGGGGAGAGCCAGATGGAGGCTCACATTGAGTCTATGATGGATATGCGGCTAACCTTGGGTTCAGCCATTGAGGAGGAGCAGTTAGATGCACATACATTGAGTGTGGTGACAGCAGTTGCAGATCCATATCCTCTGGAGATGGTGGAGGTTGATGGTGCAGGGGGCTAATAGGCAGCGGGAGCATGACATTTATGATCAGGAGAAGGAGGAGCTGTTGGAGATGGTGGAGCATCCATCTTTGGGCTGGCACATTGATGAGGTGCAGATAGATGCACATGCAGTCAACAGAGTTGCAGTACTTTCAAGGAGTAGCACTCTCCAAGAGTACATCGATGGGGCTTGCAACATATCTTGCCTACTTTGGCCCATTATAGAGAGAGAGGCCTTTGTCTGCAGGCAGATCTCATTGACAGACAGGACAGAGCAGCGTGAGTTGATTACGAGCTGGCGACAACACTCCAAGCGTGTTCCATATGTAGTTGTCACTGCGTTGGATTCTTCTTCCAAGATAGATTGGCGAGAGATCATGAGTTGGTACCCTCTTGATGGTACGATCTTCTTCGTAGGGAGTACAGCGGAGTAAGGGCCCTTACACATGGCAGATGCTACAGATTCCAGTTGGCAGTGGGGCACAAATCGACATTTCTTCAGCATTCCATCCTGGTTTCAGGAGAGCAGGATCAGCCATTGGATTGAGTCAGGGGTTGGATTGGAGAGAGGTGATGAGTTGGTACACAGTTGGTGGGGCAACTTACACAGTCATAGCTACAGCACAGTAGGAGCCGTGGTCTTCGCTTCATAGAACAACAGCTATAGCCAGAGGTAGTGCGCAGTCCGAGCCGTGGGACTTGGGCGATGATTGGCCATGGTAGCGTTGGGGTCCGGGAGGATTGTTTGATGACAGGTACAGTGAGAGATCAGTTTGGGATCCCGGCATTGAGGAGCCTATTCTAGGTGGCTTGACACAGGTGCATAGTAGCACCTAAGGGTTTGTATGGGATCCAGGCATTGGGTCTCAAGTGCATCGAGCCAATAGGGTGGCCCACATATTTGGATTGATTGAGGGCAAGCAATCTTGGGGTGGAAGGTTTGTAATATTCCTTTCTTTGGTGTCACCTATGATAGGGCTAGGATGGACTTCCAGAGTTAGGAGCAGACAGGTCACAGGTACAGGTTGGTGTCATCTGTGGGCCCAGGGCTTTTGGGAGGAGTTTTGAGGAGTTTTGATGAGGTCGGGTGGCATTCGCTTGATATATTCCATCATCTGAGTAGTTTGCCTTTCGTTCTGGTGCATTCTGACAACTTTCGAAAAAATGAATTATTTTTGGGCTTAACTCAACTAATTACGCTCAAGGTGGCATTCCGAGAGGAATACATGATAGAAAACCTTAGTGTAATAGCTCATTGGAACCGAGACGAAGATACCTACATGATGGGATGGTTGGACATGAGTTTCAATGACCGGAGGAGACATGGTAGCCAATTTACTCTTCTTTGCATTAAAAAGGAATATTTTAATAAGAGGGAAAAGTGCTCCATGAATAAAATAATAATAAAATAAGGCTCTAAAAGGATCCAAGAGATCTATAAAAGAATGGGAGGAGACCATTGAGGGATATCTTTGGAATAGATCATTTTCTTGTGTATGGGAGGTTTGAGAACGTGGTTCTCTACTTAGCCGTAGCCCCAAGACAGAAACCCTCGGGTGATTTGTCGAGTGTTGGACGGAAACCCAACTCACTTTGAGGAGACTTCATTCAGAAGTTTCGCAAAGCTTCAGATATATTGGAGTGAGGATCATTCAGATCTTCAACATGTGCTTCAGTGGATTCAAGGGTAGCTGTTGTCGGAGGGAGAGTGCAGTAGTTTAGTTTGGAGGCCAGTGCAGTGCAGCAGATTTTCTTGAGGTCGGTTATGTTTTAGTTATCTCAGCTATTTTGGGTCAGATATGCATGCAACCCCAGTTTACTATTATAATAAAATGCCAAGATTCTTCATGATTAATGGATTGCAATGCTCTATCTGTTTTTAATTTTACATGGCAATCTTCTGTTTAGTAAATGTTGGTTTTACGGCATAATGTTGGATTAAGTTATTTTCTGCAATATTAGTTAAAATGTCCCATTTGGGATAATACACCGATAGAGAAATATAAATAGCAGCAATACCTCTATCCTAGTGACAGAAAAATATGATTGATTCACACCTTCAAACGGGATTTACAGAACTCTGCCCCTCTCCTACCTCTGGAAACCCCAGCGCTACTCTTAAGCCCTCTGCATCAGCTAAACTAGCCCGTGTCAGCCTCTACGCTGCTCAAGAAGGGCTTGCGTCACCCTAGAAGGGGTTACGCCGCCCCTGCGTTGTCCTAACTGGGCCTGCATCAGCCTTGCTTGGCTCCTATTGCCTCTGTGTTGCCCCTTCTAGGCTCTTGGCCGGACTGCGTAGTTGCTGCCTCTATGCTGCTCTGGAATGCACCTTCTCTACCCTCGTTGTACTCTTGGCTTGGGATCAAACCATCCTGCTTGCCAATACTGCCCCTCGATGCCGCTGAAATAAGTCTGAAATTCTTAGCAAACCACGCCCTAGAATCTTAGCTTAGCTTCACTGCTCTGCCAGTGTGTGTGTTCTCCAACTGACCCCAAGCTCTTCTATTATACTTTTCTCGTTGAACCATCAACGGTCGTGATCAAATCTCTAATCGACAGCTAAGATTAGAAGTTGCTTGATCCGCGTCACTTAAGTCATTCTCATCAGATGTTTAATTTAATTCACTTTAATCTTTTAATTTTCCTAAGTTATACTTAGGGTCCTTAATTAAAAAGATTAATTATGTGAATAAAACTTAAACCTGATGGAATTCTTCTCAACGCTTTTTGGGTATTGGAGATCTCACGTAGTCTAGCTCTTCCACAAATTTTAGGAGCTAGAACACATCTGATGCTACCCCAACACCCCAAAATCTCAACACTCGGGTGTCTCTCCCTAGTAACTAGGATGGCCTCCGACTATAGCACCAAATTCCCCTCATCATCGATAGGAGGGAGCTCCGTAGTGGTTGTCACCTGCTATCCCAAAGCCTTCTTCAGGAATGAGACATGGAAAATGTTATGAATCCGGCTCCCCTGTGGCAACTCCAGCTCATATGCCACCTCTCCAACCCACCGGATCACTCCATATGGCCCATAGAAACGTGGCTTGATCTTCTCAACTCCATTTTGCTTCAGCGTAGACTGTTTGTATGGCTAAAGCTGAAGATACACTAAGTCATCCACCTCAAACTGTCTCTCCACGCGGCCTCTATCTGCGTACATCTTTTGTTGATTCTGGGTTGTTGAAAAGTTATCCTTGAGAGCCCTAGGAATGTCTTAGCTCTCTTGGATCCAGTCTTTGGCCCTGGGGGCCTTGCGAGCTCCAAACATCACATCAGCAAAATCCAGTGCATTATAACCACACAAAGCATAAAATGGAGACATACCGATGGACATGTGAAATGTCGTGTTGTAGCAGTATTCCCCCAAGTGCAGCCAACGTAGCCAAGCCTTTTGCTGCCTTGTGACATTGTTCCTCAAGTAGCCCTCCAACTACTTGTTAACTATTTCGGTCTATCCATCTGTCTATGGGTGGTAGCTCGTGCTAGGTGTTAGTTTTGTGCCCACCAAATGGAGCAACTGCTGCCAAAAACCTCCCATGAACCGGTTGTCCCTGTCACTGACTATGGTCTTTGGAAGACCATGGAGTAAGAAGATGTCCTTGAAAAACAGCTCGTCCATTTTTGAAGTTGTGTACCGAGCTGAAATGGCAAAGAAATGGGCATACTTCGTCAACCGGTCAACAACCACAAAGATGCAATCCTTGCCCTGCACCATGGGTAGCCCTATGATGAAATACATAGAGATGCTTTCCAATTTTCCCTCTGGAATGGGAAGCAGTTGCAATAACTCTGTCAGAGTACGTCCTCCTTGAGGCCCTTCCAGGAGAACCTCTCTCTGATGGCCCTGTACGTCTTGGTGAACCCTTGGTGCCCTGAGAGTGGAGAGTCATTTGCTGCATGCAAAAACTTCTCCCGTAACCGGGAGTTAGCCATCAAAAATATTTGGTCACAATAGTAAATGACCTCATCCATGACCCTCTACTAGTCATCTGTCACTTGCCCATCCAGAACCTCGCATGCAAATTGGTCTTTGGAGTACTCCACTAGCAACTGCGCCCTTCAATCAGAATGCTCATCATGGATAGAGATGCTAGTCTCTGAGACAACGCATCTGCCACTACGTTGTTCTTCCCTTTGACAAACTCAATGTCAAAGTCGTATGCCTGGATCTTGCTAACCCATTTCTGCTGCCTCTCCTACAACTGCTTCTGCTCGAGGAAAAATCTAAGACTGTTGCGAACTGTCCTCACCTGGAACCTATTCCCCACTAGATACTGTCGAAACTTGGCCAACGCATGCATGATGGCCAGCATATCCTTGTCGTAAATGGGGTACAACCTCTCATGCGGCAATAGCTTTCGACTCACGAAAGTTATGGGGTGTCACCCCTGCATCAGTATTATGCCTACTCCTTCCCCTGAAGCATCACACTCCAACACAAATTGCTGTGTGACATCTAGCAAGGCTAGTACCGAACAGTTGCTCATCACCTCCTTGAGCCTGTTAAAAGCCCTCTGCGCAGACTCAGTCCAACTGAAGGCTCCCTTTTTCGTTAGGTTTGTGAGGGGTACTGCAAGCTGCGAAAATCCTTTAATGAACTTCCTATAGTGGGTACAAATACCCACAAACCCTCAAAGTTTTGTCACATTCTTCGGCTCCGACCAATCTCCGATGGCCCTGATCTTCCCCTCGTGGACTCCCACTCCATCTACCCCAATGATATGCTCTAAATAGAGCATCTCCGTCAAGCCAAACTCACACTTAGACAGGTTAGCGTAAAAATGTTGCTCCTCCAAGATACACAACACTGTCTCTATATGCTTCAAGTGCTCCTCCCATGTGCGGCTATATATCAGGATATCGTCAAAGAATACTAGTACAAATTTCCTCAGTTGACCACGGAAGATGTGGTTCATGCAAGAGTGGAAGGTAGCCGGAGCATTAGTCAGCCCAAAGGGTATCACCAAGAACTCGAAGTGGCCATAATGACAAAAAATCGCAGTCTTGGGGACATCCTTGTCCCTCACCCTGATCAAGTGGTACCCTAACCTCAGATCAATCTTGGAGAAGAGCTTTGCTCCCCTTAGCTCATCCATCAACTCATCGATCCTGGGGATAGGGTAGAGTTCTTCATGATCTTCTTGTTCAGGGCCCTGTAGTCTATGCACATTCGCAATGTCCCATCCTTCTTCTTCACCAGAACAATTGAAGAAGTGAATGGACTCGTGTTGTGCCTGATGTGCCTCAACGCTAACAGCTCATGGATAGCTCTCTCAATCTCATCCCTATAGGCCTTAGGATGCCTGTAGGGGGTAGTGATCACAGCCTGAATGTCAGACTCCAACTCAATAGTGTGCTCAAAACACCGATCCAGTGGCTACCCTGGTGGAATGTCCCCAAAAACCATAGATTAACGATCTAGGAGAGTTTGTATATCTGGGTGTGTAGCCTGCCCCGAGACAACTGCATCTGAAATCCTCAACTCCACGGCCCACTCTATATCTCCCCTCCGAAATTTGCCTCCATCCTATGCGTAGAGACTATCTAAGGAGGGTATGTGTGCATGCCCTTGAGCATCAACTGCTTCCCACTCTTCTTATCCACAAAATCCATCTCCAGTGTCTGCCAATCAGTGGTGACTCTACCAAGGGTGATGAACCACTTAACCCCAAACACCATATTGGTATCTGGAATATCAACCACAAAAAAATGGTCTGTCAATGAATATGTGCCCACGATCACTGTCAATGCTAGGACATAATGCATGCACTGATGGTCCTGGCCCCCGAAACTAGCACATAAAACCCATCAAAGCTTTTGGTATGTATGCCCCTCCTCTACACCATCTGGGCATCAATGAAGTTGTCCATAGCCCCGTTATCTACTAGCACCGAGACATGTTGTTCCTGGACTGTCCCTCGGACCCTAAGCATTAGGTACTCGGGTACCCCACAAAAAGATCCCAGGACCCCTCCGGTGGCTGCAAACGTTGATCCTCCTGCTGCTAGAGGAGGTGGCGGTGGAGGATTCTCCCCTGGTGCTCTGGTGGTAGCAACTCCTCCCACCTCATCATATATCTCCTCTTCTCCCTCACTGTCGGAGAAGACCTCAATGTAATGTGCCTTCCCTTCGGCACATCTGTGACCAGGAGCCCATCGCTCTTGACAAGTGAAGCAGAGCTTCCTCATCCTCAAATCCCTCCAGGTACCATCATCCAAAGGCCCTCGACCATGATTCCCTCTCGGGGGTGGGGCTCTCACGTCCCTCCCTTTCTGCTGGAATGCTAGTATGTTGGGCATGGGAGCTAGCCTCCTTGGCAAAGCATCCTACAAGTCTCTGGTCCTCCCCACTGCTTCCTGCAGCGTAGTGGGCTGAGTAGACCTCACTAGCCCACGCAAAGGTTTTGCTAGACCATCAATAAACATGTAGATCCTCCTCGGTTCCGACGATTCTGGAACCATCACTGAGAGTCTCACAAACTCCCAAATGTAAGTCTTTGGGTTCCCTATCTACTTGAGCTTGGTTAGCTCCACAAAATGCTCCTTTGGATCCTTCCGATCAAACATCTCTAGCACTCTCTGGGTAAAACCATCATACGCTGTCACTCCCGAGTGACCCAGTGTAGTCATCCCATGGAACCACTAGTCATGGGCTTCCCCCTCTAAGTGCAGCACAAACACCTTGATGGCCTCTACCTCCGTCATCTGGTAGAGCTAGAAATAAATGTTCAACTTCTCCACCCAAGCTTTGGGTAAACATTTTGATGACCCATCAAAAGTAGGCAGGAAAAGTCTGCCCAAGGTACGTTGCAAGTCATTGCCATGCGTATACCCTCCTCCTTTGATCTGGCCTCTAGGTCTGATGTTGTTCTTTAGCTGACAAAACTCATTCAAGGTGAGAGCACCGCCAAACTCTGGCCCATAGGATTGATACTCCACAAAATATTCCCCATAGTGAGCCACCTCCAGCTCTTGTGGCCCTCCTGCTCCTACTCCCGAAGCCAGGAAAGTAGGAATAGTAGAACGTGGTGGAGTGCGTGGCACAACCTGCTGCGCATTGATAAGCTGAGGTGGGTGATGGGAAGTGTCGGATCCTTCTCCAATCTGAATTCCCTTGGAACTCCCTTCTGCTTGTTATCTTCGCCAATCTTCTGCCCCATCTCCTCAATCCTCTTGGTGAACTCTTGTACTGACTTCAGAAGGTTTAGAGCAAAATCCTTTCCCTCATCCCTTTCCTCTGCCATGGGTGCCTTTCCTCTCTCTTCTTCCATCGGAATGTTGTCTACCTGGCCTGATGTAATCTTGAGCCTCCTTTCTCTGTTCCTATACCTCTGTCTCCTGTAAGTGACGTTCTGCCTATCCTCAGGTGTCATAGACCGCGTGCATCACAGGCTAAGCCAAGTCTATGAGCTCTGATACCACTGTAATATCCCAAATTGGGAACAAACATCAATACAAAGCACACAAGACTAAAAACTACAACAAAACAGAAAATAACACCAAGACACTTGAATTGTAGCCAAAATCATCTGAGCCATTTTATTAATCTATGTGGGGAAATAGTACAATGAGAGGTGCTCAGAAAGATGGCACCTCGGCCTGCACACCACAAGCTGAAGTATAGCTCAAACCCAAACAAAAAATGTTGGTGTAATACTGCTCTGTGTGGCTCTTTCTCTGCACTGCCAGTGCTGAACTGATGCTGCTGGCTGGAATCAAACTACAAGTTGGGCTTGCTCCTCTACTCATAAAATTACGGGATTAAAACCTCGAGCTTTACTCACAAGACCCACAAAAACCCACGAAGGGTTTCCAGAAATTCCGACCCCGGAAAATAGCCCCCTTGCGCTTGGCACACTGCTCTGCTGGGGAAATCGGTCTCCTGGTTGAACTACTGGAAAAGTGTCTTCAAAATGTTGTTGGAATCCCTAGTAGGAGGTGGCTAGCCTCCCCTCCAAACCTCCACCTCAAATCTGCTCTGCTACCCTTCTTCCCAACACTCTCCCTCAGCTAGACTGCGCAGTCAAAATGGCCTTTGCGCTGTCCCGAAGGGACTACGTATGCCTGGAATGTCTCTCTCTCCAAGCTCCTCCAAAATCAAATAGTACTCCTCTCATAAGCGGGCACTCGAAGTCCCCCGAGGTAGAGGTTGAGATCTCCACTCGGAAATCTCTGTGCTAAACAGCACTGCAGACTCTGCTAAACAGCTCAAACGTGCTATAGTCAATCAAACAGAAAATAGTTAGATTGAATGAGCTTCTCTCACCCTCTTTTGTCCAAGTTAGGCCTCCAACGTTCCCTTGGGCCTACCCAGACTATGTTGCCCCTCCTTTGACCTATCTCTGCGCTGCCAACTACGTTGCCTATCTTACGCTGCCACTAGGACGTTGCCTCATTCGAGTGGGTGGCCACATGGACCCCACTTCAACCTCAATATTTGCCTCTAGTGACTTTAGGAAATCACTTTAGTTGCATAGTTTATTTGTGGGTCCCCTTACCCACTTTATTTTTGTTGAACATTAGAAAAAACGAAAAATTAATCAAAATTAGTATACCAATTAGCTGACTGCTAATTTGGAATATTACACTCCTCCCCGCCGAAATGTTGCTTGTCCTCGAGCAATTGCAAAGATGGATGTTGCGGGATCTTCTCTCCCTTCCAAGTGGCATCCTCATCTGGAAGGTTCCTCCACCTAATCGGATATTCGTTCACCACCCTGCTCCTCAAGTGTCTCTCCCTGGTATCTAGGATGGCCTTGTAGCACCAAATGCCCCTCATCGTCGGTAAGAGGGAGCTCAGTAGTAGCTGTCACCTGCTGTCACAGACCCTTCTTTTGGCATGAGACATGGAAAATGTTATGAATCTGACTCCCCTGTGGCAACTCCAACTCATATGTGACGTCTCCAACCCACCGGATGACTCTGTATGGCCCATAGAAACGTGGTTTAAGCTTCTCATCTATAATATTCCCTTTTTTGGTGTCACCTATGACAGGGCTAGGGTGGACTTCCAGAGTTAGGAGTAGACCGGTCACAGGTACAGGTTGGTGTCATCAGTGGGCTGAGGGGCTTTTTGGAGGAGTTTTGAGGAGTTTCCATGGTGTCTGGTGGCATTCGCTTGATATATTCCATCATCCGAGCAGTTTGGCTTTCGTTCCAGTGCATTCCGACAACTTTCGGAAACTTGAGTTATTTGTGGATTTAACTCAGCTAATTACGCTCAAGGTGGCATTCCATGAAATACATGATGGAACACCTTAGTGTAATAGCTCATTGGAACCGGGACGAGGATACCTACATTATGGGACGATTGGGCATGAGTTTCAGTGACCAGAGGAGACATGGTAGCCGATTTACTCTTTTCTGCATTAAAAAGGAATATTTTAATAAGAGAGAAAAGTGCACCATGAATAAAATAATGCTCTAGAAGGCTCCAAGGGATCTATAAAAGAAAGGGAGGAAGCCATTGAGGGATATCTTTGGGATCATATCATTTTCTTGTGTGAGAGGTTTGAGACGTGGTTCTCTACTTCAGCCATAGCCTTAGGACGAAAACCCTTGGGTGATTTGTGAGCGTTGGACGAAAACCCAACTCTCTTGAGGAGACTTCATTCAGAAGTTTCGCAGAGCTTCAGGGATTGGTGTGAGGATCATTCAAATCTTCAACTTGTGCTTCATTATCTTCAATGGGTTCAGTGACAACTATTGCCGAAGGGAGAGTGCAGCAGTTCAGTTTTGGGGGCCAGCGCAGTGCTGCAGTGCAGCAGATTTTCTTGAGGCCAGTTGTATTTCAGTTATCTCAACTATCTTTCATTTCAGCTTGTAACCCCAGTGATATTATAATAAAGCTAAGTTATTTTCCGGCATTATGGTGTTATGGATTTGCATGTACTTGTATGTTTAATTTTACATGGCAGTCTTTGTTAAGTAAATGTTGAATTTACGGCATAATGTGGAGTTCAATTAATTTTCTGCATTTTTAGTTAAAATATCCCTTTCGGGATATTACAATGGTATCAGAGCACTGATCTTGGCTCAGCCATGGGATTGATTTGAGAAGGCCAAGTTCAAGGGTTTATTCTATTTGTCGGAGAAAATTTTATTGCAGGCCAACTTAAGAAGAAGATTGAGGGTTTAAGCCAAATTTGCTTAAAACATTTTCTGATGCGATATATCATTTAGTATTCGACCTTGTCAGTTTAGTGGTGGACGTTATTGGTCAAAGTTTTAATGGGGCCGAAGCTATGATTTACTTTGGGCCAAGTCGATAATCCAAGCCGAAACATATTGGCGACATGTTGTGGGATGCATGGGTGATTTTTCATACGGAAAGGATTGTGACGAAGGACGCAAGGCCGAAGATAGTTCAAGATAGCCGGAATTTTGCTAAGGAACGTTGAGTTGTGGATCGACAAAGAATTAAGAAGCCAATTTGTATGTTGTGGAAGGGTTGCACCGCCAACCAACAGACAGACTGTGATACAGCGGGAGCATCGCTCGGTGCAATTTGAAGACTTAACATTCCAAATTGCTCACCGCAAGGAAAAGTCATCACAGAATCCGTCTCTCAGCCAATTTGAAACCAAAGAAAATAGGGTCAATGCAAGTGAGCCAGTCGCCTCAGACAGAGCCGAATTGCTGAGGAGCAGCGGTTAGCGTGTTCGTCAGAATACACGCTGCCGATCGACATAGTGAGGTCGAGCATTTTTTTTTTTTTCATTGGGTGAAGAAAAAAAAAATATATATATATATATAAATCGAGAGCTGAAACAAAACCACATCAGCTGTTGATGAGGGTACCAAGCCGAGTCGTAGTGACTGCAAATCAAAGGGGACCAAATCGAAACTTACGCTATGGAGAAATGTGTGCAGTAAAGATTTATGGTTGACGTCAACGCTTTTTTTTTTTTTTTGAATGTCGAGTAGACGGGTATGTGAATTGTGAAGAGGGCGAAGATTTTATAAAACTCCTGTGGCTATGCTAAATTTCTTCATTCAGGTAACAAGACGGAATCATTGCAAAGAAATAGGAGGATCCAAATACATCCTTCATCACAGATCTGAGTTTTTTATTTTGTAGAGGCCGAATTAATGAGCAGAGGTCGAAACCGAGTTCCGCTAAGGACAGGATCAATAGCGATTGAAGGAGCCACTGTAAATTGGGTCGAGCTGTTGGGTTGAATTAACGCCAACACAGTCAGACATAAATTATGGGATTACGAGTTGGCAATCGATCCAGGTCGGACCACTAAGTCAAATTGTTGGTCTGTGTTATGGCCTTCCGTGCATAGGGGCCAATGCACAAGCAATCGCCACAGTAACAGCGCTGCCAAAATTATGTTCACAAAGCCATTGCAAATTGTGTTACAAGAGCAGACTCTTAAGTTGTATTGCCTATTACAGCTCTTCTATACCAAACAACTATTGGCTACTAGTATATTCAAGATACCCACTTGGAGATATCAGTTCCTGAGGCATCAATTCCTGAGCTGCGTGGAGCATAGAATACCACCAAAATCTGAAATGTGAGTGTGCACAATGGACTAACCAGCTCACCATCTCATTCTAGGTTACAACTGTGTATTTATTTACCACTGTTATTTCTATTCATAATTTGCTTTACAGTTGTGAATTGATGTTGCATAGAAGAGGCACATTTTATGCTCAGTTTGTGCTCATGGATTTATGAATCATGTTTGGAGACATTAATCTACTAAGACCCACAGTGTCAGGAAACTAAACTATCCAATATATACCTACTGCAGCTTTTCATCTCACTGAGAAATTTAACAGCTCAGAAATGCAATACTGAGTTGAAACAACTCAGAATTGCACCTACAACACTATGCAAGCAATCTGTTTGCTAAAACACTTCATTGGAAAATATATAGCAAACTCAGAAAAACAATGTTCTCATGCAAACATTCCGTGATGGAGGAACTCCTAAACAAATTGAGAAGATTGAACACAGAAATTAACCATGACACACAACCAGAAACTAAGCAGAACAGCAGACCTCTTTCAAGAGGGATTTGTGCCATCCTTCACAAAGGACAGCCAAAAGATTTGCAGGCAGAATTGGGGATTGGTCACAGAATTTTTGCACTTGGGACAGATTTGAAACACATGAAGATGACATGGAGAGCTCTGCCCAAACTAGAGGAGCTTAATGAACTTCTGTCCAAAATAAGCCAAGAAGAAGGGCAGAAACTGATTTGGGCTCTAAAACCAGCTATGCTTGCTCTTATACAACCCAAATTCTTGGAGGAACCATGTGAGGGGGTCAGGCTTCCAGTTGCATCATGCCTCAGTAACATCATGAAGTTGACCGCACCCATAGCTCCATACAGTGATGATGTTATGAGGAGGATTATGAGATTGATAGTAGAGGCTTTCCACGATCTAAACAATAGCGCAGTCTCTACCTTCGGGAAGAAGCTTGAGATTTTATGGAGTATGGCCACATTCGAGACTTATGTCATCATGTTTGACCTTGACTGTGATGACTTGATTTTGCAGATGTTCCGATGCTTCTTTAGCATTAGGAGACATCATCCTGACACCGTCATAGCACACATGTAGTCCATCTTGTCGTCATGTATGAGAGACCATGAGACCATTGGCCGAGAGCTGCAGACTAGGTTGTTGAGCATTTGGAGGAGAGAGCAGTTGGTCTCACCTGCTACTTATGAGCTAGCCCAAGGGCTAGTTGAGAAGAACATTGAGCTTTTCAGGAGACAGTTGACCAAGGAGGAGTTGCTCCAGTTTGGTGGGTCAGGCAGCAGAAATGAGCTGAGGAGGAAGGGACTTTGCTTCATTTGCAAAGAACCTTGGGGGCCTGATCACTCATCTTTGAGAGATGCAAATGAGGTGGCAGAGGTAGAGCAGGTAGACGTTCCTTCGATATGCCAGGGTAAGGACTCTTCTTTAGAGGAGTTCATGAGATCAGTTGAGGACGCTTCTGGGGAGCGAGAGTAGTCATGCAGAGGTCATCACGGTAAACCAGAGCTGTGTTCCAGTGTGCAGGGTGAGCAGTCAGGGGATTCTACGGGAGATATTCTAGGTGATGAGTCACTTGTGACGAATCAGCCAGAGCAGCATATGATGGAGCCTGAGTCAGCAAAGGAGGATACTATGCACATCATGCATGATAGTCCCTTAGGGGAGAGCCAGATGGAGGCTCACATTGAGTCTATGATGGATATACGGCTAACCTAGGGGTCAACCAGTGAAGAGGAGCAGTGAAATGCACGGACATCGAGTACGGTGACAACAGTTGCAGATCCATATCCTCTGGAGATGTTGGAGGTTGATGGGATCATTCTACAGGGGGCTAGTAGACAGCAAGAGCATGCCATTCCTGATCAGGAGTGGGAGGAACCATTGGAGATGGTGGAGCATCCATCTTTAGGCCGACACGTTGATGAGGTGCAGATAGATGCACATGCAGCTAGCAGAGCTACAGTACATTCAGGGAGTAGCACTCTCTGAGAGTACATCGATGGGGCTTGCAGTGAATCTTGCCCACTTTGGCCCATCATAGAGAGTGGAGTTTCCTTCTACAAGCAGATTTCATCGGCAGGCGGGACAGAGCAATGTGAGTTGATTATGAGCGGGCGACAGTTCTCAGGGCATATCCCATATGCAGTTGACATTACATTGGATTCTTCTTCCAAGATAGATTGGTGGGAGATGATGCGCTGGTACCCTCTTGATGGTACGATTTTCTTCGTAGGGAGCACAGCAGACCAGGGGCCCTTAGACATAGCAGATGTTACAGATTCCAGCTGGCAGTGGGGCACAAATCGTCGTTTCTTCAGCACTGCATCCCGATTTTAGGAAAGCAGGATCAGCATGGGATTGGGTCAGTGTTGAAATTTGGTTACCAGAGGACAGGTGGTTCCCTAAGGCTTTGATCTTTGGCTTAGGGAAAAGTGTCCAAAAGAATTTAATTTTTCTCCTAAAGTGACTTTATAAAGTTATAAAGTCAAATCTAATTTAAAAGTGACTTTAAGTGATCAAGTTACTAAAGTCTAATTTTAAAGTGACTTTAATAAAGTCAATGTGAAATTAGAAAGGAAAAGTGACTTTGGAAATAAATGACTAAGTGGGTCTTTATTAAAATGGGGTGAATTAAAAAATAGAAAGTGAGATTTAAATGAGCATTAAATCTCAGCCCTAGATCTAAAGCTATCTTAGCCATTGGATAGGGATTCCCTAAAAGTCACTTAGGGTTAGGTTAAAGGAGGAAAAGGGGGGAAAAGGTCATTCATTCTTTCATGAGCAGATTGAGAGAAGGACAGAAAGAGAGCAAAGGAGATTTCTGGGCAGTGAGGAGAAGGAGGACAGAACTTGGCACACAAACCGAGGCAGCACTTTAGCAAGTCCGTATAGCAAGGAGATGCACAGATTTCGAGGCAGATTTGGGCACGAGTTTCAAGGTAGACCGTGCAACAGATTTGGCACGTATTCCAAGGAGGTCGTACATCAAGGTTTGGCACAGATTTCAAGGAGCAGGTTGTTGATTTTCTGGCACATTTTTCAAGGCAAATTTGTGCACGGAAATTGGGGCAAAAAACAGTAAAGCAACTTTGCTGTTTTTTCTGCACGAAAATCGAGAAATATGTGCAGCAGCATTTTTTGTTGTTTGCACAGTTTTCGAGGCAAACCGTACAATAGCATTTAATGCTGTAAATTTTGGGCATGGAATTCGAGGAGGCCATACAGCATTTATTGTTGTTTCTGTTTTTACTGTGTACACATTTTTCGAGGCAATGGTTAAGCATAGAAAACGAGATAAGTTGTATTTATTACTTGCTGAAATTTTCTGAGTATTTCTCTCTCACTGTAAAAGCATTTTCCAGAAATAAGAAGAGCTTTCGAACTGGTTTTCCCCAAGAGTTGTAGGGGGTTTTTCCAGGGTCACATTGACCAAAAATCAGCGTGTCTATTTTCTGTGTGTGGCTGATTTATTTTGCTGAGTTTTATTTCTGCAATTTCCAGCATTTGAAAATTTCCAGAATTTGTGTTTTCAAAAAAATATTTATTTTTTCAGTTTGTTGAATGTATGGCTATGGGAATGGGCATTTAACTATATGTAGAAATAAGGAAAAACTGAAAACCGGGGTGGGAAAGAGAAATTTCTACATGGTATCAAAGCTATTTTGCTGAAAAGGCAATTTGGGAAAGCAAGAAGGAAAAATTACAGCAAGCTGATTTTTCACTCAGAAATTACAGCAAGCTGATTTTTCACACAAAAAATTTGAACTTTACTACAGCAGTGTTATTTTCAGCTTACTTAGGACAACAAGCATGTCTTTGGGCTTGAGGGTGGAGGATAGGTTGGATGGGCATAGTAACTACAGTGTTTGGAAGGAGAAAATGCAGAGTATCTTTGAGGAGGGAGAACTCTGGGATATCATGGTGCATACCGCATAGAACCCTGTTACTGTGCCTACTGATGTTGTTCAGTTGGCAGCCTTTAATAAAAAGAATAACAAGGGTAAGAGACTGATTCTAGATGGAATCAAAGACCATTGCATTCCTCATGTGAGAGGAAAGAGAAATGCTCATGAGATGTGGACAGCATTGACCAATCTCTACCAGAGTACCAATGAGAACAGAAAAATGGTTCTAAGGGAGAAGCTGAAGACCATTAAGATGGATAAGACTAATAGTGCAGCTGGATATCTCACAAAGATTACTAATGTGAGAGATGAGTTGGCAGCAGTTGGAGAGGTCATTCCACCCATTGAGTTGGTGCGGAATGCAGTGAATGGCCTCCCCAGTTCATGGTTGAATTTTGCTGATGGGGTTTGTGCACGTGAGACCCTTTCCACTTGGGAAAGGTTCTAGGATGATTGCATACAGACAGAAATCAGAAAGAGCTAGCTTGGGGCAGCCAAACCAGTTGAGCAGGATGAGGATAAAGCACTGTTGGCAGGAGGCAAGAAAGGCAAGGGAAAGAAGCAAGCTTCCACAAGTGGTGGTGGGGGCAAAGGCAAAGGTAAAGGTAAACAGGGGAACACGCAGAAGGACTATTCCAGAATCCAAAGTGAAGTGTTGGAATTGTCAGAAGATGGAACACTATGCAATTGTTTGTCCAGAGAAGAAGAAGAAGGAGAAGAACCAGAGCATGGAAGCATTAGCAGCGATAGAGGACTTTACAGATAGCTTTGACCGGGAGTTTGGGTTCATTGCTTGTGAGTCCACTAGTACAGGATCCCCTGCCACGGAGGTTGAGAGGGAATGTGCATTTCCCTCCACTAGCGGAGCATCTTCAGGTATCTGGTATGTTGATAGTGGGGCTTCACGACATATGACAGGAGTCCATGAGTACTTCTCAAAGCTTTCAGAGAGTGGCACTGATATAGAGGTAGTACTCGGAGATGACAGCATTGTTAGAGCAGTCGGTGTGGGGACTTTGACATTTAACAGGGAACCCAAACCTCCCTTGAAGGTGTCAGATGTTCTATATGTGCCAGGGATGAGGAAGAACCCCATATTCGTCTCAGCATTGGAGGACAGACGATATGAGATATTGTTCAGGAAAGGACAGGTGCTGATATATCCCAGGGGCACTCCAATTGATTCAGCTAGAGTGATTGGTGTACGCCATGCAAAGATGTACAAGTTTGCATTTCAGCCCCTTTTGGCATTGAGTAGTAGTACTGGCAGCAGAGCTAGCAGTTCAGAGCTGTGTGAGATTTGGCACCGCAGGATGGGGCACATGTATCATGGAGCCTTTAGGACATTGCGGGAGATCACTACAGGTGTGCCAGATTTCAGTACTAATCACTTTGATACATGCAGAGGATGTGCGATGGGCAAGTTTGCCAAATCCCCTTTTCCCAGCAGTGACAGTAGAGTGACTGGGATACTTGATTTGATTCATTCCGATGTGAGCGGTCGGATGTCACATGTTTCCTTGAGTGGATATGAGTATTATGTATTATTCATTGATGATCACTCCAGGAGGACCTGGATTTATTTCTTGAAGACCAAGAGTGAGGTCTTCAAGCAGTTTCAGGAGTTCAGAGCTCTTGTGGAGACCCAGACAAGTCGGAAGATCAAGTCCCTGAGATCGGACAATGGAGGTGAGTACACCCTTGGAGAGTTTGTTGATTATTGTGCGGAGGCAGGCATTAGGAGGGAGTTCACAGTTCCTTACAACCCCCAGCAGAACGGGGTTGCGGAGAGGAAGAACAGATCCATCGGAGGGGCTGCCAAATCCATGCTACATGATCAGGGGTTACCATTGTTTTTGTGGGCAGAGGCCTGCAACATTGTTGTATATTTGCAGAACAAGAGTCCGCATCATGCCTTGGGGCATGTGACTCCGGAGGAGGCTTTTTCTGAGAAGAAGCCTAATATTGGTCATCTTCGTATCTTTGGGTGTATTGCATACTCCTACGTACCCAAGGAGAAGACGACCAAACTAGAGCCCACCGCAGAGAAAGGTGTCTTTGTGGGCTACAGTGAGACCTCGAAGGCCTTTCGGATTTATATTCCCGCACAGAGGAGAATTGTTGTCAGGCGGGATCTGAAGTTCGAGGAGGACAGGGCCTTCAGGAGGTCATGGGAGTTAGAGTATCTGGATCAGCCAGACCCTCAGGAGCAGCTGAGTCAGTCGCATGGATCCAATGGGTAGGGATCAAGAGGATCTGGAGGTACATCGATTACAGTGTCAGGTCCGTCAGTGAGCAGTGGCTCGCAGAGTCAGAGGGGTGGTGCTTCGGGCAGCATGCAGAGCAGTCCGCAGAGCAGTTCACTAGGGAGTCCACTAATGGATAGTTCACACGGTACTTCAGCATCTACAGGTTTAGGTTCAGACAGGAGGACAGCAGACAGACAATCAGGAGTTCAGGCTCATGATGATGAGGAGGAGGAGTTTCATTCTCCAGTGGGAGAAGTGTGCTCAGGGAAGAGGAAGCCAAAGTGGCTTCAGGATACCTTGAGAGAGGCCACATCTGTTGCTGGTCCTAAGAAGCCAGTTAGAGAGAGAAGACCACCTGAGAGGTATTGTAGGTACATGGCAATGGCTGCCAACATCTTAGACTCCGAGCCTTCTAGTTATGAGGAGGCAGCTAGCCAGCAGGTCTGGAGAGAGGCCATGCAGGAGGAGTATTCTTCTATCATGAAGAATGATGTTTGGGAGGTGGTGCTGACCACTGAGGGCAAATCCGTGGTTACTTCAAGATGGCTTTACAAGGTAAAGCATGTTGCAGATGGCAGCATTGAGAAATTCAAGGCAAGGTTTGTGGCTAGAGGGTTCTCCCAGGTAGAGGGAGTTGATTATGAGGAGACCTTCGCTCACGTGGCTCGATATACTTCGATCCGCTCCATTATATCGATAGCAACAGAGATGGGTTGAAAGATCCACCAGATGGATGTGAAGACCGCATTTCTCAATGGCTTCATACAAGAGGAGGTGTACATTGAGCAGGCACAGGGCTTTGAGGTGCATGGGAAGGAGTCCCATGTGTGCAGACTGAAGAAGGCCCTTCATGGCCTGAAGCAAGCTCCCAGAGCTTGGTACTCTAGGATATATACATACTTGCAAGAGATGGGTTTCACAAAGAGTGAGGCAGATCCGAACCTTTACTTTATTGTGATAGGTGAGGAGCCTCTCATTCTGGTGTTGTATGTGGATGACTTGGTCATTACGGGTGCAGAGAGACTCATAGAGCACTGCAAGAGAGATCTTGCGGCAGAGTTTGAGATGAAGGACATTGGCTTGATGCATTACTTCTTTTTGGGTTTGGAGGGTGTGGCAGGAGGAGGGGCATTTCTTCCGGGACAGGGGAAGTATATTGTGGACATCCTTGGCAGCCGTCCACATGGAGGATTAGACCGATGTCGATTACCAATGATCACCAACTGAAATAGCTTCATGCTCCTTTCGATTCCTAGTTGGTGGATCCTTACATCGTATAGACACCGATTGGTTCGATGTATTTATCAAAATACTCAGACCGTATATTTGTTTTGCGCTCAACACGATGAGCCATTTCATGTGTGAGCCTGTGAGGGTGCATCGGGTTGCTGCAAAACACATTTTGCGGTACTTGCAGGGGACAGTGGATTATGGTCTGGATTATAGGCAAGGTGATGGAGTGAGATTGGCAGGTTACACTGATTCGGATTGGGCAGGTTGTGCTTCTGATAGGAAGAGCACTTCAGGGTGTTGTTTTGGGTTGGGTTCGACAGTGGTGTCGTGGTTCAACCGGAAGCAGCAGTCAGTAGCATTGAGTTCAGCAGAAGCAGAGTATATGGCAGCGAATCTAGCTAGTTGTGAGGCCATCTGGCTTCGCAAGATGTTGTTTGGCTTATTTGGTCAGCCGTTGAGACCTTCGGTGATATACTGTGATAATCGGAGTTGCATTAAACTCACGGAGAATCCAGTATTTCATGACAGGTCAAAGCATATTGAGATCAAATATCATTTCATCAGAGACTATGTTCAGAAGGGAGTTGTGAAGCTTGAGTATATTCCCACTGATGAGCAGGTTGCGGATATTCTTACCAAAGCCTTACCACGGAGCAAGCATGTCTACTTCAGAGACAAGATGGGTGTGGTGAGGAACACCTTCCTCAATAAGAGGGAGTGTTGAAAATTGGTTACCAGAGAATAGGTGGTTCCCTAAGGCTTTGATCTTTGGTCTAGGGAAAAGTGTCCAAAAGAATTTAACTTTTCTCCTAAAGTGACTATAAAGTTAGAAAGTCAAATCTAATTTAAAAGTTACTTTAAGTGATAAAGTTACTAAAGTCTAATTTTAAAATGACTTTAATAAAGCCAATGTGAAATTAGAAAGGAAAAGTGACTTTGGAAATAAATGACTAAGTGGGTCTTTATTAAAGTGGGGTGAATTAAAAAATAGAAAGTGAGATTTAAATGAGCATTTAATCTCAGCCCTAAATCTAAAGCTATCTCAGCCATTGGATTTAAGGATTCCCCAAAAGTCACTTAGGGTTAGGTTAAAGGAGGAAAAGGAGGGCAGAGGTTATTCATTCTTTCATGAGCAAATTGAGAGAAGGAGAGAAGGAGTGCAAAGGAGATTTCTGGGCAGTGAGGAGAAGGACAGAACTTGGCACACAAACCGACGCAGCACTTTAGCAAGTCCGTACAGCAAGGAGAGGCATAGATTTCGAGGCAGATTTGGGCACAAGTTTCAAGGCAGACCGTACAGCAAATTTGGCACGTATTCCAAGGAGGTCGTACATCAAGGTTTGGCACAGATTTTGAAGAGCAGGTTGTTGATTTTCTTGCACGTTTTTCAAGGTATATTTGTGCACGAAAATCGAGGCAGAAAACTGTACAACAGCTTTGCTATTTTTTCTGCACATAAATCGAGAAATCTGTACAGCAGCATTTATTGTTGTTTGCATAGTTTTCAAGGCAGTCCGTACAGCAGCATTTATTGTTGTAAATTCTGGGCATGGAATTCGAGGAGGTCGTACAACATTTATTGCTATTTATGTTTTTGTTGTGTACACGTTTTTCGAGGCGGTGATTAAGCACGGAAAACGAGATAAGTTGTATTTATTACTTGCTGAAATTTTCTGAGTATTTCTCGCTCACTGTAAAAGCATTTTCCAGAAATAAGAAGAGCTTTCGAACTGGTTTTCCCCGAGAGTTGTAGGGGGTTTTTCCAAGGTCACATTGACCAAAAATCAGCGTGTCTATTTTCTGTGTGTGGTTGATTTATTTTGCTGAGTTTTATTTCTGCAATTTCGAGCATTTGAAAATTTCCAGAATTTGTGTTTTCAGAAAAATATTTATTTTTTCAACGTGTTGAATGTATGGCTATGGGAATGGGCATTTAACTATATCGAGAAATAAGAAGAAACTGAAAACCAGGGTGGGAAACAGAAATTTCTACAGTTAGGACTTGGATTGGAGAGAGGTGATGAGTTGGTATACAGTTGGTGGGGCAGCTTATACAGTTAGAGGTACATCACAGCAGGAGCCAGGGAGCATTGATGCTTGTTGGCAGACTTCACTTCATGGGGCACCATCTATAGCCAAAGGCAGAGCGCAGTCCGAGCCGTGGGACTTGGGCGATGACTGGCCATGGTGGCATTGGGGTTTGGGAAGATTGTTTGTTGACTGGTACAGTAAGAGGTCAGTTTGGGATCCCGGCATTGAGGGGTCTATTCTGAGTGGTTTGACACAGGCACATAGCAGCACCCAAAGGTTTTTATGGCATCCGGGCATTGGGTCTCAGTTGCGACAGGCCAACAGAGTGGCCCACATATTTCGATTGCTTGAGGGCAAGCAATCTTGGGGCGGAAGGTCACTGTAATATCCTGAAAGGGATATTTTAACTAAAAATGCAGAAAATTAACTGAACTCCACATTATGCCATAAATTCAACATTTACTTAACAAAGACTGCCATGTAAAATTAAACATACAAGTACATGCAAATCCATAACACCGTAATGCAGGAAAATAACTCAGCTTTATTATAATATCACTGGGGTTACAAGCTGAAATGAAAGATAGCTGAGATAACTGAAATACAACTGGCCTCAAGAAAATTTGTTGCACTGTTGTACTGCGCTGGCCCCCAAAACTGAACTGCTGCACTCTTCCTGTGGCAACAGCTGTCATTGAACCCACTGAAGATAATGAAGCACAAGTTGAAGATCTGAATGATCCTCGCACCAATCCCTGAAGCTCTGCGAAACTTCTGAATGATGTCTCCTCAAGAGAGTTGGGTTTTCGTCCAACACTCACAAATCACTCGAGGGTTTCCGTCCTGGGGCTATGGCTGAAGTAGAGAACCACGTCTCAAACCTCTCACACAAGGAAATGATATGATCCCAAAGATATCCCTCAATGGCCTCCTCCCTTTCTTTTATAGATCCCTTGGAGCCTTCTAGAGCATTATTTTATTATTATTTTATTCATGGTGCACTTTTCCCTCTTATTAAATATTCCTTTTTAATGCAGAAAAGAGTAAATTGGCTACCATGTCTCCTCTGGTCACTGAAACTCATGCCCAATCGTCCCATCATGTAGGTATCTTCGTCCCGGTTCCAATGAGCTATTACACTAAGGTGTTCCATCATGTATTCCTCCTGGAATGCCACCTTCAGCGTAATCAGCTGAGTTAAATCCACAAATAACTCAAATTTCCGAAAGTTGTCGGAATGCACTGGAACGAAAGCCAAACTGCTCGGATGATGGAATATATCAAGCGAATGCCACTGGACACCATGGAAACTCCTCAAAACTCCTCCAAAAAGCCCCTCAACCCGCTGATGACACCAACCTGTACCCGTGACCGGTCTGCTCCTAACTCTGGAAGTCCACCCTAGCCCTGTCATAGGTGACACCAAAAAAGGGAATATTACATCATCTCCCTTCTGCTTCAGCATAGACTGTCTGTATGGTTGAAGCCGAAGATACACCAAGTCATCCACCTCAAACTATCTCGCCACGCGACCTCTATCTGCGTACATCTTTTGTTGATTATGGGTTGTTGAAAAGTTATCCTTGAGAGCCCTAGGAATGTCTTAGCTCTCTTGGATCCAGTCTTTGGCCCCGGGGGCCTTGCCAACTCAAAATTTCACATCACCAAAAGTCAGTGTATTATAACCATACAAAGCATAAAATGGAGACATATACATGGACATGTGAAATGTCGTGTTGTAGCAGTATTCCCCCAAGTGCAGCCAACATAGCCAAGCCTTTTGCTGCCATGTGACATTGTTCCTCAAGTAGCCTTCCAGCCACTTGTTAACTATTTCGCTCTGTCTATCTGTCTATGGCTGGTACCTCGTGCTAGGTGTTTGTTTTGTGGCCACAAACGGAACAACTCCTACCAAAAACCTAACATGAACTGGCTGTCTGCGTCACTAACTATGGTCTTTGGAAGACCATGTAGTCAAAAGACGTCTCTGAAAAACAGCTCGGCCACTTGTGAAGTTGTGTATCGAGCTGAAATGGCAAAGAAATGGGCATACTTCGTCAATCGGTCAACAACCACAAAGATGCAATCTTTGCCTTGTACCATTGGCAACCCTATGATGAAATCCATAGAGATGATTTCCCATTTTCCCTCTGAATGGGAAGTGACTGCAATAACCTCGCAGGATGGTTCAGCTCTCCCTTGTTCTTCTGGCAGACTACGCACTCCCTGACATGCCAGAGTACATCCTCCTTTAGGCCCTTCCAGGAGAACCTCTCTCTGATGGCCATGTACGTCTTGGTGAACCCCTGGTGCCTTGAGAGTGGAGAGTCATGTGTTGCATGCAAAATCTTCTCCTCTAACCTGGATTTAGTTGTCAAAAAGATCCCGTTGCAGTAGTACATGCGCCCTCCAATTAGCGTCAATGCTCATCAGGGATAGAGATGATGGTCTCCGGGACAACGCATCTGCCACTACGTTTTTCTGCCCTTCGACAAACTCAATGTCAAAGTCGTATGCCTGGATCTTGCTGACCCGTTTCTGCTGCCTCTCCTGCAGATGCTTCTTCTCGAGGAAAAATCTGACGTTGTTGTGATCTGTCTTCACCCGGAACCTGTTCCGCACTAGATACTGCCGCAACTTGGCCAATGCATGCATGATGGCCAACATCTCCTTGTCGTAAATGGGGTACAGCCTCTCATGCGGCAATAGCTTTCAACTCTTGAATGCTATGGGGTGTCCCCCCTGCATCAGTATTGTACGTACTCCTTCCCCAGAAGCATCGCACTCCAGCACAAATGGTTGCGTGAAGTCTGCCAGGGCTACTACCGAACAACTGCTCATCACCAGTTTGAGCCTGTCAAAAGCCCTCTGCACAGTCTCAGTACAATTGAAGGCTCTCTTTTTGGTGAGGTTTGTGAGAGGTGTCACAAACTACGAAAATCCATTAACAAACTTCCTGTAGTAGGTACAAATACCCACAAACCCTCTAAGTTCCGTCACATTCTTCGCCTCTGGCCAAACTCTGATGGACCTGATCTTCTCCTCGTGGACTCTCACTCCGTCCACCCTAATGATATGCTCTAAATAGAGCATCTTCGTCAAGACAAACTCACACTTGGACAGTTCAGCGTAGAAATGTTGCTCCTCGAAGATCCGCAACACTGTCTCTATATGCTGCAAGTGCTCCTCCCATGTGCGGCTATATATCAGGATATCGTCAAAGAATACCAGTACAAATTTCCTTAGTTGACCAAGGACGATGTGGTTCATGCAAGACTTGAAGGTAGCCGGAGCATTGGTCAACCTGAAGTTCATCACCAAGAACTCGAAGTGGCCATAATGACAATGAAACGTAGTCTTGAGGACATCCTTGTCCCGCACCCAGATCTGATGGTACCCCGACCTCATATCAATCTTGGAGAAGAACTTCGCTCCTCTCAGATCAATCTTGGAGAAGAACTTCGCTCCCCTCAGCTCATGCAGCAACTCATCGATCCTGGGGATAGGGTAGCGGTTCTTCATGGTCTTCTTGTTCAGGGTACTGTAGTCTATGCACATCTGAAATCTCCCATCCTTCTTCTTCACCAGAACAACTATAGAAGCGAATGGACTTGTGTTGGGCCTGATGTGCCCCAACGCTAAGAGCTCATGGATAGCTCTATCAATCTCATCCCTATAGGCCTTGGGATGCCTGTAGAGGGTAGTGATCACGGCCTGAATATCGGACTCCAGCTCAATAGTGTGCTCAAACCCCCGATCTGGTGGTTGCCCTGGTGGAATGTCCCCAAAAACTGTACAGTAACGATCTAGGATGTTGAGATTTTTGTATTGCTGGGGTAGCATCGGATGTGCTCTAGCTCCCAAACCTTGTGGAGGGACTAGAGTACATGAGATCTCTAAGACCCAGAAAGCGATTTAAGAAATTCCATCCTGTATAAGAGATATTTAATTAATTAATCTTTTTAATTAAGGACCCTAGGTCTAACTTAGAAAAATTAAAAGATTAAAGTTAATTAAATTAAACATGTGATGAAAATTACTTAAGTCACACGGATCAAGCTTTCTTTTAATCTTAGTCGTCGATTCAAGATTAGATCACAGTCGTTGGTGTCCAAAAGAGAAAAGTATAAAGGAAAGGCTTGGGGTCAGTTGGATGACACACAAAGAGAAAGCATTGAGACTAAGCTGGAATTCTACGACGTGGTTTGCTAAGACTTTCCAAAAGTGTTTCAGCTGCAGCAAGGGGTAGTATTGGCGGAAGGGATGATCTGATCCCAGGCCAAGAGTGCAACAAGAGGTAGAGAAGCAGCAAATTGAGTAGCGCAAAGGGTGCAGCAGCTACATAGCGCAACCACAGCCTAGTAGAGGCAACTCAGAGGCTTCAGGGGCTACGCAGGGCTGACGCAGGCCCAGAAAAGGCAGCGCAGGGGCAGCAGGAGGCCAGCAGGGTTGACGCAGGCCCAACCAGGGCAGCGTACGGGCACCGTAACCCACTCTATGGTGATGCAGGCCCTTCCTGAGAAGCGCAGGGGCTGATGCAGGCTAGCAGAGCTGACACAGAGGGCTTCAGAACAGTGCTAGGGTTTCTGAAGACTGAAAAGGGTTGAGTTCTGTAAATCTCGTTTGAGGGTGTGAATGGTGTGAATCAATCAGTTTTTCTGTCTCCGGAACAGAGGTATAGTTGTAGTTTATTTCTCTGTCGAGTTAACCAGTTTGGTGCCCAGATTTGTTGTACTTAGACTCTACTTAATAATAAAACCCTCCAACAGCCAGAAGACCGGTTTTCCAGCATTGGGTTTTTCCGGGGATAGTTGTCCAGAAAATCCTATGTCACTTTGTCATTGTGCATGTATTCAGTTTAGATTTGTATGTTTAGGTAATTAATGTATTTACTTCGATGTTAATGCTGAATATTTCACATTAATAACTTAATGTAAGTAGGAGAAGTAAATCTGAAAATTAACAGTAGCCTGTAGGATTTCTGTTTGGGACATTCAGAAATTTTCACATGGTATCAGAGCAATTGAAAATCTAGCCTGGATCTCTAGCAAGAAGACTGAAGAATCTTTGTTGCAAAAAGAAGCAACAGCAACCAAAAAACTAGACCAGAGAGGGCAGCGCAGCAGCAGAAGGAAGCAAAGCCAAGCAGAAGCCAAAGTGACGCAGTCTCCACGCAGATCCACGTAGGCCCACGCACTTATTGCGCTGAGACTGTATGCTCATGCAAAAGCGAGCTAGGGTGACACAGTGCTACAACTGATTGTTGTTTCAGAGTGCCGGAAGTTGAGTTGCAGACCTTCAGCAGTTGTTGGTGGGGTTAAAATTCTGTCGGTGCAGAATTTAGCCTAAGCCAAGTTGGCAAAGAGGGGGAGTAGAACAGCTTCTCAGAAGATCTCAAGCCAAAGAGATTTGTAGAACGATCAAAGGATCGAAGAGAGTTGATTCGTTTTGATTGGCAGACTTCCAAGAGAGAGTCACTTGTTAGAGGGAGAAAAGGGTGCCTGTCTCGCCAAGGACCCTAGATCCGAGTCTCTAGCATTGAGAGGAGGACATGTTCTGACACATTTGCTGAGCAGATGGCACCCCATGGACTACGTGATCAAGATAGGTTGGACGACCTGTCCAAATTTGCAATTTGGAAGGCCAAAATCCTGGTAGTCATGGAGGCATACGGCCTGAGGGAGCATGCAGAGAAAGTCCTGGCCACACCAACCGATGCTCTTCTCCTAGCGAAGCATACTGAAGCAGCGGCACATGCCAAGCGCTTCATTTTGGACAGGGTCAAAGATCATGTGGTTCCACACATAAAAGAGAAGAAAATGGCTCATGAGATGTGGGTAGCTCTAACCACACTATATGAAGGAAGATCCGTCCGGAGGAATATGCTTATGGAGAATCAATTGAGGTTATTCATGATGGCCAAGGGAGAGGAGATCGAACCTTTTCTTTCTAGACTACAATCGATCAAGGATCAGTTGACTGGCATGTGGGTGAAGGTGGAGGACGATGTCATGGTGAGGACTGCTCAATACGCTCACAGAGGACTGAGAAACTTTTTTCCAAAGTCTGTTGGGCAGAGCGGACCTTCCCAACTGAGACAATATGTGTGGGCGATCCTCTGACAAGAAGAAATTTGTCAGATCACCAAGAGACATTACAACACGGGGTTGAGTAAAGTGAAGAAGGAAGAAGAGGAAGATGCAACCTTGGCATCAAAGAGGCAACAAGAGAGAAAGAAGCGAGATCTGTCGAAGATCAAGTGTTTCTAGTGTGGCGAACTAGGACATTTTGCCAGCAATTGTCCTCGGAAGAAAAATGACAAGGAAGCTTCTAGCTCCAAGGCTGCTATGGCAGACGATGGATTCGAAGATGACATAGCCATGAGCGGCGTAGTGCGGATGCGGCGCGGTGGCTAATGTGACTTCGGAAGGGAAGAAGGGGGGGGGGGGGGGGGGGGGTGCGGCCGGCAACAACATCGCGGCGTGTGACTTGACAACGTAGAAGCGAGGCTTGCTTACGTGAGAAGAATTGCGGCACTGTGAGGAGCCCCGAGGAGGACATCACAGCGTAGCAACAACATAGGGGACTTCAGCGCAAAGGAGGTTTGCTTACACAATGCAGAGCTGCAGCAGCGCAACAACCTCCGAATGTCAACAGAGATCAGCAACCTATGGAGCTTCAATGATGAAAATGCAGCCCAACTGACTTGTCTGTCAAAGATTGGGCAGGAGTCTTCAGTTGCTTACTCTTAGCAATTGAGGTGCAATGCAGCAGTTGGTAGCACAATGCAGCAAATTGAGAGGGAGTTGCAGTACAAATGTAGCAGTGGTGGTGGCAGCGTCATGGGCAGCAGTACAAGAGAGCAGCAGCATCGCAGTGATGAAGGGCAACAGGCCAAGCATCAGTGTAGAGACCCACACTAGAGATAAGTGCAGAACTTCGGGGTGAAGTGTTGTTACTAGAGCACATTCCTCGCTAAGACGGAGTGTTGAGATTTTTGAGTATTAGGGTAGCATCAGATGTGCTCTAGCTCCCAAACTTTGTGGAGGGACTAGAGTACATGAGATCTCCAAGACCCAAAAAGCGATTTAATAAATTCCATCCTATTTAAGAGATATTTAATTAATTAATCTTTTTAATTAAGGACCCTAAGTCTAACATAGGAAAATTAATGTGAAATTTTTGAAAGGAAAATATTTCTGCAATACTTGGTTTATTTCTCCTACTTATGAGATAAGTTATTTACAGATGCTTCAGTAAATTCCGAAATAAACACATTTGCAGCTCTTCACTATCATTAAAAGCATAAGAACAGAAAGATAATTTGCACAAGTAGCACAACAGAAACAACCACATGAACACAGTTATTTGTAGAAAATTCTATTTCCCACCCCGGTTTTCAGTTTTCACCTTATTACTCCAAAATAATTAAATGCCCTTTCCCATATCCACACATTTAATAAACTGGAAAATATATTTGCTGAAAACACAAATTCTGGAAATTTTTCAGAATGCTGAAAATGCAGAAATAAAATAACAGCAGTAACAAACAGTCATTCAACACATCATAACTCAGTATTTTTGGTCAAGGTGACCCTGGAAAAACCCCCTACAACTCTTGGGGAAAACCAGTTCGAAAGCTCCTTCTTATTTCCGGAAAAATGCTTTTTACAGTGATAGAAATATTCAGCAAAATAAATAATCAGCAAACAGACTTTTACAACTTATCTCTTTTTCCGTGCTTAACCACCGCCTCGGAAAACGTGCAAACAGCAAAATAGGAACAGCAATAAATGTTGTACAGATTTCTCGATTTTTTAGCCAAATAAAAAATTTTAAATGCCGCCACGAGATATATATGCGTGGGTAAGTCAGTCTGGGTAGATCCGTCGTACTATTTCTCTCGCCTTGAAATGCGTACAAAGGCATACCCACTTGCCGTACGACCTCCTCAACCGTTCTCCTTCCAACTGTGCAAATCGTTAAAGCTCAAACAGATGTGACGGCCGATGTACGCCCGCCGTAGGGCCCCGCCGTACGGCCTAGCCGTACGCCCTTCTTCCTCAAAATCGTGCCAAAAAATCCTCTTGCCGTGTGCTAAAGCCGAACCGTCTTGGTTGAAAATGTCTTGTCGAAATGCTGCCTTGGAATGTAAAAGCAAGAGTCAGCCTCCTTCTCTCACCGCCCGCGTAACTCCTTGCTCTCTTTCTCTCCTTCTCTCAATCTGCTCATGAAAGAATGAATGATCTTTTCCTCCTTTTCCTCCTTTAACCTAACCCTAAGTGACTTTTGGGGAATCCCTAAATCCAATGGCCGAGATAGATTGAGATCTAGGGCTGAGATTAAATGCTCATTTAAATCTCACTTTCTATTTTTTAATTCACCCCACTTTAATAAAGACCCACTTAGTCTTTTATTTCTAAAGTCACTTTTTCATTTCTAATTTTATATTGACTTTATTTAAAGTCACTTTAACTTTAGTAACTTTATCACTTAAAGTCACTCTAAAATTAGATTTGACTTTATAACTTTATAAAGTCACTTTAGTAACTTTATCACTTAAGTCACTTTTAAATTAGATTTAACTTTATAAAAAATTATAAAGTTACTTCAGGAGAAAAATTAAATTCTTTTGGACACTTTTCCCTAGGCCAAAGATCAAAGCCTTAGGGAACCACCTGTCCTCCGGTACCAAATTTCAACATTATTTTTGGACAATTGTCCCCGGAAAAACACAATGAGGGAAAACTGGTCTTCAGGCTGCTGGAGCGTTTTATTATTAAGAATTTTCTAAATACAGCAAATCTAGGTTCCACATCTGGAAAACCCGACAGAGAAATAATAGATCTACAGCTCACTGGCTGATCTAGGGCCAAAATAATGATTGATCCACACCCTCAAACGGGTTTATAGAACTCAGCCAAAATTAGGGCCTAGAAACCCCAACGCTACCCCTAAAAGCCTATCTGTCAGCCTCTGAAGCCCCTCTGACCCTCAGCGCTGCTTCGGAAAGGGCTGCGTTACCCCAGACTAGGTGACGCAGTCCTTACGCTGCCCCTTACGATCTCTTCGTAACCCATGAGGGTTTCCTGCTAAAAATCACGTTGTCCTTGTTGTTGTTGTTGCTCTCCTGCTTCTGCGATGCCTCTCTGAGCTGATCTCTGCCTCTTGCTGATTCTAGACCCTGGGAACAAATCATACCCTTGGCGTAAATTCCCCTCTTTGCAGCTGAAACACTTCTGAGAATTCTTAGCAAACCCACCCTAGAATCTCAACTTAGCCTCAGTGCTCTGCCTCTATGTGTCTTTACAAATGACCCCAAGCCTTTCCTTTATACTTTTCTCATTGGGAAACCAACGGCCAAGATTAAATCTTTAATCAACGGCTAAGATTAAAAAAAAGCTTTATCCATGTGACTTAAGACAATTTCATCACATGTTTAATTAAATTCACTTTAATTATTTAAGTTCCCTAAGTTTTAACTAGGAAATACATTAAAATAATTAATTAATTTAATATCTCCTAAACCAGATCAAATTTCCCAAATCAATTTCTGGGTCTTGTAGATCAAGTGTACTCTAGTCCCTCCACAAAATTTGGGACCTAGAGCACAACTGATGCTACCCCAAATACAAAAAATCTCAACAATTAAAAGATTAAAGTCAATTAAATTAAACGTGATGAAAACGACTTAAGTTGAACGGATCAAGCTTTCTTTTAATGTTGGCCGTGGATTCAAGATTAGGTCATGGTCATTGGTGTCCCAACGAGAAAAGTATAAAGGAAAGCCTTGGGGTCAGTTGGAGGACACACACAGAGGCAGAGCACTGAGACTAAGCTGGAATTCTAGGGCGCGGTTTGCTAAGAATTTCCAAAAATGTTTCAGCTGCAGCGAGGACTAGTATTGGCGGAAGGGATTATCTGATCCCAAGCCAAGAGTGCAACAAAAGGCAAAGAAGCAGCAGACTGAGCAACGCAAAGGGAGCAGCAGCTACGCAACGCAGCCACACCCCAATAGTGACAGCGCAGAGGCTTCAGGGGCTACACAGGGCTGACGCAGACCCAGAAAAGGCAACGCATGGGTAGCAAGAGGCCAGCAAGACTGAAGCAGGCCCAGCCAAGGCAGCGTAACCCAGTTTGGGGTGACGCAGGCCCTTCCTGAGCAGCGCAGGGACTGACACAGGTTAGCAGAGCTGACGCAGAGGGCTTCAAAGCAGTGTTGGGGTTTTTGAAGACTGAAAAAGCTGTGTTCTGTAAATCTCGTTTGAGGGTGTGAATCAGTCAGTTTTTTTGTCTCCGGAACAGAGGTATGGCTGCAGTTTATTTCTTTGTCGGGTTAACTAGTTTGGTGCCCAAATTTGTTGTACTTAGACTCGACTTAATAATAAAGCCCTTCAGCAGCCAAAAGACCGGTTTTCCCGCATTGGGTTTTTCCAGGGACATTTTTCCAAAAAATCCTGTGTGTCACTTTGTCATTGTGCATGTATTCAATTTAGATCTGTATGTGTAGGTTGTTAATGTATTTACTTCAATGTTAATGTTGAATATTTCACATTAATAACTTAATGTAAGTAGGAGAAGTAAATCTGAAAATTAACAGTAGGATTTTTGTTTGAGAGATTCAAAAAATTTCACATAGGAGAGTTTGTATATCTGGGTTCTTAGGATGGCCCGAGACACCTGCATCTGAAATCCTCAACTCCACGGCCCACTCTATATCTCCCCTCTAGAAATCTGCCTCCATCCTATGCGCAGAAACTGTCTGAGGGAATGTATGCATGGCCCTGAGCATCACCTGCTTCCCACTCTTCTTATTGACAAACTCCATCTCCAGTGTCTGCCAATCAATGGTGACCCTACCAAGGGTGATGAGCCATTAAACCCCCAACACCATATTGGTATCTGGAATATCGACCACAAAAAAATATTTGGTCAATGAATATGTGCCCATGGTCACTGTCAATGTTGGGACATAACGCATACACTGCATGGTCCCGGCCCCCGGGACTAGCACTGAAAACTCATTAAAGCTCTTCGTCTATATGCCCCTCCTCTGCACCATCTGGGCATCAATGAAGTTTTGCGTAGCCCCGCTGTCCACTAGTACCGAGGCACGTTGTTCCTGGACTATCCCTCAAAACCTCAGCGTTAAGTACTTGGGTACCCCACGCAAAGATGCAACGACCCCTCCGGTGGGTGCAAACGTTGATCCTCCTACTGCTGGAGGAGGTGGTGGTGGAGGATTCTCCTCTAGTGCTCCGGTGTTGGCATCTCCTCCCACCTCATCATATATCTCCTCTTCTCCCTCACTGTCGGAGAAGACCTCAATGTAATGTGCCTTCCCTCCGGCACATCTGTGACTTGGAGCCCATGGATCCTTACAGGTGAAGCAGAGCTTCCTCTGCCTCAAATCCCTCCGAGTATCATCATCCAAAGGCCTTCTGCCCTGATTCCCTCTCGGGGGCGGGGCTCTCACGTCCCTCCCTTCCTGCTAGAACGTTGGTCTATTGGGCATAGGAGCCCTTGTCCTCGGCAAAGCATCCTGCAAGTCTCTAGTCCTCCCCACTGCTTCCTACAGCATAGTGGGTCGAGTAGACCTCACTAGCCCACGCAAAGGTTCTGCTAGACCATCAATAAACATGTAGATCCTCCTTGGTTCCGACAAGTCTGGAACCATCACTGAGAGTCTCAGGAACTCCCAGATGTAAGTCTTTGGGTTCCCTGTTTGCTTGAGCTTGGATAGCTCCACAAAATGCTCCTCTGGATCCTTTCAATCAAACCTCTCTAGCAATCTTCGAGTAAAATCATCATACGTTGTCACTCCCGAGTGACCCAGCGTAGTCATCCCATGGAACCACCAGTCATGGGCTTCCCCCTCTAAGTGCAGCGCAACCACCTTGATAGCTTCTACCTTCGTCATCTGGTTATACTGGAAATAAATCTCCAGCTTCTCCACCCAAGCTTTGGCTGAACATTTTGATGACCCATCAAAAGTAGGCAAGAAAATTCTTCCCACAGTACACTGCAAGTCATTGCCCTGCATGTACCCTCCTCCTCTGATCTAGCCTCTGGGTCTGCTATTGTTCTTTAGTTGACAAAACTCATTGAAGGTGAGAGCACCTCCAAACTCTAGCCCATAGGACTGATACTCCACAAAATATTCCCCATAGTGAGCCACCTCCGGCTCTTGTGGCCATCCTTCTTCTGCTCCCGAAGCCAGGAACATAGGAATGGAAGAACGTGGTGGAGTGCATGGCACCACCTGCTACGCAGTGTTAGGCTACCTTCTGCTTGTTATCTCCTCCAATCTTCTGCTCCATTTCCTCAATCCTCTTGGTGAGCTCTTGTACTGACTTCAGAAGGAGTTGAGAAAACTCCTTTTCCTCATCTCTTTCCTCTGCCATGGGTGCCTTTCCTCTCTCTTCTTCCACTGGAATGTTGTCTACCTGGCTTGGTGTAATCTCGAGCCTCCTTTCTCCGCTCCTATACCTTTGTCTCCTGTAAGTGACATTCTGCCTATCCTCCGGTGTCATCGACCATGTGCTCCATAGGCTAAGCCAAGTCTATGAGCTCTGATACCACTGTAATATCTCAAATTGGGAACAAACAACAATACAAAGCACCCAAGCCTAAAAACTACAGCAAAATAGAAAATAACATCAAGACACATAAATATTAGCCAAAATCGTCTGAGCCATTTTATTAATCTTTGTGGGGAAAGAGTACAATGAGAGGTGCTCAGAAAGATGGCACTTGGGCCTGCACAAGACAAGCTGAAGTATAGCTCAAACCCGGACATAAAATGTTGTTGTAATACTGATCTGCGTGGCTCCTTCTCTACACTGCCAGTGTTGGACTGATGCTGCTGGTTGGAATCGGACTGCAAGTTGTGCCTGCTCCTTTGCTCAAAAAATTACGGGATTAAAACCCAGGGCTCTACTCACAAGACCCACAAAAACTCGTCAAGGGTTTCCAGAAATTCTGACCCTGGAAAATAGCCCCCTTGGGCTTGGCACGCTGCTCTGCTGGGGATATAGGTCTCTTGGCTGAACTGCTGGAAAAGTGTCTTCAAAATTCTGCTGGAATCTCTGGTAGGAGGTGGCTAGCCTCCCCTCCAAACCTCCGGCTGAAATCTGCTCTGCTATCCTTCTTCCCAACACTCTCCCTCAGCTAGACTGCGTAGTCAAAATGGCCTCTGCATTGTCTTGAAGGGACTGCATATGCCTGGAATGTCTCTCTCTGCAAGCTCCTCCAAAATCAGATGGTACTCCTCTCCTGAGCGAGCACTCGAAGTCCCCCGAGGTAGAGGTTGAGATCTCTACTCGGAAATCTTTGTGCTAAATAGCACTGCAGACTCAGCTAAATAGCTCAAGCGTGCTATAGTCAATCAGATAGAAAATAGACAGATGAATGAATGAGGAATGAGCTTCTCTCATCCTCTTTTGTCTAAGTTGAGCCTCCAACGTTCCCTTGGGCCCACCTAGACTGCACTGCCCCTCCTCCAGCCTATCTCTACACTGCCCACTGTGTTGCTTCTCCCACGCTGCCACTAGGACGTTGCCTCATTCGAGTGGGTGGCCACATGTACCCCACTTCAGCCTCAATATTTGCCTCTAGTGACTTTAGGAAAGCACTTAGTTGCATAATAGCTTATTTGTGGGTCCCCTTACCCACTTTATTTATGATGAACATTAGGAAAAAAGGAAAAATTAATCAAAATTAATATTTCAATTAGTTGACTGCTAATTTGGAATATTACAAAATTTTACCAGAAACAAATTACATATGTGCACAAAATGTGTGAAGAACCAGATCGGATTCTACTTTTTCTAATTTGTATAAGAGCAAATAAATTTCAAATCCAATTCGATTTAATGAAGTTTGATGTCATGGGTTACCCATATGCTCAAGCACTTCATGCAAACTTAAAAGTATTGCCAAATATTCTTGGTAACAAAGCCCTGAATATAGAAGTGTTCCATAGTGGTGGAAGCATCCAACAAGATACCCTAAACCATGCTCGGTAATCAGGACAAATTTAACAATAACAAACATCTTAGAAAACAGTTATTGAAACTTGTGTATTTTGATCTAGTTCCCATGATCGAAACATTTGCACTCAAACTAGTACAAAAGTTTCTTGGTCATGTTATATATGGAAAGTTGCTAGAAACAAGGTTGCCAGAGTGTGGAGCAGAGTGGGAGTGAAAATGGAAACGGGAGTGCCACTACCCACAAAACATCAAGAGTGCAGCATCCTAAGAGCATTATATATATATATATATAATGCTCTTGGGATGCTCCAGTCAAAAACATGCAGAATGCCAAACATATAATATTATGAATTTAGAAACTCCATCCATAATACAATAATGATTATATTGAAACTTAGAAAGAAAGAATAAAGAATAAATGACGAAGAACATTTAAATTACAAAGATAAAGGACAAGTTGGAAACCCCATCACTAGTATCATCCATCATTTTGCCTCTAGTCTAGATTTTTCCTTTAGCTCATCCTCTCGGAACATCAATAAACAACACCCAATTTCTATGAGACTACCTCAACCAAGCCTTAAATTATGGTAGAGAGTTTGACATGCCTAATCAATGAATTTAATTTGAGTGAAGGGAACATTTTGCTAAGGCCATGACAAAGAAGTTCAATTGTTCAACAGTAAGCAACACCAACTTCGGGTACATAAACGACTTGGTGCTCTGATTAAATGCCTCTCGCATACTCTCACACATGATAGAAACCAATGAAAATCTTGCAATCCCATCAATCCTGAAATCCCAAAAATTATTAAGTATACTGAATTTTGAATAGGATATGAATTTCTACTTTCTCCATATGAAGTCATATGAGGTTGGAACCACTCTCAAACATTCTCAAACGATTAATGATAATGTTAAAAATTTATGTCAAAGTTGACATTTCAGAATTCAATATTACGAATAATTGTGTCGAACCTACTCAAAAACCACAATCATTGTTCAATGTGTCCAAGGAGTGCACATGGAGTGTGTTCCTTGCTTTAGGAGCACTAGATTCCCCATAATGACAAGAAACCTCAAAGAACACTCTAGGGAGCACTCCCTCAACACCCCTACTTGAATTGTAGACCCTAAGGAGGTGCTCCCAATAACACTAGTTGGAAAAATATTGTTAGATACCTAATGCTTACGAATTTGGTGAATTGTGAATATTTTGTAAATATGTAAATTTGGGAAACCTGAAATGTTAGGATAGAAACAGATATCAGACCTTAACAATTTAAACCAAAGGTCACAACATCATTAGTATATATGTGCGTGTGTGTGTGTCCTTGATTAGTGGAAAATCAATCAAGATTTTGGAATTACCTCACCTGGCTTGACACGGTATCAAAGCCAAATTTAGGCATTTTTTCCCTCTCTTTGTAATTACTCCATTGTCAATCCCCTACCATACCAAGTCGCAGACCTGCACCTGACCTAAGTCACTTCACAAATTCCCTACCATCACGAACTCCCTAAGTCCAACCATTTCCCTAATGCTCTTTGTCATTTCCCTAATGCTCTTGTCTAGACTCAATCCATGTCAGTCTCTCTGCCAAGTATCAGTTGAAGAAACCCTAATGCTTCAGAATTGGTAACGCTTCCTTGTTAGCTTCTCCATGAGTTTCTCTGACCTATGAAAGAAGTGGCGCAGGCGAGCTCGGCTTTCTGCCGCCATAACTCAAAATTTCAATGTTATTGTTGTCTCTCACACTTTTGTGACAAGAAGTTCCCATGTTTGTGGTTTCTCTTGGTCTTTAAGGGCTTAAATCACGAGAATTTGAACCAGCCCTGTATGAGGTAATGACCTTCTCCTTCAAGTCTGCCATCTCTCCACAACTTTCCTCAAGCAGTGACATGGGTCAAATGGTATATTTACCCATTTATTGTTTTGCAATGGTTAAGAAATAGAAAATGGTGCAAATTTCAAAGCTCAGCGCGTGAGTGATTCTCTAATGCAAAAGCATGTGTGTACATGTTATTGTTGTTGACGGGATACAAGTTATACATTGAAGCAAGTTGAATGTTATCAAGACATGTTGTGTGTTATACATTGGAACAAGCTATGTGTTATCAAGAAAAGTTGTGTTATACATTGGAAAGGACTCGATGGCAGTCTGGACAGTTGTGAAATAGCCTTAATGCTTGTCTTGAAATACTTTTAGAAGAAAGTCGTTACCATAACCTAGATAAGCATCAATGCCCGCGACCAATGAGCTCCATAAACCCCTTTCTATTTGTCATTTCTATCCCATATATTGGATCACTCAACAAAAACCATTGAAACTGATATGGAACTATAATTCAGATTAGTTGTATTTAGAAATCTCATCATTATACAATCTCCTCTTTCAAGTTAACCACCAAGCCTACAACCACAAAAAAAAAAAAAAAAAATCCCTTTTTCTACAAATAGTTTGTATGGAGTCTAACCAACAGGCAAGGCTACAGTAGGGTCATTTCAAGCATCGACCCTAGTGCAATATGTGTGCCTAATATACTTCCCTTAGTTTATTATGTTACATCTTCTTGTTAAAAGTGCGGCGGTGTTCTGATTCATTGGGTGAGATTGCAACAACTCTAAACTAAAAGGAACGATGTATGCCCTCATATTTATTGTCACTATAGTGCTCACTAGAAACTACAACCACCGAGAATGGAGATACAACACACCCTCATTTTTAATCACTTGTGGAAAGAAACCTACGAAGCAAAGTAGGGAAACTCCCACATCAGATAAAGATTTGTCTCTGAAGACTAGGAGAACTTTGTCCAAAGCATTTTGGGCAGAGCAGCTCTTTCAAATTGGGATGAGATGTGGGCAGCTCTTCGACAAGAAGAGATCAGAGGGTTGACCACGCGCGGAAGTGTGAAAATTTCTAAATACAACATTACAGAAATCCTACTGCAGTATCTTGATTTACTTCTCCTACTTGTGATTTAATTATACAAGTTATTTTCAGAAAATATTCACAAAATACCGAAGTAAACACAACTAGCAACCTACACACATACAGATCATTTACTGAATAGTACACTCATTCAAGACACAGCTTTTTTGGACAAATGTCCCCGGAAAAACCCAATGCAAGAAAACCGATGCAGCAGATATGAGGGTTTATTATAATTAAGCAGCAATTTCTGAGTACATCTAGGTTGCCATACACTCGGAAAACCTAACAGAGAAAACCTCGGCAGTCAGAGAAAATGTGAGATATACCTCACTCTCGCAAGTCCCAGCTGATCCGGATGAGCAACTGGTGAAACCCCAGCTGGCTCTGCGCAACAACTGCATAAGCCTTCATAGCCTAGTTGAACAACTATGTCACCCTAGCTCTGCGTAGATTTGCCTCTCCTGGATCTTGGTTTCAGCCCTCCTGGCTCATAAACCCTTCTCCCAACAAAATTCAGGACTTTTCCTTGGAGATGCTGCGTTGCCTCTGCGTGGGCCTGCATCACCCTCCAGAGGGACTGCATAACTCCCTCTGATGGTTACACTGCCTCCAGTGCGTCTATGTTGCCCTTACTTTGCACAGTACTCTTGGCCCTCCTGACCAATCACTGCATCTGCCCCTCGCTACTGCTCTAAGTCACTCAGATCTGATCTTCGTCCGAGCACTGCTCCGTCAGAAGAATTAGATCTCTTAGACCCTGTGTGTATGTCTCCAACTGAACCCAAGCTTTCCTTTATACTTTTCTCGTTGACACATCAACGGTCGTGATCTAATCTCTTATCGACGGCTTAGATTAAAAGACTGCTTGATCTGCGCCACTTAGAACATTACATCAAGTGTTTAATTAATTCACTTTAATTTTTCTAATTCCCTAAGTTAGAATTAGGGACTTCATTAAAAAATTAATTATTTTAATATCTCACACATAAGATGAAATTTCTCGGAATGCTTTCCGGGTTTTGGAGGTGATGTGTTTCTTAGCCCCTCCACAAAGTTTCAAGGCTAGAGCACACTCGATGCTACCCCAATACACAAAATCTCAACACCCCCTCTTAGCACGGAGTGTGCTCTAGCAACACATCCACACCATGTATCACAAGATCTTGGCATTGGTCTCTACGCTGCTGATGCTTGGTCTGCTACCCTCCATCGACTACATTGTTGCTCTTTGTACTGCTGCCCATGTCACTACCACTGACACTGCCACATCTGTACTACAGCTCCCTCTCAAATTGCTGCATCATGTTGCCCATAGCACTGCCACTGCTAACTGCTGCACTGCAACTTAGTTGCTGAAAAGTAAGCAATTGAAAGACTCCTACCTAATCGTTGACCGACAAGTCAGGCTGCATCTCATCACTGAAGCTTCCTTGGCTGCTGCTCTGCGCTATCCTACTGAACTTGCTACGTTGCTACAACTCTGCACTGCGTAAGCTCTGCATCTCTGCATTGTTGAAGTCTCATCATCCTCTATGTTGTTGCCTCTATGATGTTGCTTCTACAATGCGTTGCTCCCTCTACAGCATCTCAGCATTGCCCTCTGCTTCATTGTGAACTTTTGCATCCATCTACTTCTCCTGCTACCATCTTCAAGCTCCCGTAGCTCGTATATGATCCAAGAGTAGGGCTGACTCAAGGATCCTGCCTCCACTCTGTAGCTGCTCTACAGATCCATATCTCCCTACTTACATGGCTCATGAGCACTCATGGCTACGCCATCATCACTCCCATCATCCTTTGTTGTTGCTGCCTTGGATTCAGAAGATCCTTTGTCCTTCTTCTTAGGACAAGTGTTAGCGAAGTGTCCAAGTTCACCACAATTAAAGCACCGGACCTTGGATAGGTCCCTCTTCTTCTTCCCTTGTTGCCTTTGTTCCTTTGAAGCAAGGGCTACATCATCTTCCTCTTCTTTCTTCACCTTGACAGTTTTGTTGCCGTTGTTTTTCCTCTTGGTGAATCTCCTGATTTCCTCCTAACGGAGGATTGCCCACATGTCCGCCCAAAATGGTAATGCTGCCCTGCCCAATCTGCTTTGGACAAATGTTTCCCACTCCTTGGTGACTGCACTCAGGGCAGTCCTTACCAAGAGCCCTTTATCCAGAGTCGCACCCATGACAATCAGTTGATCCTGGATCAGGGTTGCGGGGAAGCTTCGTACCCCCTTCGCTCCCGCTCCGGAAACTCGCTCCGTGCGGGAGCGTTTCGGAAACGCTAGGAAACGCGCTTCCGAAAACGCTTCCTGTCGGGAGCATTTTTCGGGAGCGCGTTTCCGACCTGAAAAAACGCTCCCTGTTTTTTCGGGAGCGTTTCAGGGAGCGTTCGGGAGCGAACGCTCCCGAAACGCTTCCGACGTTAAAAAAACGCTTCGGGAGCATTTTTTAAACGCGGGAAGCGTTCGGGGAGCGTTCGCTCCCGAACGCTCCCCGGCAGAAAAAACGCTCCCCGCCGCGCAGAATTTTTTTTATGAAAAATTTTCGTTTTTTATAAAAAGGGGGGGGGGGGGTTCATTGTCAGTTATTGTTTGTTAGTTGAGAATTGAGATTGAGCGAGAAGGAGAGCCGAGAGCGCAAGGTTTGGTTGACAGCAATCAGGAGAGCAAGGAGCAAAGCTGACAGGAGAGCAAGGAGCAAGGCTGACAGGAGGATTGCAAGAAAGAGGTAGGCCTTCTTATCCAATTTTGTATTTTCTAAGATGAATTTGTAGATTGTTAAATTGTTTGAAAATGAAAACTTGAATTTTGCTTGAATGTTGCATTTTATTGGATTTAAAACTTTTAAAATGAGTTGTTTTTTTCCTATGTTGCATTTCCTATTCCCATTTGGCATTTTTCTATTTGTTTTGCAAGCTAGATTCTAGAAACTTGAAACTTGTTTCCATCATGGCTATATGGCTAGGAATTTTCCTCATGTTGGTTCCTTTCTTTGTGATAATGGTGTTGGAGAGTGCTAGAAGAAAGAGACAAATCAGAGAAGAGGAGGATGAAGAGGAGGGTTATGGTGGATCTGAAGAAAATCCTGAAGAGGAGGATTATGCCGAGGAGGAAGTGGGGAGTGGAGACCCTGAGAACCTAGAATCCCCAACTAAACAAGACCAATATCCTTTGTGGAAATATGTTCAGAAACAAGAAGGAGGGAAAGGTGGTGGAACCATTAAATTTATTTGCCCCCATTGCAATAAACAATACCATGGTTCATACACCCGTCTGAGAAGGCACCTTTGTGGGATAATGCCAGGAGATGGAACTAAAAATTTTGGAATCAAAGTTTGTACTTATGTGCCAGCACCACAGAGAGAGATATATAGGAAGGAAGAGGGGGTAGCCATATAGAGATCATCTAAAAGATCTAAGGGTATCGCTGATTCAGGCCCAACACATTCAACTTCCACCCATGCCAGTGGTTTCGGAAGCAATGGCACTGGATTAAGGCGTAGAACCATATCCGATTTCCTAGACGAAGGGTGTAGGAATGATGTGGATTCAAAAGTTTACCGGTTTCTATATGCATGTGGGGTGCCATTCAATGTTCTTCGCTCACCTTATTGGCATGAAATGGTTTCTGCCATTAATGATGCCCACAAAGGATACAAAAGCCCTGGGTATGACAAGGCCAGAACCGTGGGTCTTGATCATGAAAGAGCTAAAATAAATCATTCTTTGGCTAGAATGACAGGTTCGTGGAATGAGCATGGGTTGTCCATTGTCTCTAATGGATGGACCAATGTAAAAGGAAAACCATTGATAAATGTTTTGGTTGTGTCGGTTAGTGGTGCAGTGTTCCTGGCAGCTTATGATTATTCAGATAAATTCAAAACCGGCATTAACATTGCAGAACCATTACTTGATATAATTGAAAAGACCGGGCCATACAATGTGATACAGGTCATCACTGATAATGCTGCTAACTGTAAGGCAGCAGGAGCAATTGTTGAGGATAAATACCCCAACATTTTTTGGTCCGGGTGTTTGGTTCACACAATGAACCTTTTGATGCATGATATCATAAAAAACAAACAACCTCAGTTCAAATGGCTTGGTGATTTGTACAAGAGAGGTAAGAAAATGATCAAATTTGTTACAAATCATAGCAATACCCATGGGCTTTTCCGTACTCACTCCAAATTGGAGTTGTTGAAAATAGGAAAAACTAGATTTGCTAGTTATTACCTCACCTTCAGGCGCCTTTTGAAGGTAAGAGAGTCATTCGCTGCAATGGTATCAAGCCCACATTGGCAGCTATTAAAGGACAGGGCGGCAACAGTGGTTGACAGGCAAAGTTTTGAACATGTGGAGGAGACCGCCCTTGACCCTCAGTTTTGGGCACGTATGAGGGAAATTGTGGGTTTTACCAAGCCCATTTATAACATGATTCGCTTTGCAGATACTGATAAACCAGTGATTGGAGAGGTTTATGAGCAGATGGATAGCATGTTGGGGCAAATAACAGATATTGTTAAGGATAATGATCCCATTTTGTATGCTATGATTCATGACTGTGTGTGTGCACGGTGGAATAAACTCAATGTTCCACTGCATGCTTTGGCATATATCCTTACGCCAAAATATTACTCTCCATCTTGGTTGTGCCAACCTGCACCTGGAGGTGGGGTTAGGGTGAAACCTCACACAGATCCAGAGGTACAAGAAGGGTACATGAAGGCATTGGACAAATTGGTACCTGACAGGGAAGAGTGTGCTAAATTGCGCCTTGAATTAGGCAAATACTTCAGTTGCACTGCTAACTTTGGTTCATTCCATGCAATGGAAGACAGGGACAGATTCGATGCTCTCACATGGTGGGAAGTATATGGCGGCATGGGACTTTTGCCAAAGTTGGCTAAAAAAGTTCTCTCACAAGTTGTGAACACTTCTTCTGCAGAGAGGTGTTGGAGCACCTACAACTTTATACACAATGTGAGAAGAAACAGGTTGAATGAAAACCGAGCTGAAAGCTTGGTTTATGTGCATTATAACTTGAGGTTGTTGAGCCATTACTGTGATCGGGCAAATGAGGATCAATCATACAGAGTCTGGGACAACAACCCAGAGGATGATAATTTGGAGGACGGCACGTTACATCTGGAAGAATTGGAAGCAAGAACTTTATAGGGATGATGATGAAGCATCAGCAACACCGCCACACACAGGGCCAGTCCCACCATCTACTGGTAGCAGTGCAGGTGCTAGTGCCAGTGCCACTCCTCGATATCACACTGTTGTTCCTTTGCAGATCCAGCCTCCACCTTCTAGTCGTGGTCATGGTACTCCTGAGAGTACTAGAAGACCAACATTTCCTTGTGGCTCACAAAAATTAGACATTTCTCGTGGGCGTGGCAAGGGGCCAGCCAGATAAAATATATTTGTTGTTTACTATTTTCTATTTGTTGTTGACAGTTGAACAGTTGAAACTTGACTTGCTAATGATTTCATATATTTAAATTTTTAATGAAGTTGGCATTTATAAGTTTACTGTTTACAAGTCATTATGAATTATGAATATGATGCTTCATGAAAGTTATATGGTGATCAATGAATCAATGATAATAAATGTTATATATTGAATTTTGAAATCAATGAATCAATGATGATAAATGTTATATATCAATGATGATAAATGTATATTGAATTTTGAAATCAATGAATCAATGATGATAAATGTTATAATATATATATCAATGATGATAAATGTATATTGAATTTTGAAATCAATGAATCAATGATGATAAATGTTAGATATTGAAATTTGAAATCAATGATGATAAATGTTATATATAAATGATGATAAATGTTATATATTGAATTTTGAAAGCTTGAAACCTTCAGATTGATGATTTGCGAGACTCAAGAGTCAATATGTTCTCTGCTTCCAACTCTTGGGCGTGGTTGATGAAGATTATAACTTCTAGATGATTGATGTTATATGATTCAATCTATGTTTTTATGTTTTTTATGTCTAATTCATCATTCTACATGTTTTTGTTGACATATATGCATCAAAATATAAAAAATATTAAAAATATTAAAAAACTATATATATATATATATAAAAACGCTCCCGAAAACGCTCCGGACCCGGAAACTTTTAAAAATGGCGCTCTGCGCTTCGCTCCCGCTCCGCGCTCCCGCTCCCGCTCCCGCTTCCAAGTAACCTTGTCCTGGATAGTCTCAAGTCAGAAAAGGAAGGGATCTATCTCCTGACCCTTCTGCATCTGGAACAGCCGCATCTGATTCTCTAGAAGCATTTTCCTTTGAACAGAGCTTCCCTGATACATCGTCTTCAAAGCAATCCACATCTCATTTGTCATGTTCTTCCTGGAAATATGTGGCACGACGTGATCTTTGACTCCATCCATGATCAAACGCTTAGCCCATGCTTCATTTTCTTTGGATTTCTTCATAGGATCTGGATCTGTGGGCACAGCTAGGACGTTCTCTGCATGGTTCTTGATGTCATACTCATCCAGGACTGTCAGTATCTTGGCTCTCCAAATGACGAAGTTGGACACGATGTCAAATCTGTCCTAATCTCTCAGTCCATGAGAAGCCATCTAGCTCAAATCTGTCATAACAGATACTCTTCTCCCTCTTTCTGCTGTAACACTCAACAGAAATATTGGATCTAGGTTTCTTAGCGATTCGAAACCCTCTATAGCAATTGCTCCCTCCAACAATTGATATCCCTCCTAGAAATCTTCAGCCAAATACAACTGAATAGTTCTCTACGATCACCCTCCTAATCAAATCTCAGATCTGTTTAGCACAGATCTGCTGAGTAACTGTCCTCCTCCCGCTCTTTCTCAACTTAGCTAGGCACAATTCTGCACCGACAGAATCTCCACCACACCAGCAACTGTTGAAGATCTGAAGCATTGCTTCCGAACCACGGCAATACTACACAACAACCCAAAATTGGACTGTGTCCCTTTGTCTGGCTTCTGCATGAGCAGACTGGCTCAGCGCAGCCTCTGCACAGCGCAGGCTGCTCCTGCATCCCTCTGGATGGCACTGCGTTGTCTCTGCGTCACCCAGCTAAGACTGCGTCAGCCCCTGTGTGACTTATGTTGGGACTGCGTCCTCCTAGTGTTGTGTTGCCCTCTCCGTATTCTCTATTGCTTCAGCTACTACCCTGTAGCAAATGTGTCTTGAACCGATTTGCTGGAGATTCAGCTTGATCTGCAATCGCTCTGATACCATGTGAAAATTTTTTAATACAACATTATAGAAATCCTATTGGAGTATCTTGATTTACTTCTACTTGTGATTTAATTATACAAGTTATTTTACACACATACAGATCATTTACTGAATAGTACGCTCATTCGACGAAGTGACACAGATTTTTTTGACAAATGTCCCTGGAAAAACCCAATGCGGGAAAACCAATGCAGTAGATAAGAAGGTTTATTATTATTAAGCAATAGTTTATGAGTACACTGTGGGAAAACCAATGCAACAGATATGAAGGTTTATTATTATTAAGCAGTAGTTTCTGAGTACATCTAGGGTTCCATACACTCGGCAAACCCAACAAAGAAAACCTCTGCAACCAGAGAAAATGTGAGATATACATCACTCTCGCAAGTCTCGGTTGATCCGGATGAGCAACTGGTGAAAACCCAGTTGGCTCTTCGTAGCAACTGCGTAAGCCTGCGTAGCCTGGCTAAAGAACTGCGTCACCCTAGCTTTGCGTGGATCTGCCTCTCTCGGATCTCGATTTCAGCCCTCCTGGCTCAGAAACCCTTCTCCCGACAAAATTCAAGACATTTCCTTGGAGATGTTGCGTCGCCTCTGCGTGGGCATGCGTCACCCTCCTGAGGGGCTGCGTAACTCCCTCTGATGGGTGCACTACCTCCACTGCATCTATGTTTCCCTTGCTCTGCACTGTACTCTTGGCCCTCTTGACCAATCCCTGCATCTGCCCCTCACTGCAACTCTGAGTCACTCAGATCTGATCTTCGTCCGAGCACCGCTCCGTCAGAAGAATTCGACCTCTTAGACTTTGTGTGTGTGTCTCCAACTAACCCCAAGCCTTTCCTTTATACTTTTCTCATTGGCACATTAATGGTCGTGATCTAATCTCTTATTGATGACTTAGATTAAAAGGTTGCTTGATCTGCGTCACTTAGAACATTTCATCACATGTGTTTAATTAATTCACTTTAATTTTTCTAATTCCCTAAGTTAGACTTAGGGTCCTCATTAAAAAATTAATTATTTTAATATCTCACACATCAGATGAAATTTCTCCAAACGCTTTATGGGTTTTGGAGGTGATATGTTTCTTAGCCCCTCCACAAAGTTTCAGGGCTAGAGTGCACCCGATGCTACCCCAATACACAAAAACTCAACAAGAAGCAGCAGCATGGGGATAAAAATAAAGGAGGAAGAGGAAGATGCGGCTCTCGCATCTATGGGACAGCATAGCCAGTAGAGAAGGAAGAAGAAAGAACTCTCGAAGGTCAGATGCATCAAGTGTGGAGAATTAGGACATTTCGCCACACAATGCCCTCAAAAGAAGAAGGGCAAAGAAGAATCTGATTCGAAGGTTGCTGCAGCGAAGGATGATGATTGTGCCATGAGTGCTCATGTGCCTCGAGAGAAGAGGTGGGGCGACATTGATCTGTAGTTCTTTGAACTGCAGTGAGGGGCAGGATACTTGAGGCGCCCAAACTCTTGGATTAGATATAGCTACGGGAGCCCTTAAAGACAGTAGTCAGTAGCAGAGTGATGGGTGTCAGTTGGTGCAAGAGATGATGGAGCAACAGTCACAAAGCTAGAGTGTCGATGTCTGAAGTAGCGTAGAGCGGAAGCAGCAGCAACGCAGTGCAGAGTGGTGCTTACGCAGTGCAGAGCAGTAGCAGTGCAATGGCATCAGAGGGTTAGCACAGATTAGCAGCAGAGGTAGTTCTAGCATCGAGGTGTATCCACACTGACCAGTATGTCAGTTTTGGGTGGTTTACAGTTGCTTAACTCTCAGCAACTGAGTTGCACTGCAGTAGTTAGCAGTGGCAGTGCTATGGGCAGCATGATGAAGCATTTGAGAGGGAGTTGCAGTACAGATGTAGCAGTGTCAGTGGCAGTGATATGGGCATAAGTACAGATAGTAGCAGCGTAGTGGATGAGGGGCAGCAGTCGAGCATCAATAGCACAGAGGACCAATGTCGTGGATCAGGGTGACGTTTTCGGTATGAAGTATTGCTTGAGCACATTCCTCGCTATGAGGGAGTGTTGATTTTTGGGTAGCATCGGATGTGCTCTAGCTCTAAAAATTTGTGGAGGGGCTAAGACACATGAGGTCTCCAAGACCCAGAAATCGGTTGGAGAAATTCCACTTGGAGCTTAAGTTATTCAAATAATTAATTATTTTAAATGGATCCTAAATGAAATAAAATAATTAAAGTGAATTAATTTAACATGTGGGTAAGAAGCTTCTATGTGATGAGGATCAAGTCTTTTCTAATCTTAGCCGTCGATTAGAGATTAGATCACATCCGTCGATTCATCAACTAGAAAAGTATAAAGGAAGGCTTGAGGGTCAGTTGGAGAACACACACACTGACTGAATTTAGAGATTGAATTCTTCTGACGGAGCAGTGCTCAGACGAAGACAAGATCTAAGTAATTCAATGCGGTGAGGGGCAGTTTGACAGCGGGACTTCAGTCCAAGGCCGAGAATACAAGTGCAGAGTGGCAGTTTGGCACCAAAAGTGATAGCGTAGCCCTGTGAGAGGGTGACGCATAGCCAGAAGGGCTCATGCAGAGCCAGAAGAGTGACGCATAGCCAAAAGGGCTCACGCAAAGCCAAAAGAGTGATGCAAAGCCAAAGGAGATGACGCAGTCACTTGAGCAGTTGCGCTGGAGTTTCTGTGAGGCAAATCGAGCAACCATTCAGCAGATCGATTTATGAGCCAGGAAGGCTCAAGAGGAGGGTGACGCAACCACTAGAGGAGGTGACGCAGTCTCAGTGCAAAGCTTGTTGCAACTGTCGCTGCCCAACACTGGGGACAGTGCAGTCACCTTGGGGTTTCTTCATTCTGTTGTTGAATCAGCCGAAATATTTGTCTCCGGATAAAGGTACTTCTGCCGAGGATTTTCTCTGTTGGTTGAGCCAGATTTGGCACCCTAGATTGTATTCAGAAATTTTCATAATAATATAAACCCTTAGAATTGTTGCACCGGTTCTCCCGCATTCGGTTTTTCTGGGGACAATTGTCCGAAAATAAGTGTGTCCTTTGTCTGATTGTCTCATTTATTTTTCAGTACTTGATCTATATAGTTGTGCAAGTTGCAGTGTATTTACATTAATATTTTCTTGATGTATTCAGAAAATAAATAAAAACAAGTAGGTAATGTAAATCAAATTTCTGCAGTAGGATTTTTGTCAATGTGGAAAAAGTCGAAGTCGGGATTAAATCGGCAAGGGTCCAAAAGTTGAAAAAGTCGGCGAAGTCGGGAGTTTTTTGAAAAAGTCGGAAAAATTAAAAAAATACAAAAATATTCATATTTTGAAAAAATCCCGACTTTTTGGAAAAAAATCCCGATTTTTTGGAAAAAATCCCGACTTTTTGGAAAAAAATCCCGATTTTTTGGAAAAAATCCCGATTTTTTCAAAAAAAATTTAAAAAATTATTAAAGAAATTACCTCACTCACGATTTTTTGGAAAAAGTCGGCAAAAAGTCGGGACTTAGAGGATAAAATCCCGACTTCTTCAACTTTCAAAAAATCGGGAAAAAGTCGGCTGATTTTATCGGTGCCTGCAAAAAATCGGGATTTTTTGAAAAAGTCGCAATTTTTTCCCGACTTTTTCCACACTGATTTTTGTAACTTAGATTCAGAAATTTTCACACCACTCTCACACCTCGGCTCTCCGACACTAGATCTGACTGATCCTCAGCTGAATGACGAACCTCCTCAACGCTACAGTGCCGGCTCTAAGTAGCTACTACGCTGCCTTTGCTGGTACTGCTTTTTGTCTTCTCTATTGTGTATTCTCCCGATCAGGAATAGACTTTCCAACCAAAATTATTGCGCCTCTCTGCGTAGAATCCCTACATCAATCCTTCCTCTAAGCATTGCTCACTTTAGATATTTGATCTCTTGATCCTTTCTCCGTCTCGGTGTATCTTCCAAACGACCCTTCAAGTCCTTATGATCTTCTCGTTGAAATTTCAACAGTCGAGATTAAATCTCTATCAACCGTTAATATTAACTTTTGACTTGATCCCCACATTTTCAATAACATTCACACTTTGTTTTATTAATACCCTCTAATTATTTTATTTTCCTAAGTTTAGACGTAGGGTCCCTTTAAAAACAATTAATTATTTTAATAAAACTCATTCTGAGTGGAATTTTCATGAACGGTTTCTGGGTTCTTTGGAATACATGTGCCTAAGCATCCCTGCCAATTTTGAGACTCAAAGCACATTCGATGCTACCCAAATCAACACTTTGGACCCCAGAACATCTACCAAGTGTATGGCACAGGTGTGGAGTCGGTTGGGCATCATTCTCATCATTCTCATTCAAAAGGTCGAACACGAGCAATCAACGAGTGGTGTTGGGGATCCATGAAGTACTCTTTTCTATGATGGAAGCCAATGGCTCTCAACGCTCACCCTAAGGGTGCCAATGTGGCCCTTTGGAGAGCTAGGACCCCGTATAGGGAGACCAAGCCCCAAATGGAGACCCGCTTGCAATCCTACATAAGATCCAATGCGTCCCCTTGCCCTCCAATACAACAAATCATCAGAATAATCAAGTAAAAGAGCTTACAATTCATGGAACCAATGGGGCACTTCATGGTGGCATGCCCTTCCATAGTGGGCTTTGGCCTGTACAAGTGTCTCCAAGCTCAATAGTGGGGTTAATCATGAACTTTATTAGGTGGTTTCAACCTTTAAAGGGGGTGACATGTCCATGGTACATCCTTAAAGTGGTAGGTGGAAAATGATATAATAATGGAATGGAGTGGGAATCAAGGAAATCATACAGACCACATGTCATGGTGCAAGGGTAGCTATAATTATGGAAGCCCACACCTAGACATGTGAATGTAGCAGAGACCAAATCATGGTACATGAGTTACCCCGGCTTTTGTTTTTTCACCCTTCTTCATATGCTTTTTTCCTTTGATTGATTTTTCTTCATAACTGCTCGAGGCTCCAAGGGATGAGAGCATGATGTGTAGTATATAACAGTGGATACCCACTTAAGGTGGGGCGGTTCATCGCCCACCAAGGGTTGGTACAATCATGGGTTCCTTAATGATGGAGGTGGCTCATCTAGGGCCCACAGGAACCAACGCAATGGCCATGGATAAGGGGTAGATCTCATGTTTGGCTTTTTCCCACATGCTAAATTTGTATGTCCCAACCATCTTTTGTATTTTTTGGTACATTTCCTATTGAGAGTGGCCAAATTATTCTTTTTCTTTTCTTTTTACTTGCATCAACCTCCGAGGCATCATTCCAGGCCTGACTCAAGGTGTGGACAAGGGGAGGGGGAGGCTAACCCTATGTGGACCCAGTGGACACATGTGGACCCGGATGGGGAGAGCGATGAATGGGGCTAAAATGAGTGGAAGGAGGGTGATATATGCAGTGTCAGGAGCGGGACCACGCAACCAAAATCGAGATTTCCCACGTAGTGCAAACCCTAAAGCTAATGGCCAGTAAAGGAGATCCCACAGGACTAATTTACAAGGGTAACCACGAAATCGGGTAGTGCAGGCAATAATACAGACCTAACCCACTCTTTTCATTGAATCCCCCCACAAAATCCATGCCCAAAAGTGCCCATGACAAGGAAAATTACTCAACTATATCGATGAAAAGCCATACCTTTGGGGTAGGGGAGGCTCACCTTCAAACATACAATCATAACCAATGGGCGAGGGACCACATGATTGGCTCAAGTGGCGGAGACAATGGCACAACGAGTTATCTAGTAGTAGCAAGGGGTTGTTGGTTGTCGGTTGAGAACCATCTAGAGAAAAACTTTCTCCTATATACACTACCTACTGTTGATTTTTGTAGCATCATAAAGTGTTTTAAGTCTCAAAATTTGTGAGGAGACTTGGACATCAATATTCCAAAGAACCTCGAAACCATTTGTGGAAATTCCACTCAGTTCATGTCTTATTAAAATAATTAATTATTTTAATGGAGACCCTAAGTCTAAACTTAGGGAAATTAAATAATTAAAGGGTATTAATAAGACAGAGTGTGAATCTTCTAGAAAACGAAGATCAAGTCAAGTTTTAATCTTAGCCACTAATTAGACTTCTAATCTGGGTCGTTGATTCATCAACGAGAAGATTATAAAAGAAGGCTTGAGGGCCATTTGGAAAGCAAGCCGAGCATACACTCAGTACCCGAAGGAGATCAATTCTGAAGGAATAGAATTCGATCTCAGTGGGAGAGTTGCAGGGCGGAGAGTTGCAAAAGCAGAAGGAGAAGGAGAGACTCAGCAGTGACTAAGCTCGAGGACAGAGGGACACAGTGGGCCATAGGAGGCAACGCAGTGAACCCACGCAGAGCCTATGCAAACTTACACAATCCAGCGCAGGGACTGCGCAGAGAAACACGCAGACAGACACTGAGGGAAGCAGAGGCTGATCTGGGTATCAAGAAATTTCCGGGAGGAACCGAGAATTTTTTCTTGGGTGTTTTCAGATTATATATGCTAGTGTATTCCTTGTAAAGATTCATTTTCTGAAGAATATTAATAAAACTCTCATCTGCTGCACCGGTTTTCCCGCATTGGGTTTTTCCAGGGACATTTGTCCAAAAATAACTATGTACATGTGATTGGTTCTAGTGCTTATGTTATTTATGTTTACTTCTCTGCATATATAATTGTGAATGTTGCAGTAGTATTTATTTCGAAGTTCACTGATAGATTTCTGTAAATAACTTATTGGAGTAATAAGTGGGAGAAATAAATCTATCACTACAACTGCAGATTTTCAGATTTAAAAATTTCACACCTACAAGTGGTGGGTAGCAAGGCCCAAGCTTGAAAAATATATGACTTAACCAAGTCTAAATCAATTGATGCATCACCTTATAGATAGATTGAGGCATCAAAAAATAAAGAATTAAAAATGGCAAAAAACAACCAAAGCATGAAGGAGGAAAACATTGAATGTCAATTATAAAAGTTAATAGTATTAATTAACTATACTTTCATTAAATCAAATTTTCACATTAAAAATCAAAGAAATAACCCCATTCAGAGGAATTTAGTCATGGAGTCATACTCATCGAACAACACACAAAAGGGATGGAAATGACATAAAATTTCAACTTAACAATTTTCATCTTTTAACATACACACAAAGTAAAACCATGTAAACACCAAAAAACTACTTCAGATTCATTGACTTGCACATGCTTAACCTATCAGAGGTGGATAAATCAATTTTCATACCTTCAAAGGTAGCACCTCAAGACAGGAGTACAACCTATGATGATGATCTTGATAAGTCGAGAATCGAAGGCTTATCACTTAGTATGCACTTAAGGATTGTAGTTTGATGATTTTTTCACACTAGAGGCCATTTAGAGTATCATTGTTTATGTGCTCTGATTTAGAAGCTTAATTTCTTGTATCTTAGAACTTGGATCTTATGAGTATCAATTTAATTTTCCTTATTTGCACACAGAATTGGGTATCGGGGTAAATCAAAGAATTGGCAGCCCTACGAGCAACCTCCTTCCGATAATGAAGAAGGGTAGGGTCCCAAGGACCCACGTAGCAAATAAAATGAGGAAATAAATGCAAAAGGCACACAGGTTGAGCACCCTCCTCAGTCCACAAACCCCCAATAGAATACATAGATGGCAGTCACACCAAATCCTGCACTCACCGAAGCAGAAGCAACAAAGGAAGAATTGTTACCAGGTACCAAGAGAACTCAGAATCAGAAAAGGAGTTCACCCCTATTGGAAATTTGGTGGATATGGCTTTGGCTATTGTCCAACCTGCATCGGGGGTTTGTAAGGAGGTCAAAAAGAGGAAAGGGAAGAAAGGCAAAGTGGATGATTTCTACAACTATACATGCCATTAGGAATTCTTGTCAGGTTTTTTTTAATTTTCTTGCTCAGTTATGAAGGCTTTAAGACATTATTGTGACAGATCATTGTGATCTCTATCTCTGAATACATGTTAGACATGTATCTACAAAATGTAATTTTATTTCAATTTGATAATAAAATTACTCTTTTTTATGAAAAAAAAAATTGCACACATTCATAAAATATAAATTAACAAACTTGCATATTTGGTGGCTAATTGTTTGAATTTACCATAGTTTTAAAAATCGGGACCGATCATCGAACCAACCACCTATAAAATCGGGTCTCAAACTGAGAATCAGGTCAAATTGGGCTCAATAAACCAGTGTTTTTAAATACATCAAATAATTAATTTTTAATGAAAAAATATATAGTTTTAAGATTCTAAACCATGATTCCAAACCATTAGAGAAAAAATATGCAAAGTTTACTCATCTATAAACGATGTAAGGGTGAATATATCAGAATGGCACAAAGTGCAAGACATATTAGCAGCAAAATGCATAATCAATGAGGCTCTAAATGACCTCTGGAGTACAAAAACCATGCTACAATCTATTGGGCCACTAGCCTAGTACAAACCACTAATCCGCATGATCACCAATTCACCACTACTAGAAATGGGACATCAACAAGAGCTACATAAACATCATCTTCTCAAAGTCTGCAAACTTGGATTCCTCAACCTTATAATATGGTAGAAATTGAAAAATATTAATATGCTAAATCAATGTTTTTCCCTTGAGTGAAGGATTCATCTCCTCAACCTTATAATATGGTAAAAAAAACTGAACATGCCTAACCAATTATTTTGGTTTGAGTGAAGGGTACATTTTTATTAAGGCCATGGCATAAAAATTCAACAACCAATACCACCGACATTAGAGAAGTTCAACAATCAATACCACCAAGGTACATAAAGGGCTTCATGCTCTTAAATAAACGTCGGTCGTATACCCTCATACATGATAAAATTCATTGAAAATGTCGCAATCCTACCAATCCTAAAGCACAGAAAATTGTTAAGTCTACTGAATTTTAAGTGTGATATCAAATTCTACTTTCTCGATATGAAGTCCAACAAGGTTGGAACCACTCTCAAACATCTTGAAACAATTAATCGTAATGTTAATAGTTCAACATTTACTTTAAGAATTTAACATTACCATTGATTACCAACATTCCTAGGGTTGACTCATTGAGTTAGGTTTTTTATTTAGGTTTAGGGTTTATAGGGGGAGTGTTGTTTTATAGCCAAGGGGGGATTTTTGGGAGGGAAACTACCCTTGGTTTCCTCCAAAACCATTTGAAAAACTGCCACCATGGGTTGATTAAGGTTGAAACTAGTCAGATAGAGTCACTTTGTATCAATTAGGTACCAAACCACCCAGTTTGGTGCCTAACCGGTACAAATCAGCCCTCTGATCTGGTTACTTGTTTGGTTTGATATCCAAGCCTGTCCGACCAGCCAATTTGACCAATTATCGGTTCATACCAACTGATTTTTAAAACTATGGTATTTACATTGATGTATATGAATTTTCAAATCTTGACTTTTTTTTTAATCCATGCTAAACCCTAATTCCTATTTTTATCATTAGCTGATATTTATTATAGGACCCTTAACAGGCATTTAGTTTAAGGCTATGTTGCAGGAAACGTTGCACAGGGTTCTGTTTCAACCCGGAAATGAAACGGAAACGCTTTTCATCGTACCGTACAGACTGGAAACGTGTTTCCGTCCGTACTAGGTCATTTCACATTGGGGAAACACGCCCAGTACGGACGGAAAAGCATTTCTGGGCCGTACAGGCGTGTTTCCGGCATTTAAACTTCTTTTTTTTAGCTTTTTTTTCAGTTTGTCTGTTTTATTATTTTTTTAATCGTTTTTATTTTTTTGTTTTAGAGCAGCCTAATTTTCAAGCCTATGGCCCTACTGTTGATATGAAAGATAAAGGAGAATGTCAATTTTACTTAATTTTTTAAATTACCATGAAATGACTCGGGGTGTTTGAGAGTGGTTTCACCCTCATTGGATTTCATATGGAGAAAGTAGAATTTTATATCTCACTCAAAATCCAGCATATATCATTTTTTCAGGATTTCATGATTATTGCAATGTTTCCATTGGATTTTTTCATGTACTAGGGTATGGAACTTGTATTTAATCAAGAGAACCAAGTCCTCTATTGAGGGGAGACTCCCAATAATCAAGAGCACCTAGGGTACCAGGGTATGGAACTTGTATTTAATCAAGAGCACTAAGGTTGTTTGATTATGCAGGAGGAGACTCCCAATCAAGCACGAGACAAGAAATTAGAAATTTCTCGTGGCTGATTTTGGATATTGCCATTTTCATTATGTGATCATTCATGAGTAAATGTGATGTAAATTTAAAGACTTATAGTTTATGCATTGACATTGGACAATTTAATCATAATGTAATAAATTATAATGTATCATGTATGCTTTATGATTGCACATATTTCTTAAATGTACTCATTGTGAAAATTTCAGAATATTACTTATGCAGAAACCCTATTGTTAAATCTTGATTTACTTCTCCTACATAGACAAGTTATTAATCTGAAATATTCAGTATTAACATCGAAGTAAACACATTAACAGTCTACACAGATACAGATCTAAACTGAATACATGCACAATGACAAAGTGACACACAAGGTTTTATGGACAATTGTCCCCGGAAAAACCCAATGCGGGAAAACCGGTTTTCTAGCTACTAGAGGGTTTTATTATTAAGTAGATTCTAAGTACAACGAATCTGGGCACCAAACTAGTTAAACTCGACAGAGAAATACATAAACTGCAGCGACACCTCTATTCTGGAGACAGAAAATATGACTAATTCACACCCTCAAATGGGATTTACAGAACTCAACCTTTTTCAGTCTTCAGAAACCCCAGCGCTGCTCCGAAGACCTCTGCGTCAGCTCCTGTGCTGCTCAGGAAGGGCCTGCGTCACCCCAGACTGGGTTGCGCTTCCCTGGTTGGGCCTGCGTCACCCCAACTGGCCTCCTGCTGCCTCTGTGCTGCCCTTTCTGGGCCTACGTAACCTCTGCATAGCACCTCAAGCCTATATGCTACGCAATTGTTGCGTCGCTGCTGCTCCCTCTACATTGCTCAGTCTCCTGCTTCTCTGCCTCTTGCTGCACTCTTGGCTTGGGATCATATCATTCCTTCCACCAATACTACCCCTCACTGTCGCTGAAACACTTCTGGAAATTCTTAGCAAACCACGCCCTAGAATTCCAGCTCAATCTCAGTGCTATGTCAGTGTGTGTGTTCTCCAACTGGGCCCAAGCCCTCTTCTTATACTTTTCTCGTTGAAACATCAACGGTCACGATCTAATCTTGAATCGACGGCTAAGATTAGAAAATGCTTGATCCGTGTGTCTTAAATCATTTTCATCACATGTTTAAATTAATTACCTTTAATCTTTTAATTTTCCTAAGTTAGACTTAGGGTCCTTAATGAAAAGGATTAATTAATTAATTATCTCTTAAACAGGATGGAATTTCTCAAATCCCTTTCTGAGTCTTCGAGATCTCATGTATTCTAGTCCCTCCACAAAGTTTGGGTGCTAGAGCACATCCGATGCTACCCCAACACTCAAAATTCTCAAAAATTTGTGTTTCCCCATTTCCAAAATTTGGGGGGGTCACGTTTTGTACCCGTACCCGTTTCCCCATTTCGTGCAACTTAGGTTTAAGGTAATTGGGTTTATTGATCCCTAAGATCTATTAGGAAAGCATCCCTTGTGTTGGATTGTGTCATGACTAAAACAAGTTGCTGCTGAGGTGACAGTGGTAACACTTCCATTCTTGCACTCAATCTAGGTTGCCTAGCGACACTTTGCAATAAGATGCTAGATTTTGTTGTAACAGTCCCTTTATATAGCTTTAGATTACCATAGCCACTATGTCTTAAGTATATATTCAGTGCAACCAAAATGGGTGATACTCCCATTGTGAGACTCGATATAGGTTGCCTAGTGACGCTTCGCAATAAGTTGCTAGGTTTTGCTGTAATAGTCCTTTTATATAGCTCTAGATGACCCTAGCCACTATGTCATTACTCATAAGTATATACTCAGTTCAACCCTTTCCATAACTATCACCCATAATCTCTCCCTAAATCACTGAACTGACTCTCTAAAATCCCCATCCTAATTTCTCTCCTTGTCCTCATTTTGGATTCATATGTAGAATTCTACAATTCATAACAAATTTTGGAATTGGTAGTTTCGATTGCAGAAATTACATATTGAATTTCCCAAATGGAAAGATGAGCTGAGAAATCCACCTACGTTGACAGAATTTGCAAGATTGCAATGCTTTATTGTTGATTGCAACTCTTCATTGCTAGATTCTGTTGAGTCACTAGAAAGAAAGTGAAATTTGCTGCAAGATCAAGCAGCTCCATCTAGTGAGCAGATGCAGCATAGGGGCACACCAGTCAAAGGAGAGAAATCACTCAATCTAGGTTGCCTAGCGACACTTTGCAATAAGATGCTAGATTTTGCTGTAACAGTCCCTTTATATAGCTTTAGATTACCATAGCCACTGTATTAAGTATATATTCAGTGCAACCAAAACTGGTAATACTCCCATTGTGAGACTCGATATAGGTTTCCTAGTGACGCTTCGCAATAAGTTGCTAGATTTTTCTGTAATAGTACTTTTATATAGCTCTAGATGACCCTAGCGACCATGTCGTTACTCATAAGTATATATTCAGTTCAACCCCTTCCATAACTATCACCCATAATCTCTCCCTAAATCACTGAACTAATTCTCTAAAATCCCCATCCTAATTTCTCTCCTTGTCCTCAATTTGGATTCATATGTAGAATTCTAATGTTCATAACAAATTTTGGAATTGGTAGTTTCGATTGCAGAAATTACATATTGAATTTCCTAAATGGAAAGATGAGCTGAGAAATCCACCTACATCGACAGAATTTGCAAGATTGCAATGTTTTATTGTTGATTGCAACTCTTCATTGCTAGATTCTGTTGAGTCACTAGAAATAAAGTGCAATTTGTTGCAAGATCAAGCAGCTCCATCTAGTGAGCAGACGCAGCATAGAGGCACACCAGTCAAAGGAGAGAAATCACACTCAAGTGGACTAGTAAATCAGCATTAATATAATTAAACTAAAAAAGGAATATTTTGTTCCTTATAAATTAAAATATAATTAAAATAGTATCAATCAATATAAGGTCTAAGAGACAAAATACTAGAAAGGAAAAATTTGTCGCTAGGAAAATATTAAAAAAAATCATAAAGTGCTCTTTTTATAGTGCAATTCAATTTACAAAAGAAAAAGCGAAAGGGAAACATCCTTGGCAGAAATGGTATCATTTAAAACTTATTAACAAAACAATGAGTAACAAGAAAAATATAGTATTTTGACAAAAATGAACAAATGAATCCCAGTAATGAGAAAGAAGGAAGATTTCCTATCACCTCTAAAGGGAATTACTGAAGAAAAGGATGTTACCATTGTTATCAATCCATATCACAAGGACAAATACAATAATGTTGAGATGGCTTATCATTTACAGATTCCCAAGCCAAACATAATCAAAAACCCATTTCCTGGGAAAAAACATATATGAAAAGAAGAATCTACAATTGAAAATGGGTGATTATCTTTTCCAATCCTGATTCGAAGTTACCAATTTATAGGAGAACGTTGGCATAATTCTTTGTTCGTTGTAGATAGAAACATTTACTATCGCTTTAGATTTGAAAATAAATATTTGAAGGGAGCTCTCAATAAAAGGAAGATTGTATTGCATGACATAAAAGGGAAGTTGAACAAAAAAGCCACCTCTAGAACCTCCACAAGAAAATGATTTCAGAAAAGGAACTTTCAAAACAAAGGAAGAACATTCACCTTCAGTGTAGGTATGGTTATTCTATCAATTTTTGGATAGTGACGAAATATTTCAAGAAAGTCAATGCTAAGCAATTTTGCCTTCTCCTTGTCAATCTTAGGCTCTCCATCACTTGAAATTTGAACGTACTCTAACAGAGCACTCAAGGATGCTTTGCGCAAAGAATCTGCAAGGCCTCCAATAGATATAACCAGTCCAGAGAGTACAGACGAGCGATATTCATTGAATTGAAGTAGACGCACCAAACATGGAAAGCAATTAGAAGGAGCCTGTTCAATTGCAAAACTATATATGAGAGAAATCAAAAACTGAAATTAAGACTTGAAAACTCTCAAGCGTTGATATTAAATTTTTACAAAAAAAAAGGAAAAATCAAAAAGCATACCAACTTCATCTCAACCATGAAATCATCCTTTACAAATGCCAAAAACTTTCATTCTACAAGCCTCAAATTAGTTCCATTTGCGTTAAAATAGCTATTATAACCAACAAACTTTCCAAAGAGTCATTTCAAAATGGCATGCCTATTTTCCTAAAGAAAGGGTTATACTTCAGTAGATAAAGCTTGCAATTCTATTCACAATTAATAACATGACAATTGTGTACTAGCAAAGTAATTATCTGCAACACAAGAAACGTAAAATCTGACCATAAGTGTAATTTCAACCATTTACAAGATCTAATACGTCAAATATATAAAAAATTATAAACCTTCAAACCTATGAGATTTTCTACCAAGTAAAAGATGTTCACAGGTAGAGGGAGTTGACTATGAGGAGACCTTCGCTCCCGTAGCTCGGTATACATCTATTCGCTCCATTATATCGATTGCAGCAGAGATTGGTTGCAAGATCCACCAGATGGATGTGAAGACCGCCTTTCTCAATGGATTCATTCAGGAGGAAGTTTATATTGAGCAGCCACAGGGCTTTGAGGTGCATGGGCGGGAGACCTATGTATGCATATTGAAAAAAGCACTCTATGGCCTGAACCAAGCTCGTAGAACTTGGTACTCTCGAATTGATACATACTTGCAGCAGTTGGGTTTCACTAAGAGTGAGGCTGATTCGAACCTATACTTCATTGTTGTAGGCGAGGAGCCTCTCATCTTGGTGTTGTATGTTGATGACTTGGTCATCATTGGAGCAGAGAGACTCATTGGAGGTTGCAAGAGAGATCTTGCTTTAGAGTTTGAGATGAAAGATATCGGCTTGATGCATTATTCTCTGGGATTGGAGGTGTGGCAGGACGAGGGGCATTTCTTCCTAGGACAGGGGAAGTACATCGTGGATATTCTTAGCAGATTTCACATAGAGGACTGCAAACCCATGTCTACACTTATGATCACTAACTGGAAGAAGCTTCACGCTTCTGATTCCGAGTTGGTGGATCCTACACTATACAGACAGTTGATTGGTTCATTGATTTATTTGGTCAACACTCGACCAAATATATGTTTTGCAGTTAACACTATGAGTCAGTTCATCTGTGAGCCTAGGAGAGTGCACTGCGTGGCTACAAAACACATTCTTTGTTACTTGCAGGGTACTGTGGATTATGGTCTGGACTGTAAACAAGGTGATGAAGCGAGACTGGCAGGGTACATAGATTCAGATTGGGCAAGTTGTGCTTCAGACAGGAAGAATACTTTAGGGTGATGTTTTGGGTTCGGTTCAGCAGTTGTGTCGTGGTTCAGCCGGAAACAATAGTCAGTTGCATTGAGCTCAGCTGAGCCAGAGTATATGGCTACTAGTTTGGCTAGTTGTGAGGCCATATGGCTTCACAAGATGTTGTTTAGTCTATTTGGTCAGGCATTGAGACCGTATGTGATTTACTGCGATAATCAAAGTTGCATAAGACTCACGGAGAATCCAGTTTTTCATGACAGGTCAAAACATACTGGGATAAAGTATCACTTCATTCGAGACTATGTCCAAAAGGGAGTAGTCAAGCCTGAGTACATTTCCACAGATGAGCAGGTAGTGGACATCTTCACCAAAGGGTTACCACGGGGCAAACATGTCTACTTCAGAGACAAGATGGGAGTGGTAAGGAACACTTTCCTCGGTAACAGGGAGTGTTAAATTTTGGGTACCAGAGGACAAGTGGTTCCCTAAGGCTTTGATCTTTTGCATAGGGAAAAGTGTCCACTTTATTGTACTTCTTCTCCTAAAGTGACTTTATAAGTGGTAAAGTCAGTCTAATTTAAAAGTGACTTTATAAGTGATAAAGTTACATTCTAATTTTAAAGTGAATTTATTAAAGTCAATGAATAATTAGAAAGTGAAAAAGTGACTATGGAAATAAAAGGCTAAGTGGGTCTTTATTTAAGTGGGTGAGTTAAAATATAGAAAGTGAGAATTAAATGCACATTTATTCTAATCCCTTGATCTACATGAATCTGAGCCATTAGATCTTAGGGTCACCCAAAAAGTCATTTAGGGTAAAAGGAGAGAAGAAGAGAAAAGATCATTCAGTGTTTCATAAGCGTTTGAGAGAGAAGGCAAGAGAGAGCAAGGAGAAAATTTCTAAGCAGGGAGGAAGTGAAGGAGAGCAGTAAGGAGGCATTCAGCAAATCCGTACAGCAACATTTATTGGCATGCATTCCAAGGCAGAAATCTCTACAGTAGAGTTTAGGCACGCATCCCAAGGAGTACAGTACAATTTTTGAGGGAGAAAAAACAACAGGCAGAGGCATGATATTCGAGGCAGATTTGGGCACGAAAATCGAGGATTTTCAGTTGTACTTTTCTGTACAGTACGTACAATGATTTATGGGCACAGATTTCGAGGCAGAGCATACAACATTCAATGCTGTAATTTTCTATTGTTTTTCTATTTACTGTTGGCACGATTTTCGAGGTGGTGTTCAAGCACGGAAATCGAGATAATTTGTAATTTGTGAATGCTGTAATTTTTTGTGTATTTTAGTTTCTCTATAAAGATTTTCAGAAATAGAGAAGAGCTCTCAAACTGGTTTTCCTCAAGAGTTGTAGGGGGTTTTTCCAGGGTCACATTGACCAAAAATCACTGTGTCATTTCCTGTGTGTGGCTGTTATATTTTACTGTGCATTTATTTCTGCATTTTCCAGCAGTGGTAAAATCTCCAAATTTGTGTTTTCAAAAATAATTGTCATTTCCAGATTTTAGTGTTTTTATCATGCTTGGGTTTAACATTAAATGCATGGAGTGATAAGGGAAAACTGATAACTGGAGTAACCGGAGTGGGGTGTGAAATTTTACAAGAACTTGACGAGGAAGAAAAAATAATATTGGAACCTGAAGCAGTCACAGAAACAAGAACTCGACAACTATGAAATCGATCAATTTCAAGGTATCTCATTAAGTTGACGAACTTACCCGCTGAAGATTCCATATGGGAGGATGATAATTTTATACAGAAGCATCCAGAAATAATCAAGCATTGAGGACAACACTTGTTTGAAGGAGAGGGGCATGTTAGGTGACTAGTACCTATAATACTAGTGTATCCCCTTATTATTATTGTTAGTATAGCCCCCTTATTGTTATTATTGTACCCATGTAATCCCCGTATTGTTATTATTGTGCCCCATAGAAGCCCACAATTGTTATTGTTGTGCCCTTACATTCTTATTGTTTTGGCGGCTAGGATTATCTTGTGATTCGTGACCCATTGGACTCCTATATATAGAAAGGAGGTTTTGTCATTTGAATCATCCAAGAATTGTTCATTTATGTAATGTAAAGGAGGTTGCCCCCTCGAAAAGGTTTATTTCTAAGTCGTTGATCTCTCCTTTCTTCAATTTTGTGAGTTGGTTTCATAACAGAGAAGTTGCTTAAGAGGGCTAAGAGGAACAGCAAGATGTAGAGGCACATGGCCAAGCACAATTGTACAAGGAACAAGATCTCCCAAATCAGAATCAAGCAATTGAAGAAGAAACTAAAGCAAACCCTAATGAGGCAAAAAGAGAAGGACAAGCTTGATCTATTCGCTGACGCCTCCCTCATTGCTTGACATATCATCTCATGGCTTCATGGTACAATTTTCGAGTAATTTTGAGAAAATTTTGTCAAATTTTCAATTTTTATGACTTTTGGCCTAAACAGAAAAACAATTCAGCCAAAAGCGCAATGCCTTAACGTTCTGTTTTTTCCTCAGACTTCCAAATGCCAAAAGGTCTACGTTGATGGATAGCTAGTACCCTACACATGTCAGCTATGCAGTTTTTGTGCCTTGTCATCAAACAAATTGAGATAAAATTCCCAAAAATATGCAAAAAAGTCACTTTCTGCCACCTTTTGACCCTGGCATTGTGCTTATGGAATGACCTTGGGAGAATGAGTTTTTCTCTGTCTTGGAGAGGCCATTTTGCTTGCTTGAGGTGTCAAATGACAACTAGACATCCCCAGCTTTCCGTTGGTACCTTCAGAGCTGGAGCAGTGGAAGGCCTTCAAAAGTCTCCTCAAAGTTGGCACTGCGCTTATGCCTGATGGCGCTGCGCTTATGCCTGTTGGCGTTGCGTTTATGCCTGTTCATCAACTTTTTGAGGTTTTTCAGTTTAATCTTGGGTTTTGTTATGTAACCTCTTTAGTTTTGAGTTGACCTTATGTAATTGAAGGTAAAATTGCTTGTTAGAGACATTTTGATGTAATTATAAACTTCATTTATGATGCCTAAGTCAGTCAAATTCTATAAGGAGGATTTGTTTAAACCTCCCTAGTCATTAGGTAATGGTTGGAGAAAATTGTGCGAGTTGTTCCTACACTAAGGGATTCGACCCCTAAGAGAGGGGAAGTTGTTTTTGATCTATATGTATGTGGTTTTCAGTCAAACTAAGGGATGGCCATTAGAGAGTAGGAGGCTTGGAGTCTTGCGTACATTTCATATTTTCAGAAATACAAGTTTAGTTGCAACACATATTCAGGGATTCATGTAATTTGCTTTTCCACTGTAATTTACTTTTATGAATGCTTGATTCATCATCTTTACATATCTATTCTCTTCAGTGGCTTTCCTATAAGATGTTAAAGAGAAATATTTATACTCATGCTCTATTTTGCTAGGAAACTCATGTTTGTGTTAGTAATATGCTGATATATTTATTCATGTAAGACATGCTCATTTTGATCCTCTACATTTCTACCCGATACTACAACCGACAAACCCTAAGGTGCCATAGAAACATATCTACCATGCCCCTTTGTATCCTTGCAACTGTAATCCTTCGAATCTGACCTAGTTTCTTTGCCTTTTCTCATGATCCTGCAAAAACCCTAAATTCTCAAAACCCTAGATTTGAACATACCTAGCCTAAAATCCATTCTTCCTCTAGTCAAGCTTTGGTTGTGATTATAGAGAGAGCCCTCTCTAGTTTGGTAGGGCTAGCTGCCAAAATAAAAGGTTAGTTTGAGGTTACCTCCGTCGATTTCCATTCTCAACCTTGGGACATTGTGGAGGATAACACAGCTAACAGTGCTACAAGTCACTTCTGCTGCATTCACATGGTTAATCCAATCTGCTCTTCTAGGCTGGCCGATCCTTGAGCTCCAATCCACCAATCTAGCAGTCACTTTTGTACATCAAAGTGTCGCACATTAGGCACCAAACTTCAAAGTTCACCCAACCTTCAATTATCTTCGTCACATCAAGATTGCTTGTCTAGGGCTACTTTGGGTAGCCAACACGCTACCCTCCACCAGACCAATGGCTCCCAACTCTTCATTGTGAGATCTCCACCTTGTTGAGGCTTCCAATCACCCAAGTCACCCTCAATACATGGCTCCTACGACCTGCATATATAATCGATCCAAAATTGGTCAATCCTTTGACCCAACACAAGACAAACTTCAACTCCAAGTCTGATATCATTGTTCTCCCTGGTTAGGGCACTTGCACACTACAACAACCCTTATTACATCACCCAAACAGCCCTTAATTCACTGCGGCCTTACCATGAGAGTATACCCTCCTTACGTTTTGTTGTTCTCGGCATATACCACCCTCAAACAACCCTGCGTAGACACCTTTTTGTGGTGGTATGGCCTGCGGCCTACCACAGTTTTCCTCCTATACCTACGACCCACACAAAATAGAGATGACTCACCTTAATTCTGCCATATCAGACCTGTGTTCATCCCTTTCCTTACTCGGCCTTGCTGTAGCATGAGACAACCCTCCACGCAGTCACAAAAAGGCACCCAACCAGCCCTTATCCTCCTCGTTGGTCTGTCTTTTCTCCTGCAGCTAAACAAAGTTCTCTTCCTCTTTGAATGAGTTGTTATCTTCCCTTCTACGTTGCCTTGTATTGCACTTTTGGATGAGTGAATTGACACTCATAACACCTAGTATTTATACACATACTAGGGCTCCTTAAAATCTCCACCATGGGGCTTGTACAAGGTCACATTACTTTTTAACACCAAGCCAACCCTAATCAACCTATGCAAACCTCCCCCCCCATAAACTTCAAAAATTCACATCTCCATTTCTACAACTCGAAATCGAATGATTCTCATTGCGTTGGATTCGTCTCAGCTAGAGCTATCATCCTCATCCATCACATGTCGAAATGTGCTCGTGGTTTTGGCCCAAATCACGATGGGTGCAAAACCCCTACCTTGGGTTCCAAGCCCACAAGTGACTCTTGTGGCGCTTTTCCCTCCAAACCCCGAACCCTAGGGCTTGGAGTACCTCAAAAGCTACTCAAAAATCAATACTCCCTCTTAGCGAAGGAGGTACTTCCAAGATGAAGAAGTAACTCACCATCATCATCACCACTCGCAACACTCGCCCAATTCTTGGCGCTCACCACTGCAGCAATCCCTGAAGCATGAACTACGCCTATGTCGGAAGTGTTGCTATAACTGGAGGCATCCTTCTTCTTCTCCCTCTCCTGAAATGTCTTCCATTCCATCCATGATTCCTTCTTGGCAGTTGTAGGAGAACCCTTGTTCCCCACTAACCACGCGCTCTTCTTAGGCTACAACTTCTCCCTCTTAACCTGCAAGCTCTCGCTAGAAATCGACTCCCTCTGAGCCTCTAGAACCTGGACCTTCTTTGTTTGAACTTATACCTACACCTAATTCTCTGGAACCTACACCTGCTTCTTCCCATGATCTACAGGCTTGTCCGTCAACCTGTAGAGACCATGCTCTCTAACTCCAAGCACAGTTCCATCAGAGCTAGAGCCTCTAGGTCTGAGTCTTGCCTTCCCATCCTGGAACAAGACCTCAAACCCCTTCTTCTGGATCATCGTGTGAGAATTTCTGAACCCAAGTTACAAAAACCCTATTGCAGTAAATTTGATTTACTTCTCCTACTTGTTTGATTTACTTAACAAGTTATTTTTCTGAATTATTCAGTAAAACATCAAAGTAAATACATCGCAGCCTACACAACTATACAGATCAGAAATTGAAGAATAAGCACATTCAAACAAACGACACAATATCTTTCAGACAAATGTCCCCGGAAAAACCCAATGCGGGAAAACCGGTGTAGCAGTTCTGAGTACATATAGGGTGCCATAATCCGGCTCACCCAACAGAGAAAACCTCGATAATCAAAGATAAACATGAGTTTTACCTCACTCTGCAAGTCTCGGCTGATTCGGATCAGTCACTAGTGAAACCTCATCTAGCTCTGCGCAGTCTCTACGCTACCACCACGTAAGCCTACGTGGCCCTTACTGAAGGATTGCGTCACCCTTCCTCTGTGGTGATCATGTAGGAATTTACAGGGTAAATTCTGTAGATCAAGAACCAAAGGTCACCGCTCACAAACAGATCACAAATCAGTACACCAGTATAATCACGTGGTTAAAACCCTTAAAGAGGGAAATAGTCCACGCCCTGAGCCAACGCGGCCACTACAGGGAATTTAAAACAGGATCAAGACCAAATTCAAACAGGATCTGACGAAGCCACATGGCTTCCTTGTTGGCTTCAACTGCACCACAATACTCTGCTTTAGTGTGATAATCAGAGTGCCATTCAGCTATGTAAAGATCCAGTTCAGCATCAGCGTATGAAACACATTGAACTCCACATACACTTCATCAGAAAGCTCATTCATGATCGTGTTCTTGAAGTGCAGTATTGTCCGACCAATGATCAAGTAGCCAATATCTTTACGAAGGCTTTCACAGAAGCGAAGTTTACCAAACTTCGATCCATGCTTGGAGTTCAAGAAAGTTGTCATTAAGGGGGGATAGGCTCTAATGCCTCCTTCCTTCTCCTATTGTGTCACTTTGGTAAATCCTTCAATCCTATCCCAATTTGTTCTTAAGGGGGGATGTTAGGATATTTCGACACATAGGAAATAGGCTCCTTTTGTGTCACCTTTGTTAATCCTTCAATCCTATCCCAAGTTGTTCTTAAGGGGGGATGTTAGGATATTCCGACACATAGGAAATAGTTAAAACTTAAGAATAACTTAGTCTAGTGTAGAGTTAGGTAAAGTGTGTTTCTTTACCATGTACATTTGTAACTTATAATCCGACGGTCATGATTTGTAGTGATCCGACGGTTATCTCTCACCTCGGTATTAACAGCACTTGATCCGTGGCTTAACACCCGATTGGTCCATGACCTCTATTTAAAGAGCATGGAGGGTCATTTGTCCGGTAACCGTTTATGAGAGAAACATATGTAACTTTTCTTTTATATTAATAAATTCCCTGAAGTGGCCGCGTTGGCTCAGGGCATGGACTGTTTCCCTCTTTAAGGGTTTTAACCACGTGATTATACTAGTGTACTGATTTGTGATCTGTTTGTGAGCGGTGACCTTTGGTTCTTGATCTACGGAACTTACCCTGTAAATTCCTACAGATCAGCCTCTCAGAAATCGAGTTTCGGCCCTATCGGCTTAGAAACCCAAACTCCCAGCTAATTTTGGACTGTCTCTCAGAGGTTCTGTGTTGCTCTTGCGTGGGCCTGTGCCACCCTCTCTAGGGTCTGTGTCACACTCTCTAGTGGCTTCGCTGCCTCCTCTACGTCTCCGTTGCACTTTCTCTGCTTTGTACTCTTGGTCCTTCGACCAATCACTGTATTTTCCCCTCACTGGTTCTCTGAATCACTCAGATCTTATCTTCATCTAAGCATTGCTCCGTCAGAAGAATTCGATCTCTTAGATTTTGTGTGTGTTCTCCAACTAACCCCAAGCCTTCGTTTAATACTTTTCTCGTTGAGAAATCAACAGTCGTGATCTAATCTCTAATCAATGGTTAAGATTATAAAAGACTTGATCCATGTCACTTAGAACATTCTCACCCACATGTTTTAATTAATTCCCTTTAATTATTTAATTTCCCTAAGTTAGACTTAGGGTCTCCATTAAAATAATTAAATATTGGAATAACTTTCACACCGGATGGAATTTCTCCAAACGATTTCTGGGTCTTGGAGATTTCATGTGTCCTAGCCCCTCCACAAAGTTTTAGAGCTAGGGCACATCCGATGCTACCCAAAATCTCAACACTCCCTCTTAGCAAGGAATATTCTCTAGCAACACTTCACCACTAAGGCATTACCCTGATCTCTAGCATCGGTCTCCACGCTGCTGATGCTTGGCTTGCTGCCCTGCATCCACTGCGGTGTAGCTTTATGTATTGTTGCCCATGACTCTGCCACAGTCACTGCCACATTTGTACTGCAGCTCCCTCTCAAATTGCTGCATCATACTGCCTATAGCACTGACACTGCTAACTGTTGCACTGCAACTCAGTTGCTGATAAGTAAGCAACTAAAGGACAATCACCCAACAACTAACAGACAAGTTAGTCTGGCTGCATCCCATCACTGAAGCACCCTCTGATGTTGCTCTGTGGTGTCTCTCTAAAGCCTCTGTGTTGTTGTTGCTCTGCACTGCGTAAGCACTGCCCCTCTGCGTTGTTGAAGTCCCATCAGCCTCTGCGCTACTGCTTCCACATTGTTGTTGCCACTGCATTGCGCTACTCCACTCTTCAGTGTTCAAGCACTGCCTTGTGCCTTTCCATGATCCTCTTCATCCACTGACTCTAGTCATCCTGCTATTGTCTTAAGGCTCCCGTAGCTCGCATGTGATCCAAGAGTTTGGGCACCTCAAGGATCCTGCCGTCCACCATCTGTAGCTTACTCTATAGATCTATGTCACCAAACCTCTTCTCGCAAGGTACATGAGCACTCATGGCCACATCATCTTCGTTGCCATCGTCCCCTTTCGCTGTTGCTGCCTTGGAATCCGAATCTTCCTTGTCCTTCCTCTTAGGACAAGTGTTGGTGAAGTGTCCCAATTTGCCACATCTAAAGCACCGGACCTTGGATAGGTTTGTCTTCTTCTTCCCTTGTTGTCGTTGTCCCTTAGATGCTAGGGCCACATCTTCCTCCTCCTCTTTATTTATTTTTACTCCTCTGCTGCTGAATTCCCTCTTAGGTATTCTCCGGATCTCCTCTTGTCGAAGGATTGCCCACATGTCTCCCTAATTTTCAAGTTGTTCTCTACCCAAGATACTTTGGACAAAGGTCTCCCACTCATTGGGGACTACATTCAAGGCAGTCTTCACCATGAGTCCATAATCCGAAGTTGCCCCCATGGCAATCAGCTGGTCTCGAATAGTCTGCAATCTGAAGAGGAAGGGATTGATCTCCTGTCCCTTGTGCATCTGGAACATCCGCATCTGATTCTCCAGAAGCAACTTCTCTAGACGGAGCTACCTTGATACAGTTGTTGTCCACACCTCATTTGTCTTCTTCTTCTCGGCAATATGTGGAACCACGTGATCTTTCACTCCATCCATGATCAAGCACTTAGCCCGCACCTGATTTTCATTGAACTTCTTCAAAGCATCAGCATCGATCGGCACAGCTAGGACGTTCTCTACATGGTCTCTGATACCATACTCCTCCGGGACTGTCAGGATTTTGCCTTTCCAGATAGCAAAGTTAGACACACCGTCTAACCTATCTTGATCTGTCAGTCTGTACGGGGCCATCTCTGCTCAAATAGTCGAAGCAGGTGCTCTTCTCCCTTCTATTGTTGCTGCACTCAACAAAAGACCGGATTTGGCTTTCTTGGTGATAGAAACCCTCTAGAGAATTTGCTCCCTCCGACAAATGATTTCCCTCCCGGAAATCCTCCGTTAATTCTGCCTAATCAGCCCTTACGGTCACCCTCCTAATCGAATCTTAGATTTCTTGGCAAGAAAATATGCTGAGGGATTGTTGCCCCTTACTTTGTCAACTTTGCTAGGCATTGTTCTGCACTGATAGAACCGATGCCCCACCAGCAACTTTGAAGATCAGAAGCTACACTTCCAGTCCCGGTAGCTGGCACAACATCACTCCAACTTAGACTGCGTCACCCTCTAGGGCATGCGTCAACCCAACGTGAGCCAGACAGGCTCTGCGTCACCCACTAGGTCCTGCGTCAGCCTCTACGTCAGCTCTGTGTCATCTCTACATCAGCTCTGCGTGAGCTGACTGGCTCTATGTCACCCTTTTGTTGGGTCTGCGTTGTCCCTTTGGTGCTGCGCTGCCTCTTCCTGGATCTATCAGCTTCAGCTGCCCTCCTGCAGCAAAAATTCTTCAGCCTCTTGTTGATGGCTTCAGCTTGATCTGCAATCGCTCTGATAGCATGTGATAATTTCTAAACCTAAGTTACACAAACCCTACTGTAGTAAATCTGATTTACTTCTTCTACTTGTTTGATTTACTTAACAAGTTATTTTTCTGAATTATTCAGTAAAACATCAAAATAAATACACTGCAGCCTACACGACTATACAGGACAGAAACTAAAAAATAAGCACATTCAGACAAAGGACACAAGATTTTTAGGACAAATGTCCCCCGGAAAAACCCAATGCAGGAAAACCGGTGCAGCAGTTCTGAGGGTTTTTATTATTAAGCAGTAGTTCTGAGTACATCTAAGGTGCCATTATCTGGCTCACCCAATAGAGAAAACCTCGAAAATCAAAGATAAACGTGAGTTTTACCTCACTCTGCAAGTCACGGCCGATCCGGATCAGTCACTGGCGGAACCCTAGCTAGCTCTATGCAACTTCTACGTTGCCACTGCGTAAGACTGCGTGGCCCTCGCTGAAGGACTGTGTCACCCTTCCTCTGCACTGAGTAGCCTCTCAGAAAATCGAGTTTCAGTCATGCCAGCTTAGAAACCCTGATTCCCAGCTAATTTTGGACTGTCCCTCGGAGGCTCTGCGCTGCCCCTACGTGGGCCTGCGTCACCATCTCTAGGGTCTGTGTCACACTCTCTCGTGGTTGTGTTGCCTCCTCTGTGTCTCTGCTGCCCTTGCTCTGCTTTGTACTCTTGGTCCTTCTACCAATCACTGCAACTTCCCCTCAGTGCTTCTCTGAATCACTCAGATTTGATCTTCGTCCAAGCACTGCTCCGTCAGAAGAATTCGATCTCTTAGATTTTGTGTGTTCTCCAACTGACCCGAAGCCTTCCTTTAATACTTTTCTCGTTGAGAAATCAACGGTCGTGATCTAATCTCTAATCAATTGATAAGATTAGAAAAGACTTGATCCACGTCACTTAGAACATTCTCACCCACATGTTTTAATTAATTTTAATATTTAATTTCCCTAAGTTAGACTTACGGTTTCCATTAAAATAATTAATTATTGGAATAACTTTCACACTGGGTGGAATTTCTCCAAACGATTAATGGGTCTTAGAGATCTCATGTTTCCTAGCCCCTCCACAAAGTTTCGGAGCTAGAGCACATATGATGCTACCCAAAATCTCAACATGTTGAGACAGATATCACGCTATATCTGAGTCCTGCTACAATCAATACATCCAGTACCCGCATCACTCGTCCTGTCTCCATCCTGAATGGCACAACTCCTGATCCTCGGATCTTCTTCTAACTCTTGTCGCCCAACACCATGTGCAACTCCGAGTCCCATTCAGCTAGAGTCTCAAAAACCACCTGTGACCTTGTCATATGTTTCATCGCACCACTGTCCACATACCATCCATCTTCATTGACAATACCCTACGAGAAATGAGAGATCATAGCGAAGTATTCCTCCTCCAATCTCCTGGAGATATCATCTATCTCAGTATAAGTGGCAACACTAGTGACCTGCTCCCCTTTCATCTTCTCGCCATCTCCCTTCTTCTTCATCGGACATCTCAACAAAAAATGACCCATCGTGCCACAGTTGAAACACTTGACTTTACTCAAGTCCTTCTTCAGCTTACCCTTCATTTGTGCTGCAAGTGCCACATCCTCATCTGCCCTCTTCGTTGGATGAAGATCCTCGTCTCGCAACTCTTCCTGAATGAAGTCGTCCCACAGCCTATTCCAGTCTGGCAACTTCTCTCTAGCAACGATCCCTTTGATGAAGGGCTTCCATTCCTTGGTGAACCCTTTCAAGGCAATCCTCACCACATTACCATCTAAAATAGTCACACCAACGGCAACAAGCTCATCTATGACCTAAGGCAATCTCGTCAAATACGAAGTCACTCCTTCACCCTTTGTCATTTTGGTGGACTTCAACTTATCCTCCAATACCAATACCTGGTTCTTGTTCTTATTATGAAACAAATTCTAAAGAGCCATCCACATCTCTTGTGCAGTGTTCTTCACGAACAAATGAGGTATTAGGTGATCCTTCACACCATCTAGGATGAACAATCTCACCCTCATATCCGAATCCTCGTACACTTCCAACTCCTTTGGGTCAATTGGCTTCTTGATGGCTTTCTCGACAAACTCCCAGATCCTGTTGACCTGCAAGACCAACTTGATCCTTTCCTTCGATGGACTATAGTTGGACAAACCCTCCAACCTGTCCTCATACCGGGGACTTGCCTGCAACTTCGACATTGTCACGTACAATGTGACCAACTCCCTCTTAAGTTGTACTTTCGTTGTGCACAACTCTGATTCACTGACTTCCAAAATAGCTCAAACCTGGCTCTGATACCATGTTGAATTTCCACAACCTTGGCTCTAGGTTAGAATCTTAGAATCACTAATGCTACCAAACCAAGAATCTCAACAAGAACTACTTTGCACAGCAGAAAATATAAAGCAGTAAATCACACATGCACAATTTTAACAAATAGTGTACAATAATGTACAACCGAATCTTCGTTATATTAAACCAACCTGAATAATACAACAGTCTATGGAATACAAGATACAATGACAATCTTTTTTGCAACTTCTATGTCGTACCTTGTCCTGTCAGTCCTTCACTTCCATACTGCTCTCTAGCTGCCCTTTAGTCCTTCAAAGGACAACACATAGAGACTCCAAGAGGGATGTCACCTAACACTATTGCAATTCACTTCTACTGCATATACATGGGCTGATCCAATCTGCTCTTCTAGGTTGGCCAATCCTTGATCTCTAATCCGCCAATCTAGCAGTCACTTTTGTCCATCAAAGTGCTGCACATTAGGCACCAGACTTCACCCAGCCTTCAGCTATCTTCGTCACATCAAGATTGCTTCTGTAGGGCTACTTTTGGTAGCCAACACGCTACCTCCCACCAGACCAACGGCTCCCAACTCTTCACTGTGATATCTCCACCTTATTGAGGCTTCCAATCACCCAAGTCACCCTCAATACATGCCTCCCACGGGCTACATATAAAATCGATCCAACACTGGTCAACCCTTTGACCCAACACAAGACAAACTTCAGCTCCAAGTCTGATATCATTGTTGTCCCTTGTTAGGGCACTTGCACGCTGCAACAGCCCTTAATTCATTGTATCCTTACCATGGGAGTATACCCTCCTTACGTGTTGTTGTTCTGGGCATATACCACCCTCAAACAGCCCTGTGTAAACACCTTTCTGTGGTAGTATGGCCTGCGACATATCACAACTATCCTCCTGTACCTACAGCCCACACAAAACAGAGATGACTAACCTTAACTTTTCCATATCAAACTTGCATTCAACCCTTTCCTTACTCGACCTTGATATAGCATGAGACATCCCTCCACACAGTCACAAAGAGGCACCCAACCAGCGCTTATCCTCTTCGTTAGTCTGTTTTTTCTCCTGCAGCTAAACAGAGGTCTCTTCCTCTTCCAACGAGTTGTTATCTTCCCTTTTATGCTGCCTTGTATTGCACTTTTGGATGAGTGAAATGACACTTATAACACCTAGTATTTATACACATACTAGGGCTCCTTAAAACGTTCACCATGGGGCTTGTACAAGTTGTCACATGACTTTTTAACACCAAGCTGGCCCTAATCAACATGTGCAAACCCACCCATAAACTTCAAAAATTCATATCTCCATTTCTACAACTCGGAATCGGATAATTCCCGTTTCGTTTGATTCGTCTCAACGACAGCTATCACCCTCATCCATCATAAGTCGAAATGTGCTCGTGGTTTTGGCCTAAATCACGATGGGTGCAAAACCCCTACCTTGGGTTCCAAGCCCACAAGTGACTCTTGTGGCGCTTTTCCCTCCAAACCCCGAACCCTAGGGCTTGGAGTACCTCCCAAGCTACTCAAAAGTCAACACATTGAAGCTATGAAGCTACAAGGTCGAGGTTGTGAAGTTGCTTCTAGGTCAAAGTTGTGAAGTTGCTAGGTCGAAGCTATTGAAGCTCCATCAAGGTCGAAGTTGCAGAAAATGTTGCTAGGGTCGAAGTTGTTGAAGAAATTGTTGGAAGGTCGAAGTTTGTTGCTGGAAGCCATTCAAGAAGGAAAAAGTTGAGTTGGTCTTGGAGGGTCTTGGTCAATGGTCATAGGTCTTGGAATTCGTCAATTAAAGTTTTATAAGAAAAGAAGAATTCTGATGGGTTTTCCTCTTAGATGGAAAGATTTTGGCCCCGATTGGTCGCCTACATCTTGTGTCTTATTGTCTTACTGTCTTTATGATTTGGTAGTTGTTTGATGATAAAGAACACTAATAATTATAAAGGAAAGAAGAATTTCATCAAGTAAAAACTCATCACAAGCAGTTATCAAAGTAAGAGAAATCACCTAATCTAGTTGCCCTAGATTTCTCAACATGGTATGAGGGCTAAGGTGACAAATCGATGAAGGGCTTTAATGGCCAATCCAAAATTAAATTCCTAAATTCTAACAAAATTTACCAGTTACAATTTAAACAAGAATTTATCAATTTAATTCACAGATACATACCTAGCTTTCGTGCTAGAAGTTGATCTTGAGTTGTTGTAGCACCAAATTTCCTCCAATTACCAAAATGACCGAAACCTCCCTGCCAAACTAGGCACAATCTAGGTACCCAGCTCCAAAGTACATCAAAATTGAAGTGATGTGGCCCCTCTGCCTGAAACTCCAAGAACAATTCCTCAATATTCCTTCTTTGTCGTGATTCTCTGTATTTCCACCTCCATGCACTTCCCTCCAAAGGCAAAAGACCCCCTTCTATGTCACACCCCTTCTCCTTATCTCTTTCAGAACCACCGTCTTTCCTCCATTTCACCGTCTCAGTGCCCGTATTAAAATATGTTTTTTCCCTGCCCCTCTCCTGTTAGGTGGAACCCAGCATGCTCTTCTATCCGCTTTAACCCTATTTGATCAGATAAGATTTGATTGAGTAGGTTATTAACCTTTAAAGGATATGTTTAGTTGGCAGGTTTAATCCATAGATTTTATTTAAAAGGTTACAGTTTATTCAAGCGTTTATGTCCTTTGTCCCTTTGATTAGATTTATTTGGTTCCTTTTTGTTGACATAATTATATTTATTATATTTCCTTAAATTCCTTTATATTATAAATAATACAAAATATATAATTTCATTACTATAATTAATAATTAAAAATAATTAATATAATATTATGTTATAGACTATAGTTCTTATTTAGTTAATATAATTAATAATATCATAGTTACCTTTTATTTTGTATAATACTTTGTATTTACTTTTATTTTGGATAATATGTTAATTATATATTATCATGGTGGTTTACAAGTAAGTAACCCATCTTAATATATACATTATATTCTGTCGAGTTTGGTATTTACTCGGTATCTCAATAATTCATCCAATGGAATTTTCATAATTAATTAACACGTATACTAGTGCAGTGCATGTGATGCATGCATATGTACCTATCATATGCATGTCTCGTATGGGTCATTACAAGGACAGCTCAATAAGGGACACTCGATCATTCAAGGATTGAAGTTCTAGAAAGGAAACATTAAGAGCAGCAATCATCAAGAAGAGTTTGATCAAGGAAGAGAAAGGAACGTAATAACCAGCGAAGGAAGAGTAAAGAAGAGCGAAGCATTTTTTGATATCTTTTGGGCTAATTCTCCTCCACATGTGTGAAGGCTAGGGCATCATTTGCAATAGTGAAAGCCGAAAATTGCAGTGACTCAAAGGAGCCAAAAAACCAGCAAAGACATACCCCTGCCTCTGTAATATCCCGGATGGGATATTTTAATTAAAAATGCAGAAAAATAACTAAACTCCACAATATGTCGTAAAATCACTATTTACTCAATAGAAAATTGCCATGTAAAATAAACACATAAGCACTGCAACCTATCAACACATCAAATAGGAAGAATCTCAGCATTTTATTATAGATAATAACTGGGGTTACAAATACATCTGACTCAAAATAGCTGAGATGGAAAACTAGCCACCAAGATGAACTGCTGCACTGCGCTAGCCTCCAAAACTGACTGTTGCACTCACCCTCCGGCAACCGCTACCACTGAATCCGCTAAAGCACCTGTTGAAGATCTGAATGATCCTCACTTCAATATCGCTGAAGCTCTGCGAAACTTCTGAATGAAGTCTCTCCAAAGAGAGTTGGGTTTCCGTCCAACACTCACAAATCACCCGAGGGTTTTCGTCCTGGGGCTACGGCTGAAGTAGAGAACCATGTCTCAAACCTCTCATACAACAAAATGATATGATCAAAAGATATCTCTCAATGGCCTCCTCCCTTTCTCTTATAGATCTCTTGGATCCTTGTAGAGCATTATTTTATTATTATTTTATTCATGGAGGACTTTTCCCTCTTATTAAAATATTCCTTTTTAATGCAGAAAAGGGTAAATCAGCTACCACGCCTCCTCCGGTCATTGAAACCCATGTCCAACCATCCCACCATGTAGGTATCCTCGTCTCGGTTCCAATGAGCTATTACACTAAGGTGTTCCATCATGTATTCCTCCTGGAATGCCACCTTGAGCGTAATCAACTGAGTTAAGCCCAGAAATAACTCAAATTTCCAAAAGTTGTCTGAATGCACCGGAACAAAAGCCAAACTGCTTGGATGATGGAATATATCAAGCAAATGCCACCCGAACACATAGAAACTCCCCAAAATTCCTCCAAAAAAGCCCCTGGGCCCACTGATGACACCAACCTATACCTGTGACAGGTCTGCTTCTAACTCTGGAAGTCCATCCTAGCCCTGCCATAGGTGACACCAAAAAAGGGAATATTACAGCCTCAGGACGGGATAAGGGATTAGAAGTTGCACCTATCTCATAGATATGACCTCAAAGAAGGCCGAAATTTGGCCTTTGAAGCCACCGAAATGCCACAGATCCAGCGCAGAACTTAGCCTCATGTTCACTGTGAGATAGGCCTCCTTAGAGAGGTCAAAAGTGCAACACATAGTCTCAATAATGATCTGAAGTGACCTCTGAATGGGCCTCAAAAAGGTAGAAAGGCTATGCCACAAAAGACTGTGTATATCCTCCAATGAAGGGCATCAAACCAAGCTTAAACGGGCCACAAAAATATTCGTCTCAGCCTCAGAACTAGGTTCGAAGATGTCTTTTGATCAGCCTCTATCCAGTGAAGAAGAAACACCATAAAAGATAAGACTTTAAACCCAAAATAGCCTTAGAAAGTTCATCCTTACTCCCCTTTGTTTCTGAAGAACTCCCTTATAAGGCTTTGACCAAATGAATTAGATGAAGGAAATACCTTTGCTTGCAAAAGAGAAGTGAGGACTACCCTTGACCTATCTTTCCAAATGGCTCGTTGCCCCTCAAATGGGTCAGGCCAATAATCTTGCTCCAATTTTCTAACCTACAATTATTTTATGAGAATCCATAGAAAAATTGATCCACAATAATTGCTTGCATAGTAAAACAATAGCTTTAATAAAATTTTGGCATTGTTATCCCACACTTCAACAACCAAATGGGAGGGAACTAGTCTTTTCCAATATATTACCAAATACAAGGGACATCTAAGTGTTAAAATCTAACAACTCGGGGATGAATTTCTCCTAAAAGAAATCATATATTTCAATTCCGTTTGAATCACCTATAATAAAAGTTCATTTCTAACAATTCTAATATGACTTTCAAAAAATAGTAAGTCACATCTAGAAAGTCATGTCTAAATGATCAAGGATGATCTCGATATATGGAATCCATTTTAAAATCAAATCAATCATGAATATAGAAGTCAAGAATTAATATTTTTATCCTTACTAGTATTATTATTATTATTATTATATTGTTATTTAAAAAATAGTCTAAAGTCATTCACCTTTAATGGACTAATACAAAAGAATTCTCTCATGAAATAAGTAAACTAAATTGAGAATCTCTTACTTGGAAAATTGAACCTCTCTCTTGGAATAAAATAGTAACTCCACACTTAAGACAATATAACTCTCCCTCACTAATTCAATTTATGACAAAAATGTAACTCCTCATTAAATACACTTGTAACTCCCTCATTCAATTCGATTTGTAACTCTCACCAAATGTTCTCTCTTGTCTAAGTGTAACTCTCTCTCTCTCTCCCTAATTCGAATTGTAACTCCTCAAGACAAGTGTACCTCTCTCTATATTCTTGGGATGAGTTACACATCTGCTCAAGTAACTCCTCCCTCATGGAATTCAATTCTCCTATTATTGGCTCAAGGAATGGATTCATTTTCTAACTCCTCTCCTTTCTCATCTATTTAAGCAAGAGCAAGTCAGAGTTGAGAGTAACATGTTCATTGTGAAGAAGGAGAGCTAGAGTTGAGTGTGTGCAAGAGAGGTGTGAGAGCAAGTGAAGAGTAAGAGAAAGGGAAGAGTTGGAGTAGGACAAGATCTAATCAAGAGAAGCATGAAATCTTCAAGCAAAGAGCAAGAGCACTTCAGTTACAAGTTGATCAAACATTGGTGACTTTATTCATTCTCATTCTCTCTCTCTTTGTGTATCCTGCTGAACAATTGAAGAAATCCAATACAAGAAGAATCATTTGGGTTTACCCCTTGCGGTTTTTTCCCTGGTTATTGGACCTAACTCTTAGTGTCTCATATTTGTGCTTGGTTGTCTTCATATGGTCCTTAAGTTTATGTTCTATCTACGATTGTTGATCTGAAAAGTTGTGAAGAAGAAATTTGCATTCTAAGTAATTGTAACAGCATAGTACATTCAGTTTTCTGCAAAGTACATTCAATTTTCTACAAGTACATTCAGTTTTTTGCATAGAACTTTCAAGTTTTTGCAAAGGATTTTTAAATTTCTACATATAACTTTCATATTTTAACAGTAAGTTTCTCTCATACAAACCTTTGCGTTATTTCAAGAATTATTTTATTCTTTATCATTAGTCTTCAGGTGCTATTTCGAAAATTCAAACATATTTCAGCAATCATTCGTGATTGTCAATGTCCTTGCATGTCATCATCATCAAAGTCAGCATCTTTGCCATTGCTTTCTCCTCCATCTAAATCCTCCTCTTCTGTATCCAATCCAATCTCTACATGTGCTGCTATCGAGGATGACCCTTCAAAAGGATCATCATCACCAAAAGCAACCGGCCCTAGCACTGATTTGTTAAGATCCAGGTTGGTCAAAGCCAACTCAATGATGTTGTCCAAACCCATATCATCAGGAAATACATCCCAAATTTTTGTCTTCCCTTCAACCACTCCTCGCCCTCTTCTTGTAAAGAAGACAAAGGTTAGTGTGCACATACGGCATTGTCCTTACCCTAGACTCCTCAAGCTAGCTCTTCATCAAACTATACAAATTCTCATAAGTGCACCAATTCCTCTCACAAAAAAGGAAGAAGTAACTTAAGAGAAGAGCTTCATGGAAAACCATTGTAGAAGAGGGCATGTTGCCTCATGACTTGCCCACCAAGCATAGGCCTTCTTTGGGCCCCTATCTCTACGCACATCATAGCTTCCAAATCTCCCTGTGCCAATGGAAAACTCTATGAAGGCCTCCTCCACATCATCAAGGGATGCTCTATGTTGATATATCCATCTAAATGGATCCTTCCTCCCCCGTGAAATCTCACCATCCATGTCAAGAGGGAATCTTCATGAAGGTGCACCACTAAACCAATCATTGTTGTAGTATTTTGGATTCAATGCGTAAGCCAAGCAACGCAAAAGTGTGCAACTCTTATCCCACCTGTTTACCAGAAAATATTGTATGGTGGTGAAAAAGATCTTTGTAGCTGTCCTATACCCATAGCACTCATTCCGTAAAATAATGATGTTCATGGACTGAATCACGGAATCCCACTCCTCATAAACCTTTCCTAGGATCGACGTGTCTACAAATCGCAAAAAATAGATGATAGGCTCCATGATCTTCATCGTAAGATCTACCCTCTCCCACCAAACATCATCTAACATTGTATCCTTTACCTTTCTTGAAGAAGTTTGTTCGACACCTAACCCACTGAGGGTTGGTGTGGAATGTAAACAGTCAAAGGGAGTCCAAGAGACCACTTGGTATATTGAAACCAAGGGTCATTAGAATGTATTATAAATGTATATCACTTGTGAATAAAGGTAACTCACAATTCATCCTACTCTTGCTGTCCACTCTTCTTGTGTGTCTAACATGGTATCAGAGTGGGCAAATTTTGGCCCTACTCCAATTTAAGCCACTTGTTTTTGTGGCCTTTTTTTGTAGGTCAGTTCTGGCCTCTACTCATCAAAATGGTTATCATACACGGTTTTCTTGTTTTGTGGTATTTCTCGTACTAAGCACTCTATTATTATGCATGTTACCTTTCTAATCTAACTGTTTCTTCACAGATTCGTTAAGTGCAATCTATTTCAGCCATAACGCTCCCTGTGCTCTTCAGCTCCATCTAACTCTGTCATTCTACAAATATTTGTCTGACCTGAACTCTAGGTTTTTTGTCATTTACTTAGCTTGTCAAATCAGCCATTTTCACTTGACTGTTTCCTATTCTGACCGCCAACCAAAATGTGCAGGTCCCATTTTAGCAATCATTTTCCACTACAACATTTGGTTCAGACCAGCAGAGAACGTTACAATGTAACAAAGAACGTTCTCTGAAACCATTAGGCTGAACGTTATAGGAGTATTAGGTTTCTAGTGTCAGATGTACCATTTATGACGAACATTATAGGAGTATTAGGTTTCTACTGTCAGATGTACCAGTTATGACGAACTAGACACAACGTAGCGTTAGGGAAATGCAGAGAAAAGCCAGTAGACCTAGCTGAGACCTCTGCCAAAATTAAACATGTTCTAGTATGACTAAATTCAACTCTACAATCTTTTTTCAATGGCGAACTCTCTCATAGAGAATTGATGTATAGCTACTTATCTATATGGAGATGTGTGTGAAAATTCCTAAATCTGAATGATCTCCAGAATCCTACTGCAACCAGCTAAATTTACTTCTTCTATTTGTAAATTACATTACAGAATTATTTCAGATTTCTTCATGACATATTGAAGCAAATTACTGAAGTAGCCTACACTTAATTACTTATGATTCTGAAACAAGGAAGCCGAGCAAAGAAAAATATACATAGGACACCGTTATTTTTGGATGAAGGTTGTTAATTTTGGGCAACTAGGTCCAAACTCCATGTTGCATTGCTCATATGATGATGATTATATTTTTGTTGGATTCCTCTTTCGGAGAGGTGCAAGATTGATCTAAAGATCATCTTGTTTGGATTAGCAGAACATATATTTTGATTTTATTTCCACACAAGTGCATGGCCGGCCAAATTTGTAATGTAGGCTCACAAGCCCTACAGATATGTCACACACTCTCATTGATGGATATAAATTGGAGAGAGATGATGTCCATTTCATCATCATCTCATCACACACATTCCTCATGATCTGATTGGCTCGTACAGCCTTGAAGAGGCTTCTGTAGCAGCGGAATTCGTAGATTTGAATATTGTAGCAGTAAGACTTGTATGCTTGTTGACTTTAATAGTGAAAAGGCTTTAATTATAAAAATACACAAGATGTATTTATAATAATAAATATTTATTGATATGATATAAGACATGATTGAATGATTACAATGAGGTCCCGCTTTTATACCCATGCAGGTACCTTTTCACGAATGGGCATGTTTTTTAGACATGCCTTTTCATTAACGTAGTGACTATTTAACATAATCCTAATTGATTAATTAGTAATTACATTTATTTGTATTTATTCCATTAATGACTAAATTTATTACTTTAGTTATGAATTAGGTTCATAACATTGCCTCCTTCTCGAAAAGCTTTGTCCTCAAAGCTATATTGTTGGCATTTATCTTCATCTTTAATCGCTAATCATTTCGACTTATGTAATTTGACATGTTATCTTAACCTCGACAATTTTTTTCATTTTGCTCACATCATCATTTTTTTTTTTGGTTAATTGGAGGGCGATATATATATATATATATATATATATATATATATATATATATTTTGGAAATAATTTTTTTTTTAATTTTAATTTTTTGGTTTAATTTAATTAATTAATTAAATTAACAATATTATATATTATTTTTGTTAATATATATATCATATAATTTAATATATATATATATATATATATATATATATATATATATATATATATATATTATAACGTTTTTTTGTTATGATTTTAATTAAATCATGATTTCATAAATCAACGATAAGACAAGTACTTAGTTTTGGCAACCCGTTTCAGACGTCGACTTGTTTCTTTAAAAAAAACTCGTTCACTGTAAAACGCCCACACTACTTTTGCACCTCTTCACGTCCAATCACAACTCAAGCTGGGCTTTATTTCCAGAGTGGGGCAAGTAATATCGTATTCTTCGGGGGATTATTTTTCGCGTGTAAAGTTATCTTCAGGGTTGACCGTCTGTAAAAAGGCCGGTAAGCTTTAGCTGTCTTGACTCTTTATACCTTCCTCTCCAACGGAAGTAACAGTCGAGTCATTGAAATTGTACCAACGATCTCGAACATTCACAATGGTTGTATAATGTCCAGAGTTCAGACTACCGCTATGGTTGGCTATAACGAAAAGCTTATAAATATGGCCCTTCGTATCATTCTTGTTACCAACGAATTTCGACAGGTCAAAGCCATCAATTGGGAAGTCAACATCAACGTTATCTCCTTTATGAGTGGACAAATTAACTGGTGAATTAGAAACAGCAGTTGTGTTAATCAGTTCTTCATGAACGATGTCAGAGACATGTCCATTAGAGCTGGATGGGACTGGTTTCACCGTGTATTCATTACCGGCATCGGTAATGAAAGTATGCCTGGTGCTACATTCTTCATTAGAAATTTTCTCATCAGTATCTTTTGGGGCCAAAGGAATGTTAACTTCAGCAAGCGAGTTCCTCATAGGTGAAGCACTCATTGCCGAAATTTGGGAAGGCCAATCTTCAATTTTGAAATTTGGGCTTCTTGGAGCTGTTGAATAAATGTCTGTATTTAAACTCGCATCCCCTTCTAAAAGAGAACCTGGGCTTCCAAAATCTGGTGATAAAGATCTATGCTTTTGTACACAATAATTTTCTTCAGACAAAAGCGACAACTCACAACTCTTGGGTCCAGATTTACAATCAACTGCTTCAATATTAATAGGCAACGAATCACCTTTGTGATTTAGAATATCTGCGGATGGTTCAACATCAACTAGAATTGGTACCTGTAGTTCTGCAACTGCTTCAACCAAGCGCATACGAACTGCTGCCAACAATTCTTGCAGCACCTCACTTGATGGAGGAATGTAGGTCAGAATTACTTGTACTGCAGAAACTGCATTTTTGGTCCCTTTCGTACTTAACCTATCCCAGCAATGTGCAACTTCATGACGCAAAATTGGCAATGCAACCTTCTCCACAAGACCTGGAACAAGGTCTGCATCAGCCTTGTCTGGTTCAAAATCACTGGCATTCTCTGGCATACCATAATCAAAAAACAGAGTATGCCATTGCATATTATTCAAATCCGCATCTTCGTAGAGTCGATCCCACTTTAGGAGTTTCAACCGTACATATGGAAAGAAAATTGCAAGTGCACTCAAAGACATATAAGCATCACGATAAGTTGAGGAGAAAAGCTTCTTCCATCCCTCAAATCTTTCTTTGACAGTAGAAAGTTTTGAGTACTCTTCAGCTGCATCACTGAAAATTTCATCAGCGATCTGTAACAACTCATCTCGACTAGACTGATAAGCCCTACAGTCACTATCACTTTCATCACTGCTAGATTCCCTTTCTATATGTTGGCTAGAATTTCCATTTGCAGCAAAAGATGCAGCTTTCTTTGAAGCAGCACGAGCTCTTCTCTGCTTCCGAGCTTCATCCCTTTGCTTCAAATCTGTTCGCTTTTGTAAGTTCACATCACGACCAAACCCATCTAACTGAGGTGGTACTTTTGATCCCTCTCTTGCAGCTGCAGCAGCAGTTTGTGCTGCTGCAGCAGCTGCCGCAGCAATGGTTGTACCAGCACCCTTACTAAGGACCAACTTGGCCGCATTGATTGCAGCTTCTACTACTGCTATTTCATCAGCATCATCAGATGCCCGTCTTTCTACAATTGTTGTTGCATGCTCTTCATGAAGCCTCTGCATTTGTTCTTCTTCTTTTTCCCCATCAAGATCAGAGTCATATTTTTCTGTTTCTTTACTGTTGCTGGCAATGACATTTCTTGCATACAAGGCACATTTATGTCCTGTGAAATATTTGTCTCCACATTTCCAACATTTCCTTTCTTCTTTACTTTTATTACGCATTGGTGGGGGGATATATTTAGTTGACTTTTCCATGGATGTTTTACTTGATTTCCCTTTAGCATAACTAGCTATCTTCTCATTATTACAACATTTTTCATCTTTTTGTTTGTCATGATTTTCTTCTCTATTACGAGAAATTTTTTAAGATCTGCAGAAATTTTTTTACAACCGTTTGTGACTTTTGCCCAAGAATTCTCTAATTGCTGAAGCTTTTGTTGAACTTTCCTAATCTGCTCAATTATTTTGGGATCTTCACGTAATGACACATAGTGTGGTAGTTTATGTCCATAGGCTTGTAAACTACGTTCGTAGGCTTGTAAAACAATGTTATGTGCCATTGCTTCAACTTGTCTTCAATAAGGCTCCGATACCACTGTAGCAGCGGAATTCGTAGATTTGAATACTGTAGCAGTAAGACTTGTATGCTTGTTGACTTTAATAGCAAAAAGGCTTTAATTATAAAAATACACAAGATGTATTTATAATAATAAATATTTATTGATATGATATAAGACATGATTGAATGATTACAATGAGGTCCCGCTTTTATACCCATGCAGATACCTTTTCTCGAATGGGCATGTCTTTTAGACATGCCTTTTCATTAACTTAGTGACTATTTAACATAATCCTAATTGATTAACTAGTAATTACATTTATTTGTATTTATTCCATTAATGACTAAATTTATTACTTTAGTTATGAATTAGGTTCATAACAGCTTCTCTCTCTCCCACGTGTGAATATGGATGTCGGAAATCTGGATGCCGAAAATCCTATTGTTGACTTGCGTTGACTATTTTGGGAGTTGTCTCATGAGGTGTGTGTGACACTAAAGGAAGGTTGATCTTGTATGTGTTTGACTAAACCTCCGAGTGGTTCGTAGCGCTGGTTTGACTAGCCAAAGTCTTTGTTGGCTAGAGCATCCTGTTGACTATTGTAACAAACATTTCTCTCTATCTTTGTTGGACAAGAAGAATTGTAAATTCTGATTTATTATATTGGCTTGTCTTCTATTGATCTATTATTATGTTCTATCAGCATTTACTTTCAATGATTATGTGATTGCTAATATGAATTGGGCCTGTAAGAAAGATTGAAGTAAATTGCTTTAAGCATAGAACATACCATGGTTATCTAAATTTAACATGGTATCAGAGTTGAGGTGAAGACAAAGCCCAAGATAGTGTGAAAAGCAATCACCGAAGAAGAAGTCTTGTCAAGGACCAATGGCCTCCTCAACCTACAAGGGTTTCAAATCTAATGATAAGTTGACTGACAAGTCTGATTATCATTCATAAAAGATGTCCTTGGATTTGGCATTAGAAGATCAAGATGTCATGGATTATGTGCAGGGGAAGATTCATGACCCTCCATTAAATGCACTAGCTTCCACAAAGAACAAGTTGAAGAATATCAAGAAGGGCAAAGATGAATCCATCCAATCATATTTTATGAGCCTCACAGAAATCAAGAATGATCTCCTTGCCATGGGAGAAGAAGTAGCTGATCGAGAGCTCGTCCTCATTGCTCTTGGAGGACTTCCCTGAGATTGAATGATGGAGACAGACCATCCCTCTAATGGAAATGGAGGTGACCCAACTGCCTTCGTTGCTCATGCAAAGAAGAACCATGGTGGCCTGAGAAATCAAAACCATGGTAGAGCGGGGCCCAAAGGAAGGAAGGTAAGATGTCACACCATGACTGGTCACTATGCAAGAGAGTGCCCCAATAGAAGGGACTCTCCCAAGGATGATGACAACAACAACTTCAGGGGGAATGGCAATCAAAGGAACAACGGGTTCAAAGGAAAAAGGAAGGCTCCCTATGATCGTAGTGGAAATGGGCAACCTTTCAAGAGGTCAAGTTATTCCAAGTACGATGAGTCTAATGTTGTTGATAATAAGAATAATGGATATATTCTTGTATCTGCCCCATAGTTTAAAAAACTGGCCAGACTGACTCCGATTCGACCGAGCCAACCCACTAGTTGGACCGACTCGGTAGAAAAACTGGTCCGAAGGCCGGTTTGTGACCGAACCAGCCGAGTCAGTCACCGATTCGACCGGTTCGGTCACAAACCAGCTGGTTCGGCCGAGTTTGAGTTAGACCGGCCACAGACCCCAAAAACGACCCAAAACAGACCTCAATTTGGATTTTAATTCGGTTTTAGGGTTTTGGTATGCCCTCTAACCCCTCTGAAGCCTATAAAAGCTACCCAACCCCTCTCATTTCCTCACAGCTATCTCATTGCATTTGAGTGAGCATTTGTGAGGAATTTGTGAAGACTTGTGGAGTTGGTTTTTGGCTCAGCGTGCTAGTATCTCCTCTCTGCTGCATCTCCCCTCGACACCTTGGATGTCTGGTTGATTGACAGTGGTGCTTCAAGACACCTCGCTGGTTATAAAGAAGCCCTCTCTGATTTGATTGAGAAGGATACTAATTGAGAAATTATCCTTCAAGATAATGCCACCTATCCCATGAAAGGGCCAGGGACTGTGACCCTTCATCTGTCTCAAGGTCAAGTCCTTCGCTTACAAGATGTGTTGTACATACTTGATTTGAAGAAGAACCTTGTGTCTATTTCGGCAATGGAAGACAAAGGATTCAAGGTGGCATTCGTTGATAAAAAGGTACGCATCTGGAAGAAGAACTTCAAAGAAGCTCTTACTATTGGTTTTAGAGTTGATACACTCTACCAGGTTAGAGGAAGTCGGTTGGGGTCTATGTCATGTGATACAACTCTTCAAACCGAGTTATGGCACCAAAGGTTTGCACACCTTCATTACGAAGCCCTTCCCGAAGAAAGGAAGGTGGTGATTGGGATGCCTGAGTTCAAAGATGATCATGAAGGTATATGTCAGGGTTGTGTCGTAGGGAAGCATACAAGGGGACCATTCCCCTCAAGTGTCACAAAGACGTCTGATATATTGCAACTGATACACTCTGATTTATCTGGTATGTTGCCCGTGACATCCTTGGGAAGATGTTCCTATTACATGACTTTTATAGATGACTTCTCCCACAAGACCTGGATATATTTCTTAAAGAAGAAGGATGAAGCATTCAAATGGTTTTGTACCTTCAAGGCCTTGGTGGAAAATCAAACCGAGAAGAAAATCAAAATTTTGAGGACCGACAATTGAACCGAGTATGAGCCAAATGAGTTCAATGAATTTTGCAGAGAAGTTGGCATTAAGAGGGAGAACACAACTGTGTATATTCCTGAGAAAAATGGTGTTGCTGAAAGAAAGAACGGGACCATTATGGAAGTTGCCCGTTCCATGTTATATGACCAAGGTCTTCCGAAGTTTCTATGGGCAAAAGTTGCGAACACTGTTGTGTATGTTTTAAATAGATGGTCGCATTCCGCTTTGGACTCCAAAACTCCCAAAGAAGTCTTCTCTGGTAAGAAGCCTGATGCCTCCCACTTCAGAGTTTTTGGAAGTCCCGTTTACTTTCATATCCCGAAAGAAAAGAGAAGCAAGTTGGATGCTTCTGGGAAGAAGGGAATGTTTGTGGGCTACAGTGAAACTTTGAAGGAATATAGAATCTATGTGTCTGATCAAAGAGAAGTGGAGATATGCCACGATGTCACTATCGATGAAGATGTTGCCCTCAAGAAAGTAAAAAATCTTCCTAGCTCAAAGGAAGACAAAGAAGAAGAAGAAGGCAGGAAGGCAGGAAGAACCGAAGGATGAACCTATGCCCGATGTTGAAGGACTGATGGATATTATTGATCCACCTCCTTCTAATAAGAGGAGACCCACATGGTTCAGGGACACTCTCGAAGATGCCGAGAGACATATTTCCCCAAGTGAAAGCAAGAGGTCGAATAGGTACCTAGCAGCCATGAGTACAATTGTACAATCTATGCCTGGATCATTTGAAGAAGCTGTAAAGCATCAAGTTTGGAAGGATGATATGCACGAAGAATATGAGTCCATTATGAAGAATGATGTTTGGGATGTGGTCCCGAGACCAGAGGACAAATCTGTTGTCACCTCGAAATGGCTCTTCCAGATCAAGCATGGAGTCGATGGTAGTGCTGAAAAGTAAGAGGCAAGATTTGTTTCCCGGGGCTTCTCTCAAAAAGAAGGCATAGATTATGATGATATATTGCACATGTCGCCCGCTATACCACCATCTGATCTATCATTGCCCTTGTTGCAACACAAGGATGGAGCCTCCATCAGATGGATGTGAAGACTACCTTTCTACATGGTTCAATAAAGGAAGAGGTTTATGTGGAATCACTTATATCAAATTCTCATCTTGAGCACTGCTCACTTCATAAATTCCGATCTCTAGATTCACTCGGTGTCTCTTTCCAAATGACCCTCAAGCCTTCATTTATAGCCTTCTCGTTGAGACTTCAACGGTCGAGATTAGATCTCCAATCAATGGCTAAGATTATAACTTGACTTGTGGTCCATGTTCTCTAGAAGATTCACACTTTGTTTTATTAATACCCTTTAATTATTTAATTTTCCTTAGTTTAAACTTTAGGGTCACATTAAAATAATTAATTATTTTAATAAAGCATATTCTAAGTGGAATTTTCAGAAACAATTTCTGGGTTCTTTGGAATACATATGCCTAAGCCTCTCCACAAATTTTGAGACTTGAGCACTTCTGATGCTACCTAAAATCAACACTCCCTCTTAGCGACGAAAATTCTCTAACAACATGCCTACTGCACATTGCTCTGACCCTGAAGCATACTCTGCACTGCTGATGTTTGACAAGTTGTCCACCAACCACTGTGTTGTTGTTGTAACTGGACTGCTGCCCTTGACACTACCACTGCTAATGCTACATCCCTACTACATCTCCCTCTCAAGTGCTACATCTACTATGCTGCTAGCACTACCACTGCTAACACTACATCTGCACTGCAACTCAGTTGTTGAGAGAAGCAACTGAAACCACCCAAAAACTGAACAAGCGTTCAGTGGATGCACCTTGGTGCTAAAGATATGACTATTGTTAGTCCAACACTACCCTCTAAAGCCATGCATTGTTGAAGCTACTGCACTGTGCCTCTACGCACTGTTGCCTTTTTTCTCTGCGCTGCTAAGATTCTAGCGTTGCTAACCACTGCATCTGTCGCTCCATCACTCCTTGGCTCCCACTGAAAACTCCACCATCCTGCTACTACTGATCATGGGCTCTCGTAGCAAGGTGATGATCCATGAGGTGGGTTCCTCCAGGATCCTGTCCAATTGAATTTCAAGGTGAACTACAGTTCCATGTCACCCCAGCTCCCTTCTGGAGATGCGTGGGCACTCATGGCATACTCATCCTCCTTGATCTTTGCGGCTACAACCTTTGGATCATGCTTCTCATCCTTGTCCTTTTTCTTCAAAGGACACTGTCATGCATAGTGGCCCATCTCGCCACATCTAAAACACTTCACCTTGGAGACGTCCCTCGTGCGTCTCGGTTGCCCTTGCTGCCCCTTCGATGTGAGGGTTGCATTCTCCTCCTCCTCTGGCTTCTTCGATCCGCTCTCACTGCTACTGTCAAGTTTACACTTGACCAAATATCTTCTCATCTCCTCCTCCTAAAGAGCTACCCACATCGCCTCCCAACTCGATAGTGTCGCCCTGCCCAAGATACTTTGGAAAAAAACTTGCCACTCCTCAATGACTGTGTTAAGGGCTCGTCTCACCATAGTTGTAGCAGATGGGGTAGATCCCACGGTCGCTAACTCATCACGGATATCCTAAAGTCTCGTTAGGAATGGAACAATGTGCTACCCCTTCTACATCTGGATCATCTAAAGCTTCTACTCCAAGTACATCTTCTGCTACTCAGAAGTTCCTTCGTATAGCACCGACAAGGCCTACCATATCTCCCTCATTGTGTTATTGCGAGCTATATGAGAGACTATATGATCCTTGACACCATCAAGGATAAGTCTCTTACCCTTTGCCATATCGGACTTGTACTTTTTATTCTGATCCAGATCTGTAGGCACAGCAACCACGTTGTCTACGAACGCGTTGAGATCATACTCGTCCGGAAGGAATCTGATTCTTTCCTTCCAGATCACGTAGTTGGAGGATCCCTCCAACCGATCCTGATCTCTAAGTCTGTGAGGTACCATCTCAGCCGAAAACTGTCGAACTGCTCCCTCTTTCTCCCTACTGCATAGCTTCTAGACTAGCTTACGCACTCCCTGATGGAATTGGTAAGTATGTTGCTCCTCTGTTGCCCAGTAAACGAGAAAAACTGAATTCCTCGGCAAGGAACTCAATGTGGAAGAATTCCCTCACTATGTGCTCTTCTTCTTCGCCTGACAATTCTCTTCCCAACAACTTCTTGCAGAAAAATTGCGTCCCTCTGGCTCTACGTGAAGGCTCTGTGCTGCTCCCTCTGCCTTGGCAAGATCTTGATCTGGAAGACTTACCTCTCTGTCAACTCACTCAGAGAGAGACCACCTCAAAAATTCAACCCCTCTTGCTAGAACTGTGCAATCCCTCTAGGGATTCGATCTGCTGCTGCTGCAGCAATTCGGCCTTCGCTTCAATGCTAGATCTGCTCTTCCTGTTTCACAATCAACGATCTGATTCCATGTGAAAATTCCTATATCTGAATGATCTCTATAATTCTACTGCAACGAGTTGAATTTACTTCTATTTGTAAATTACATTACAGAATTATTTCAGATTTCTTCATGAAATATTGAAGCAATTTACTGAAACAGCATACACTTTATTAATTATGATTCTGAAACAAGGAAACTGAGCAAAGAAAAATATACACATAGAACACCGTTATTTTTGCACGAAAGTCCCCGGAAAAACCCAATGCGGGAAAACCAGTGCAGCAGATCTGAGGGTTTCATTTTATTAAGCAATAGCAAATTCTGAATACATCTCAGAATACCTCCAAGGTTATTCAGTTACGGAGAGAGAAATACTGGCAGAAAGATTGTGAGTTTTACCTCACCCAATCACTAGAAACTCTGACTAATCCGGACACTAGATGAGATGCCCTTGGAGGTCCCTGCGTTGCCTCTGCATAGGAACTGCGTCACCCCCTCTTGGCATTGTGTCACCCAAGAAATAGATCGATCTGCCTCCCGGTCTCACACCCTATCTCCCGGCTTCTGAAACTTATCCCACAACAAAATCTTGGAAACCCTATTGGCCCTCTGTGTTGCCTCTATGTGAGAGCTACTGGATCTCTCTCTGCCTCTCTCTGTTGATGCTTCTCTAATTGAGAAAATCACTCTCTCCGGAAGCTATCGCTTCCCCTCACTGTGCTGGAATCACTTAGATCAAATTCTCGTTTTGAGCACTGCTCACTTCAGAAATTTCGATCTCTAGATTCACTCGGTGTCTTTCCAAATGACCCTCAAGCCTTCCTTTATAGCCTTTTCGTTGAGACTTCAATGGCCAAGATTAGATCTCTAACCAACGGCTAAGATTATAACTTGACTTGATCCATGTTCTCTAGAAGATTCACACTCTGTTTTATTAATACCCTTTAATTATTTAATTTTCCGAAGTTTAAACTTTAGGGTCACATTAAAATAATTAATTATTTAAATAAAAGACATTCCGAGTGGAATTTTCACAAACGATTTTTGGGTTCTTAGGAATACATGTGCATAAGCCTCTCCACAAATTTTGGGACTTAAAGCACTTCCGATGCTACCAAAAATCAACAATGTGAATATTGCTAGACAATAGATTTCCCACCATCCGAGTTGAGTTTTGCAGCTGCAAAAAAAAAAAAAGGTATTGGTTTTGTACTCAACACAGTGCCACTGCAACAAGTTTCTTTGGTGTTGATGAGTCATTCTTTGAAACGGCGATGCATGGAACACCCTCCTTAGGATTTATATCAGTTGTATTATTAGTCATGAGACGACCCGTTCTTGGTTGCCAGCACTGTGGATAAACACTTACAGTTGCCTTGCAACTGGGATTCTGCTCACTGTTGTTCCATAATTTATTCATTGCATTAGATCCAAGAGCTAGTAATCCGACTCCATTATTTGTGTATAGAAGCCGCAAAACCATGCTTGCAGGCTCTGTTGCACTCTCTAGTAATGTTATACATCGACATTGTATGGAATCAGTAATTCGATTCAGCCTGGTTATTCGACTTCCCATCGTAACCACAGCCTAACATTGTCACTACTATTGCAAGTCACAATGGCACCGACCACAACGTGAGCATTTTTGCGTAAGTCGTGGATTGTAGCAACCAGTGAACCTCTGCAACGAAAGTTTGTGCCTATCATACTACTCCAAAATCTTGGAAAGTCCAGTGAGATTCACCTAATATTATAGGAAGAATTTGTGATTGGATTCGAATGCCCAGAAGAATTGAATAGCTAGAAAATTTGGTCAAACAGTGGAAGAACGCATCGCAGCAAAAGTGTGGTCAGCTCTGGTGGTCGGCTTTGGTGAATAGCATATGCGTTGTGGGCTCTCTTTGAATCTGTTGATTGAAAGTTGGGCAATCCATAGGGAACATCGTGTGACGTTTCCTTTTTCTTATGTTTTAATGGTGGGTTGACCGTTGTTTCGATCTCTAACCAATAGAGACAGTGCAGAAACCCTAACAAGTGGCAGACACCCATCAGCTACCAAAAAGTGATCAAGTCAGAAAAGTTGAGGTTGATCCCCATCATGTGCCCATTTCAGGAGCAGATTTGCATGCGCAAGTAGAAATTCAGCTTGCACTTCCTAAGCCAATCATCAGACCTTGGGAAGAGCTTGTCAGTAACAAGCACAAAACAGGTCTTGGAAATGATAAGGAGGCATCCTTTCATATTCCAGATTACTCAAAGACCATCAAATTTCAGATTGTTGGATTTCTTCATGACAACTCACCTTCACCTGTTCCAGATTCTTCTCCTCCACAGTCGCAGCCAAAAGTTGTCAAATGCCAACATTGTGACCGAGTTGGTCGTGTGAAAGATCATTGTTTTGATCTTCACCCGTGCAAGCATTGTGGTCAGCACACTAATTCTTCACACAGATGCTTCAAAAACAAACATCCTCCAAGAACAAAGATTCACCTTGGATGAATTGTTTCTTGGCAATGATCTTCAACAACCAAGAAGATATTTCAATCATATGTCAAAATTTCTTCTAGAGTATTGAAAAGTCTTGCAATTGAGTTCTCTTCATCTTCTGACCTTGTATTTGACAAGGGGGGAAGTGATGGTCATATACAAGTTTCAAAGATGCATCAAGCGAGACTGAGCCACAACTTGAACCTGTTGCCTGAGCCTACAACCAAAGACAGCCATACCCAGATTCAGAGTTGTAGCAAGAGACACAAAAGCCCTTGAACATTCCTATGGTTGGTGGCCTTCCTTAAACCACTATAGGTTGTAGACCTCCCTTTTCTAAGTTGAAGGTCTCCCTCTTAAAAACATTAAGGGGCACTTCCTCTAGCAGAAGAAATCAGCTTCTTGCCAGATTTGGAAGAGCTCTAGGAACTACACTAAGCGTTCTAATGTTGGTGGTCATCCTTAAACCACCACTAGTTGAGACCTCGAGTTCTCCCACCTTATGCCATCATCTTAGAAAGCACATTACGCCTATTGTTATCATGTATTATTGTATTTTGTATTATAGCTCTTCTTGGACCCGTATATACCCCTTCGGATTAAGGGGGGAATGTTGGACATCTAATCCGCTAAGGGTTGGTGTGAAATGTAAACAGTCAAAGGGAGTCAGAGACCACTTTGCATATGGAAACAAGGGGTAATTAGAATGTATTATAAATGTATATCGCTTGTGAATAAAGGTAACTCACGATTCATCCTACTCTTGTTGTCCACTATTCTTGTGTGTCTAACAAATCTTAATCTATCTTTCTCCAAAATGACCATAACTATGAAATAAACATGGACCCAAGAGCAGTCTTGACCTCCCTCAACCTCTTAAACATGATAAATGAGGAGGAAAACAACGTATCTACAATTGTCAACAATGATAGATGTGTGTACTCTTACAGAGTGTGAGGGCAATGTTGAGATTTTGTATAGTTGGTGTAGCATCGGGTGTGCTCTAGCCCTGAAATTTTGTGGAGGGACTAAGACACACTTGAACTCCAAAACCCAGAAAGTGTTTTGAGAAACTTCAGTTGGTGTTCAAGTTATTCAAATAATTAATTATTTTAATGGATTTCCTAAGTCTAAACTTCGGAAAATTAAATAATTAAAGTGAATTAATTAACACATGTGCTGAAATGTTCTAAAAGACACGGATCAAGCAGTCTTTTAATCTCAGCCGTTGATGAATGTTTTAATCTTGGTTGTTGATGAGATGAATGAAAAAGTATAGGAGAAAGGCTTGAGGGTCAGTTGGAGACACACACACAATTGCAGAGCTGAGAAAAAGATCTGGAATTCTAGGGCAAGGTTTGCTAAGAATTTCCGGAGGAATTTTCTACAACGAGGGGTAGTATTGGCTGAAGGGATGATCTGATCCCGGAGCCAAGAGTCAGTAAGAGGCAGAGGAGCAGCAAACAAGGTCAACGCAAAGAAGTAGAGAGCAGCGACAGCAGCTACGCAGCTGATGCGCAGCCCCTACGCAGGTGCTACACAGGACAGCGCAAAGGCTCCAAAGGGCTTCAGAAATAATGCAGAGGGTCTCCAAGGCCAGTGTAAGGCCTGGGTCACCCTCTCCAGGGTTACGCAATCCCTCTTTGGGCAACGCAATGGCATTCTGGGGCTAGCAGGGCCGACACTGGGGCTTCAGGGGCAGCGCTGGCATTTCTAGGGCTAGATCTGGGCTGAGTCTTGTAAATCCCATTTGAGGATGTGGATCAGTAAGATATTTGGTCCTAGAACAACAGGTTAGCTGCAGATTTGATTTCTTTTATTCTCTATAGTGTTTTCCAGATCTGGAACCCAGATTTACTATACTCGGAATCTACTTAATAAAATAAACCATCATAACTGTTGCACCGGTTTTTTTGCTTTGGGTTTTTCTAGGGACTTATGTCCAAAATTCCTTGTGTCACTTTGTTGAATGACCGCAGTATTCAGTAAATGATCTGCATGTGTAGACTATTAGTTGTGTTTACTTTGATGTTTTCTGAATCTAATTTCTGAAAATAACTTGTATAATCTAAATCAAGTAGCAGAAGTAAACCATGATACTGCAGGAGAATTTTCACATGGTATAAAAGCGATAGCAGATCAAGCTGAATCTCCAACAACCAGCGGAAAAAATATTTGTTCTGCAGGGTGGCAGAAGGAGCAGATCCGGAAAGGGCAACTTGACAGCAGAAGAACGCAGATCCAGGAAAGGACAGCGTTGAAGTTGCAGAAGGCCATCAAGCTTACGCAGAGCCTTCCCAAGCTAGCGTAAGGACTGCATCACCTAGTGTGGGGTTACGGAGTCCACTTTTGAGCAGCGTTGAGGCTACATTGGGCCAGTCAATGAGACGCAGTCCAGTCATTTCTTTAGTTGCAGAAAAGTTTTGCCAAGATCAAGAAGCAATGCTTCAGATCTTAAGCAGTGCTGGTGTGTTGGAGATTCTGCAAGTGCAAAATTGTGCCTAGCTAAGTCAACAAAGGCAGGAGGAAGACAGCTAGTAGATTTGAGCCAAACAGATCTGAGATTCGATCAGGAGGATCAGAGAGTACTGTTCGATTGTGTTTGGGTGAAAGATTTCCAGAAGGGAAATCAGTGTTCAGCAGAAGCAGTTACTAGAGGGTTTCTAGTCACCAAGAAACCTAGGTCCAGAGTTTCTGTAGCCACAGAAAGAGGGAGAAGAAGTACTAGTTCTGTCAAATCTGATCAAGATGGCGCGATATGGACTGAGAGATCAGGATAGGCTGGACGGCATGTCCAACTATGTTATCTGGAAGGCCAGAATCCTGTCAGTTCTGGATGAGTATGGTCTAAAAGATCATGCAGAGAAGGTTCTTGTTGTACCAAACGATGCAAATCCTCTAAAGAAGTACGAATAAAATCAAGAGCGGAGTAAGCGTTTGATCATAGACGGAGTCAAGGACCACGTTATACCTCATATTGTTTGAAAGACTACAGCAAATGACATGTGGGTAGCCTTGGACACGATGTACCAAGGAGGCTCTGTCCAACGAAGAATGCTTCTGGAGAACCATATGCGGTTGTTCCAAATGATGAAGGGTGAAGAGATAGATCCATTCCTCTTCAGGCTTCAAGCTATCCGAGATCAACTGATTGTCATAGGTGCTACTCCAGATGAGGCGCTCTTAGTGAGGACTGCCCTGAATGCAGTCTCCGAGGAATGGGAAACATTTGTCTAGAGTATAATGGGAAGAGCAGCGTTACCTTCCTGGGCAAACATGTAGACTATTCTTCACCAAGAGGAGATCAAGAGGATCACCAAAAAGCAGAATATCAGTGGTGGAAGCAGAAAAGCCATAGTAAAATAGGAGGACGATGATGCGGCCCTTGCATCAAAGGAAAAGAAGCAGCAAGGGGAGATGAAGAAGGACCTTTCCAAAGTCCGGTGCTTTAACTGTGGTGATCTTGGACACTTCGCCAGCACTTGTCCTAAGAAGAAGGACAAAGGATCTTTGGATTCCAAGGCTGCAGCAGCAAAGGATGATGGCTTTGATGATGATGCAGCCATGAGTGCTCATGCACCTCGAGAGAAGAGGTGGGGTGACATGGATCTGTGGAGCATCTACAGACAGTGGCAGGATCCTTGAGTCAGCCCTACTCTTGGATCACATACAAGCTATGGGAGCCTTAAGACGGTAGCAGGATAAGTCGGAAGATGGTTGCAGAAGGTCATAATGAAGCAGAAGGGAGAGCTAAAGAGTTGAAGAGGGAGCAGCGTAATGCAAAGGCAGCAGCAGCATGGAGGCAGCAGCGCAAAGGGGTTGATGGGACTTCAGCAGCACAGAGAGGTTGTGCTCATGCAGTGCAGTGTTGCAGCATAACAGTGCCTTTGGGAGGACAGTGTAAATCAACATCCAGGGAGCTTCAATGATGGAAGGCAGCTTGACTTATCTGTCAAACAATTGGGCAGGAGTCCTTCAGTTGCTTACTTCTCTGCAACTGAGTTGCAATGTAGCAGTTAGCAATGGTAGTGCTATGGGCAGCATGATGCAGCAATTTGAGAGGGAGCTGCAGTACAGATGTGGTAGTGTCAGTGGCAGTGGCATGGGCAGTAGTACAGAAAGCAACAGTGCAGTGGATGGAGGGCAGCACGCCAAGCATCAACAGCACAAAACCAATAGCAAGATCTTGCAATGCATGGTGCGAATGCATTTCTAGAGCACACTCCATGCTAAGAGGGAGTGTTGAGATTTTGTATAGTTGGTGTAGCATCGGGTGTGCTCTAGCCCTGAAATTTTGTGGATGGGCTAAGACACACTTGAACTCCAAAACCTAGAAAGTGTTTTGAGAAACTTCAGTTGGTGTTCAAGTTATTCAAATAATTAATTATTTTAATGGATTTCCTAAGTCTAAACTTCGAAAAATTAAATAATTAAAGTGAATTAATTAACACATGTGTTGAAATGCTCTAAAAGACATGGATCAAGCAGTCTTTTAATCTCAGCCGTTGATGAATGTTTTAATCTCGGTCGTTGATGAGATGAATGAAAAAGTACAAGAGAAAGGCTTGAGGGTCAGTTGGAGACACACACACAGTTGCAGAGCTGAGAAATAGATCTGGAATTCTAGGGCAAGGTTTGCTAAGAATTTCCGGAGGAATTTTCTACAGCGAAGGGTAGTATTGGCTAAGGAGATGATTTGATCTCGAAGCCAAGAATCAGTAAGAGGCAGAGGAGCAGCAAACAAGGTCAGCCATGATGATTTAATAGGCTCTAGCATTATATCCAACTCCTTTTCCTTAACCAACAATTTTGTTCTAAGCTTCTCTAAACTAGGGGGCACATATCTCGTAGAAGCCCCTTGAGCTAGAGCTTGATACATCTCAATAAACAAAGGTAACCATGCAACATTAAATGAGATGAAGTTGAAATAGAAAAAACCCAATGGTAAGATCAATCTCATCTCACCTTTCTCCATGTAATATGTTGTCCATTAGACCAACTACCTTCTTTTTCAATGCTTAAGAGGCACTATTACTACCAAATGGATAATTGCTAGATGATTTCCTCAGGGAATGGAAGAGGATCCACATTCTTGGTTTGACGACATGTTGTTGCGACCATCCCCAAGCCAACATGGCCTCTCTTTCCAATTCTTTCCATTTGGATGCACTCACTCTTGGACATACTCCAATTCCACAAGGTGTAGCTAACAAATGGCCCTCAACTTGGAAGCAAGTGCTCTTAAATTTATTGTGGAAAAAATTACATCTTCAAAGAACATTCCCTCCCCCATTTAATTTGGCCCAAGTTCCTTATGTTGAAATGTCCTCTTCTAATTAATTACCTGAGGACAAAGTAGCCTAGCCAACCTCGTAGGCTATAGTCAATTATAAAGGGAGGAACCCATTATTCAATGTTTAAGGGTAACATTGGGTAAATTGGGGTAATTGGAAGAAAACTTGTGGAACAAACCAAAATTGGGGCTAAGTGGAGGGAAACTTGTTAGCCCTTCAAATTAAATTTAGGAAACGAGACCCCAAAAGGAATCTGTAAAAAAGAGAGAGAATCATTCCTCTCATCATGGATTGTCAACCTTTCTAATTTGTGAGTTGAGGCTCTGAGGGTTTTAAGACCCCTTTTTCCCTTGGTTGGTTTTAGTGGTGAAAGGTCCCACCCTAGGCAATCCCTTCTCTCTCTCTAATTTGTTTGGCTAATATTTTTGAAGCACCCTTCATTTGATTTTGGCCAGCAAGGAAGGGTCTCTTAGGAGCAATTTGGTACATCAAAGACATTTTAGGGTAGTCAAACCCTTGTTCTGAGCCGCAAGCAATTCTTGGTTGCAGTGCAAACCTGTTAAGGTCAATTTAGGGCAGTGGTGGAGCAATACTTAGGCACGGAAATTTGGTTGAGGTAGTTTTAGAGCAACGAAGTCTACCTGGGCTCCTTTATGGCTACAGATCAATCCAAAGAAGAAATCTAGGCAGCGGCTTGTCCCTAAGGGAATTTTTGAAAGTTAACTTGTGGCAGCGTAACACCTTGAACCTGAATCTGAGCTAGGGAACTTCCCCCTCTTTAAAACTAGATCTGTGGGGAGCATTTTGGAGCCAACAAAGGTGTTGTCTATTGTTCTAGGAGATTAAACCTTTCTGATTCTCTTCCACTCTGACGACGTATGGCTCTTGAAGTAGCAACAAGGGTGATTGGTTCACATTAGGGAAAAACTCATCATCCAACACCATTGGCCCATCAGCAATCACCAAAGTCACATGACACGAGGACACGAGACACGGAGGACACGTAAATACGAGTATTCGACACGAGACACCATGACCTCGAAAACAGGACACGAGGGACACATTTTATTTATATTTAAAATATATATATATATATATATATATATATATATATATATATATATATATAATAAATTAATAATTTATAAATTAATATTAACAAATTAGTAAATTACAATTATACAACTTACAACTTACAAGGCTACAAGCACATAAGAAATACTAAATAGTCATTAAAACCATAAGTTATAGCAATAGTCATTAGTCAATGAGTAAATGACTCATGAGTCATTAAAATTTAAAAATTAAAACCATAACAATAACTTGAAATAAATTTAAAAATTAAAACAATAACAGTAACGGGAACTTGGAATGCAGGAAGGTAGCAGCAGCAACGGGAACTTGGAATGCAGCCAGCGGGCAATGGAAACTTGGCACGGAGGCACCAGCAGCAAACTAAGGCACTCAACCACACCCACGACACTCAACCACACCCACGACAGGCACACCAGCAGTAGCAAACAAATGCACGAAGGTTCAAGGCAGCAGCAACCACAGCGAACAGAAATGAAAAACTAACGAATTTTTTGTCATTTTTGTAATTTTTAGTGGAAAACATGTCCAAATGCGGGGAATACGTTAGGGCAAGTATTCCAAACCTAGGACACGAGTATTCTATCCAAGGACATGAATGCAAAAACGGAGAGTACGTATTCAGTTTCGGAGGACATGACCAAAAACGTATTGGACACGTTTTAGGTCGTATTTCGTGTCCGACACGTGAAATACGAGACACGTGACCCTGGAGGACGTGTCCTGTGACTTAGGCAATCACTTACATGTGGTAGCAGATAGCGTGGAGGCCATTATGGTAAGGATCTTCTTTGGCGTAATTGGCTTAAGGTAGTTTTGGGTAATGCCCTAATCTAGGACGAGTCAATGTGGCAGCATACCCCTCTTGAAGTCTAATTTTGAACACAAGAGGACTACTTGATAACAAAGGGTCGTTGGACAATGGCAACACATTCTATGACCCTGTTTCATAAGGAATTTGTGGCAGTGTATTGGAAATGGAACTCGATCTAAGCACCAGACCATCTCTGTGCAGTCCTATGGCATCACAAAGACAACAAGAAACGGAAGCTATGACGGCTGCTTACAAGGTCGGATTTAGGGTATTAGGTAGTAGGGTTTGGTTGATGTAATAGCCATTGTTATGTATCTAAATTGTTTTGGGAGGACTATGAATCTAAACTGCTTATGTACTACTGAATTGATTCATGGAAACAAACTATTGAATACATGATTATTCTATTTTATTGCATTTTGATATTGCCTTTGATCGCCAAATTGAAGTAAGTATATTGTTATAATATAAAACTTTTTTAAGTGCTCCTTTCTAACCTTAAGGGAAATTTTACCCAGAGGGATATTATGTATGTCTTCTAAAATGCTTCCACAACGGATAACTTTTCCCGTAAGCCTATTGTCTTACTCAAATAGTGTTGTTCCAACATTCGAAGTTGTTGTTGCAACCCCACTTCTAGGAGATGGAACACTAGCAAACCCTAAAGAAAATGTAGGAGGGAGGGAAACATCAATGGGGTGGTCCTCTCTTTCTTTTGGCTTTCCAGCTACTCTTCAAGATTGAGCAACGATTTCTATGAATTGAGGAAGAAAAATGACTATTATAGGAAAAAAATTGATGATTGGTCGACAAATCCACTTTCCCAACACTTGGAATCCCTTCTATCAATGCATAATAACCCCCAGTTACACTCCAACCTGTTGAGTTAAACGATCATAAATGAAAGGGAAAACATGTTGCATGCATTGCATGCCTTTTTTACAAGGGGCACATGTCCAAGTTTTATGCCAAATGAGGGCATGTGCCTGACATGTGCCAAGAACTTGTCGGACATGTGCCCTCATGTATCCCTATCCAACACAGGATATGGGACATGAGCCCTGTTTGACATGTCTTGTTACTTAGGCACCATCTTTATCAATGCTCAATTCATTGTAGTCATCATTCATCACCATAACACCAATAGCCTATCTTATCCTCAACAAGCCCCATAACGTGAGGAAATAGCTACCAAATCTAGTCTTTGCAATCTTCGGTAGCTACAACCTAGAGTGAGTATCATAAAAGTAACAAATTATTATATGCATAGTGACAAATTTGATGAGCTTCCTTTCCTCTCTTGTGCAAACCATTAATCCATCCATAGTCTTTATGCTTGACGATTTCAAGCATCAAAAGTTTGAATGTGTGCACGAAACACCTAGAACAAAAGATGTGAGGATGCACTTGCCTACCCCCTTGAAATTTGTTGCAATATCAGTGATTACTTTGAATCACATTAGAACGACCAACACCATTGGTTTTTGATAAGAGCTTTAATAAGATAAGATAATTTTATTAACATACGAATCACCACAAAAGTAGATCAATGGACTAAAGAATACAACTAGTATGAATACAATGGGGGGAGTGCAAGTGCAATTCCTAGAAAAGCCAAAAATAATATAAATAAAGAATCTTGCAGTAGTACAATCTCAAAACACATGTATATAACCGTGACAAAGGTATGGTGATACAAAATACTAAATGAGTTTGTCCAAGACCAGAAAAGTGACAACTAGAGAGCCACTCAAGAGAGAGAGTGTGTGTGAGAGAGAGAAAGAGATTTGACAATGAAGCCAATGATGTCAAGGTATCCTAGATCTATCAGTTGATGGCAAAGGGAGCGAAACAGGAACTATCTCATTGTTGGAGTCCTCTAGCACCATCAGCAAGTACGGCTATATCATCCTTGGGGAGTGTCATAGTAGGAGATTGTTGATGTTTCGTAGCATCAAGAGGTATTCTCACACATGCCATTGCTGGCGGGCATGTGAGAATTATTAGTTTTTGTAGCATTAGAGGTGTTCTAGTCTTGAAACTTTGTGGAGAGGCTAAAACACACGAGTTTTGCATAGCCCATAAATTGTTTCTGGAAATTCCACCTAGAAGTGTCTCAATTAGATTATTAACCTATTTTTAAATATTTCCTAAGTCTAAACCTAGGAAAAGTGGTTAATTAATCAATATTAATTGAGAAAGGTGTGTAGAAACTCACACGGATCGATCCGGAAATAATCTCATCCATCGAATATGATTTAATCTTGGCCCTTGAATCCTAACTAGAGATTATAAGAAGAGGTCAATGGGTAGATGGAGGACACACCAGTGCAGAAACTCAGTTGCCCACGCAACTCAATTTTCCCAGTAGCAGAGATCCAACAGAGGAGATTGAGCCAAAGGGTGAGTAGCAAGTGGTAGCGGAGGTGAGCATCATTTCCGGAGGAAGACTTCCAGAGGGTCTGCACAAGGACTGCGCATGCATAGCAATAGAACAATCCGATCTAGCTGGAGGAGCTGGTGATTCAGCAACTGGAGGTCGTGATTTTGATCTGATGAGCCAGTGAGTCAGTTCCAGAATAAGAGAGAGATATGTGAAAATTTAGTCAACTCAGGAATCCTACTGCAGCAACTGATGGAAGGTCTTCTATTTGTTATTTACTTAACAAATTATTCACTGTGTTCTATAAGAAAATATCGGAATCCACTCACTACAGCCTACACAAATTAACTGCGAAAGAATTATAAGTATGGAAATAAATCTGAACAAACATAGATCACACAACCATTTGATACAGTTATTTTTCGACTAATGTCCTCGGAAAAACCCAATGCGGGAAACCGGTGCAACAGATCTGAGGGTTTATATATTATGCAATAAATGTTTCTGAATACAAATTAGATGCCTTTCTAGTTATCCTCGCAGAGCATCTAATTGACAAGAAAGTTGGTGAGATTACCTCACACTCTAACACTAGAAGCTCCACTTGGCCAAAACCCCAGATGGCAAGCCCCTCACCGCCTCTGCGCAGTCTCTACGTCACTCTATGTGGGGACTATGTGGCTTCTGCGTTCTGACACTTCTGCCGAATGGATCTATCATCTGACCCTCTCGCCCTTTCCGGACTCACACCCCGACTCTCCAGCACTGGATATGACTGATCCTCAGCTAATCAACGATCTTCCTCAAGATTGCAGCGCTTCCTCTGCGTGGCACTGCGCTGTCTCTACATAGCTCTGCGCTGTGACTATGTGGTTGCTACGTTGCCTCTGTTGGTGTTGCTTTCTGTCTCCTCTGCTTTGTATTTTTCAGCTCAGGAAACCTTTCCACCGGATCTATTACCCCTCTCTGTAAAAGATCTCTCAATCCAATTATCTTTTTGGGCACTTCTCACTAAACAAATTGATCTCTGATCTCTGCCTTATGTCTCCAAATGTGTTTTCCAAATGACCCTTCAAGCCAATCTTATAGTCTTCTCGTTGAGACTTCAACGGCCCAGATTAGATCTCTAATCAATGGCTAAGATTAACTTTTGACTTGATCCACTTATTCTAGATCATTCTCACTCATATTCTATTAATTCACTTTAATTATTTTATTTTCCTAAGTTTAGACTTAGGGTCCCTTTAAACTTAATTAATTATTTCTATAGAATACAATCCGAGTGGAATTTCACCAAACGAATTATGGGTTATCTGGAATACATGTGTCTAAGCCTCTCCACAAAATTTGAGACTTGGAGCACATCTGATGCAACCCCAAATCAACACTCCCTCTTAGCGAGGAATGTGTTGTAACAATATGCCCTACTGCATACTGTTATGACCCTGAAGCATCTCCCTCTGCGATGTTGATGCTTGACATGCTATCCACCAACTCTGCGCAAATGTTGTATCTATATTGTTGTTGACACTGTGCCACTATCAACACTGCATCCGTACTGCAACTTCCTCTGAATTATCCATCTGTGTTGTTGTTGACTCTGCCACTGCCGACTGCTACTGCACTGCAACACAGTTGTTTTCTACAACTGAAAAACATCCAAAATTGGACAAATATACTGCATCCTAGTGATGAAGATCTGACTACTGCTAGCTTCTGCGTTGACTCTCTGAAGTTGTTGCGCTACTGTTGCTCTGCAGTGCGTCCCTCTGTGTTGTTGCAACATTGCTCACACTATGGCGCTGCTAACCACTATGTTGTCACTTCAACACTCCTCTGCACCAATTGGCACTAGTCCATCCTGCTACTTCTGATTTGGGCTCCTATAGCAAGGTGATGATCCAAGAGGTGGACTCCTCAAGGATCGTGCCCAACTTGTAGATATCTGGGTCTACAACTCCAAATCAGCCCACCTCCCTCCTAGAGATATATGAACAATCATAGCAAACTCCTCCTCTATCTTCGTTGGTCTGGCCTGAGGATCAGGCTTCTCATTCTTGTCCTTCTTTCTGAAAGGACACTGTGTGGCGTAATGTCCCATCTCGCCACATTGGAAGAATTTGATCTTTGATAGATCCTTCTTCCACCTGTGTTGCCCTTCTTGTCCCTTTGATGCAAGGGTTGCATTCTCATCCTTCTCCTTCTTGACCTCGAACCACTGCTACTGCTACTCTCAAGTTGACACTTGAGTAAATCTCTCCTCATCTCTTCTTGCTGAAGAGCTTCCCACATCGCTTCCCAGCCCGGAAAATTCTCTCTGCCCAGGATGCTCTAGACAAAGACTTGATAGTCTTTGGACACGGAATTTAAGGCATGGAAAATTCTCTCTACCCTGTTGATCTCGGTTTTCCTGAAGTCTAGACAGGAAAGGATCAATGCGTTCTCCTTTCTGCATCCTGGTGGTCTGCATTTTCTCCTCCAAAAACATCTTCCACTGCTCGGAAGACCCCTGATATAGCGTTGCCAACGCATCCCACATCTCCTTGGTTGTCCTTTTGCCAGAGATGTGTGAAAACCCCTGCTACTCTCTTTCCCTCCCTCAAACTGCCCCCTCACTGAAAACTACGAACTGGGGAATTCGAACTGCCTTGCTCACAACCTGTAAATTGTCTCTTCTCCAAGCCCCTTCGACTTGCTCTTATAATCTCTCAGTTGAGCATCAACAGCCAAGATCTAATCATGATCGATGACTCAAATCATCTTAGACTCCGTCAAATCACTTTTCCAGAAGTCTCTAGAGAAAAATCTTTTTCCTCAATTAAAATTTAATACCCATTAATTAATCAATTTTCTTAAGTTAATTGTTAGACATAGGAACTTTTTAATTATTGATCAATTAATTTAATTGAGAGGTTTCTAAGTGTTTTCTCTCGAAACCTTTTCTAGGTTTTGGGGATCTCGTGTTCCTTAGCCTCTCTGACACCTTAGGGACTAGAACACTTGTATGATGCTACCGTATACATTAAAAATGAATATATCTTGTCTTCCCCTACGAATTTCTAGTACCGTATATTGTGTATATGTGTGTGTGGACACAGGCAGGCATGGTGGAGAGGGATGGAGACAATTTAAGACTGATTTGTTCAAATGCCATTTCCTAAATCCATTTATGACAGAAAATCAAATTCCAAGCAAAAAACAATTGCTAAATAATACGAAGAAGACATTACAACAATAAAAAGGAAAAACAAAATAATAAATACTATAGAAAACTAAAATGAATTACAAAACAAGGTTAGAGATAACATACAGCCCAGTTAAATGTTCCATCCTTTGGCACGATCACTTCTAATTCACATCTGTGAGGAATGTAAGGAACAAATATATTATCATTGTGAAGGATACGTTGAAGCGCTCTTCCAGCTATGTCTCTCACCTTGTCAATTTTTTCTACTGCTTGTTTTGCAATGGCACCTATCAATCGTGCAGCTAGATTTGAATCAAATAGAGAGTTTTCCTTTTGTGTATCACTCATAAAGCCCTCATCTAAAGTATATTCTTGTCTCATCTTTATTCCATTGCCGGTAAATACAGTGAGACTTCGACAAATAATGTAGGTACATTTTTCAAGAGCTTCCATTGCAGCTTCCCGTACCCAAGAGCCCACATCACCTCTGTTGTCAACCGAATAGTCTTCAAGAGCTTTAAATAAACAGTCCACAACAGCATTCTTTATGACATCTAACAGAGACTTTTCACTAGCTGGGACACTCAGAGTGGAGTCTATACATGCACCAGTCAACGTTTCACAAACTGTTGCTAGTCCACGAACAGCATTAACACGTGTTTCAGCATCTCGATCATCAGGATTTTCCTGGGACCATACAGAAACAAATATAACAGCAGCGGCATATTCATCACCTAAAAATATAAACAAGCCAACCCTCTACTGCAGAAATAATACAAATAAACATTAATTTTCACATCACATAATCTTACCGGGACAAGGCAAGCAGCACACAATGTCTTCAATATGATCCTCCAATCTGCAATTAAAAACTCATATGGCAAGACACTTAGTGCTAATGCCGATCCTCGTTTTGCTGCTACATTAGGATCACTTCTCAAAACTTGTAAATATTTTGATGTTATGTCTTTGACAAGGAAAGCATCTGCCGAAATAAGATAGGTACGGACAAACTGCTTTAGAGATTGGACGGCACAAACCTACACAAAGACATGACAGGGTCATCAAATTGAACAAATCACCTAAAAATCAGTAAACCATTAGAATACAAATAGAGACTGTTTCCTGACAAACTCATCAATTCAGGCCTACACATCAATGCCACCAGTTCTTTCAAAACATCCCATAAAAACAATAAAGCTAGAAATGGCATCCCTGTTGCATCCACATTTACTTTACTGCTACTGGTTGCCAAATTTAAACAACATGCAGACTGGTATTCTCAATACCTGAATTTGTGCATTGGGATGCCTCAAGTTATCATTCAAAGTATCCAGTAAAATCTTCCGTGTCTTTGGGGATAAAGGTATGTGTGAAATTGAGGTACATTCAATAAGTCTTGAAACAGATGAACGCATAATTTCCCCACCTTTCCCGCGATATAGACGAGCTTTCTCAATTGCTGGTACTATGCCAGCAATAGCTTTCTCTTTATCTGAAGAGAAAAAACAATATACCAGCCGCATCAATCCAATGGCAAAATAAAAAGGATATAAAGTATGTCTAACATATTTCTAAACTATAACAGCAAGTCAATATTAACTATTGATTAAGACAGACTAACCAAACATTTTGAACTGTTGGAACATTGCCACAGATATATAATTATAAATCACATAGTCATCTCTACCATTCTAAATTTGTAATACTCTTGTTTTTCTATCTTCACATACCTAGCTTTCTCCCAAAATCACTCACTCTTTCAATCATGCATATTGACAAATCAGGCTAATATTATCCAATTATTTTATTCCATGAGTCCTAATTTCCTGATGCTGAACATATTTGGAACGCAAGACACCCAGCAATTTTCCTGTGAAATGTGCACCATATTTTGAAGCATGGGAGTCTAATCATTTAAGCTTTAAAACTAGTTATTACACATGTTATGTTAATTTTTACTTGGGCAGGACTAGTATAAGGTGAACCTTGCTTCAATCAATAAAGGATTTACCATGTAAAGAACCTCACTTGGCCAGCTTGTCCAGATTGGCCAAGATCAATAAAGATATCTTTGCAGCTGGTTTTCCCGGTAAAGGATTTCCAGGGTAAATCTCTTTAGCCTGTTTTCTTTGTGCTTGTTTTGCTTCTCCCATTATGCTCAGTTTGTTTTATATGGGAACAGAGCATAGCAGACCTGGACTCTCCCATGACAGTGATCGACTGTTGTGTGCCATAAAGGGAGTGTTTTGGATGAACTCCAAAGCTGGAAAAGGATGGATCTGTTTGTAGATGAGCAGATCTGTTACTTGGATCCTCAGACCTACTAAATTCAAAAGTAATTTCTGTGTTCCCATTGTCTAGTGGTTGGGATCCTGAGTTTCTTGGTGTGGCTCCTGGACATCATGATGCCCTGCCTCATTTTTCTTTTCATTAAGCTTTCTTGCATCAAACTTTCTTGCTGTATGAAGGAGGAAAGAGTGGAAACAATGAACACATGGGAGTACAGGACAAGGGTGGTGTTGGAACTTTACTTATTTATCAAAACAAACAAGCATAGACTGCAAATTTTGAAGGAAAGCTCTTGCATATGGTTCATGAGTGGCCTGGACACAATAAGTTGTGTGCTGCTTGGGCTTTTTTGTCTTGCCAAGAATAAAATTGACATCTGTAGGCAAGTAATGATGCCTCAATGTGTAAGATACCCCCCTTGGAATATCTCGAAATTCCCACTAAAATTTCTGAGTTTTTTTTAAGTTTTGTCTCTGAGGTATTTCGTCAAAGAGGGAGACCACAATGTTTGTGGGCTATAGCAAAACTTCAAAGGCCTATAGAGTCTATGTGCCTGGTCAAAGGGAAGTGGAGATATGCCACGATGTTACCTTTGACGAAGATGCTTCCCTGATGAAAGTAGTCAATCTTTCGAGATCTGAGGAAGATCATGAAGCAAGGCCTGGAAATCAAGAAGAACCGAAGGATGAGACGATGCCCAATGTTAAAGGACCAATGGACCCGATTGATCCACCTCCTTCGATGGGGAAGAGACCATCATGGCTCAGGGACACTCTCGAGGATGCCGAGGGACATATGGCCCCCAAGGGGGACATTCCGTGAAAGCAAGAATGTAATATCCCCAAAGGGAAATATCCAGTAATAAACAGAAATATGCCAAGCAGATAAAGAAAATATAAGGTTGAACCAGATCACTGAATCATGACACATGTAATACCAGAAACTGAGCCATTTTATTAATCAGAACCAAACACACGATTTAGCCTCTAATATCTCCATAAGCAAATGCTAGGGTTCTCCTCAAAACATGTGGTCCTAACTGCCTATATCCAGCCTGTAGAGAAATGCTTATGGTTCTTTGCTGCCAGAGGAACAACTCAATCTCGTGACCAGAATAGCAGAGAATGAGAGATGCCATGAGAAGCTTGATAAAATCAATTGATAACACCTTCAATGTCTCTAATCTTCAGAAACACTTTCCTCCCCTAAATCGCTGGAAGGAAGCACAATGTCAAAATCTAAGTGATATCAATCCCACTACTAGCTAAGGTGTATTGTTGCAACACCTAAACCAGTAATCAGATGACGGGTTTCCAAACCCTAGCCTCTCTTTCTCAAGAGCTATCAAAGAATCTATTTATCAAGTGAAAAAATGCAAGAATGAAGAGAGACTCCTCATTCTCCACTTTTTATAACTCACTTGACTCTTTTACCACATTTTTTTATTTTTATTTTAATAAAGTCACTTTAGTGTTTTTTCTCACTTTATAATTTAAAAGTGACTTTTTTTTATCCCAAGACCCATGTCTCCTTCCCCCCATTTAGCTTTTATAAGACTTTCGCTTAGGTGAATTATGTTCCCTTGATTAGTTTTCCCCCCTCCTAGACTAACGGAACTTAATTAGGTTAGCGGAATCTTCCCTTATGTCTCCTGCTGCATGGTGACATACCATCTGCCTTGCCCGAGATTGTTTGTCCTCAAGCAACCAGACCAGGCCGTTGGACTCGTTGGAAATGTTGTCATTGATGGCAAAGGAGAGGGCAAAGGAAGAACACCTGAGGCAGCAACAAGGCAAAGGAGATGGCAAAGGAAGAACACCTAAGGCAGCAAAAGGAGAATTAAGGAGTAGCATCAGTCAAGGAGCAGATGAAACAAAGAGAGCATAAGACAAGTAGCTGAGGAATGAGACAGAGTGATGAGGAACAATTATTCTAGTGGGAAGACTGTGAAGCACTGTTGGGGAGAATACATCAATTCATTCTGCAGAATTAAATCAAGATGAGGAACAAAACTCTGGTAACGTAGTGGAGTTCGAAGTTGAGGAAAAGAACTGTTGAATTGAAGGCGTAGAAGATCGGAGCCTCATAGGATGTGCTACAAGTATAACATGTGGAGTGGATTCTATATACGCAATAGAGAAAGGAGCACAAAGAAACTAAGACAACAGATATAGCAGAAAGGAAGAGACAAAGAAGTAACAAAGGCAGCAAAGGAGGCAGTGTTGAAGCAGAAACAGGCAGAGGCACAGCGAAGAACAGAGGCAGGGCAGAAAAAAGAAGCAGAGGCAGAGGCAGAGCGACAGGAGCAGCAGAGGTAGAGGCATAGCCGTTATAAAATTCCAAGAATCGCCCAAGCCGGCAGATACATTCATATGCATAATTCCGGGAATCGCACACTCCAACCGGCGTTATACATATAATATAACACAAACTTATTCCGGGAATCGCTTAACTCCAGCGGCAATACAATGCATATAATACAGAACCATATTCCGGGAATCGCACACTCCAACCGGCGTTATACATATAATATAACACAAACTTATTTCGGGAATCGCTTCACTCCAGCGGCAAAAATATATATAAACATATATGTGCAGTGCATCACATAAACAAAGGTCCAAGGCATTTATATTATGGAGCGCATAAAACAAAGTTTGATAAGGTGGGACCCCTCTCCAATCGCAATCGGAGATCGCAAGGGCAGCGGAACATGCAACCAACTGAGAGTTGCGATTGCGATTGAAGCCCGGACCCGATGGGTGTATAAACGGGGGATAATACATATTTGAGTTACGGTCAAATCGCATCGGCATTGGTCAATCACATCGGAGAACATATGAGTTGCGATTGCGATTGGAAGTCCGGACCCGATGGAGGTATGAATTGTAATTCAAACTTGTTTGAAGTCCTTTCCCAATCGCATCGGCAAAATACAATGAACAGTGCCCAATCGCAACACATATTAAAAGACTTGTGATTGCGATTGAAGTGGCGGACCCGATGGCATTATACAATGGATTTAATAGGTTCAATCGCATCCGGGGTCTTAATCGCAATCGGAACTTTCCGATTGATCGCACGACTTGTGTAATATGTTGCGATTGAAGTGGCGGACCCGATGGCATTATACGATGGATTTAATAGGTTCAATCGCATCCGGGATCTTAATCACAATCGGAACTTTCTGATTGATCGCACGACTTGTGTAATATGTTGCGATTGAAGTGGCGGACCCGATCCTGTTATATGCGGGAGTTAATATGTGAAAATCGCATCCGTGTTCTGATCGCAATCGGAACTTTTATACTGTGTGCCCCGATTGCATTTGTTCAAAGTTCGGACCCGATTGCGCTATGAGCCATGTTTTATGTGGTCATCGCGTCCATTTGATCAATCGCAATCGCAAGTTTTGTTTGACACCACCGATCCACCGACGGAGATGTGGGGCCGGACCCCTTCATATATTAGAGGCTGTGATTTGATTTATTGGATTGTAATATAATACCAAAGGCTTAAGGTGGAGGGCGATTGTTTATATAAAATAATTGTTGTGAGATATATAAAACATGGTTGCGGTTGTATTAAAACATGTCGCGTGGTCTGTAGACCCACGGGCCTCAGCTTAACGGGAGGGCGATTATTAATGTAATACAATTGTAATATATGTATGTTCCGGCCTGCGGAACTCGCCACATCAACAAGACACTTGCCGCGTGTAAAGGATTGAATTACAGTCAACAAATTCATTTATATATAAAGCGTTGGTATAAAACTAAAATAAAAATGCAGTTCATAAATTCAGGAGTTACGCAGCAGCCATAAACAGAAAGGCATACAGAGAAGAGAAAGGGACAAAGAGACAGTTAGAGAAAAGACAAATGCGCAGCAAGCCAAGAGACAAAATGAGTGAGTTGGAGTTCACATGGTAATTCGAATGTAAATGTTTTAATTGTTTTTATTGTTTGTGATGCATTGGCAAGTATCCGGAAGAGAGAAAATATCCCACTATAATATTAAAATAAGCACCTACAGTTACATTTTTCTGAGTAAGCTGAAAAGAGATGAGAAGGCAGAAGGCAAAGAGATATGACTGTCCATTTCGAATTCCCAGTAGAATACAAATAGTCATGAAGCTATCTTGTATAAAAGGGGGTAATATCCAAGAGGAGAGATTGATGAAAATAGAATGAGAAGAGGAGAGAGTGTGCAGCAGAATTGAAGATAGTTGAAGAAAATAAGAAAGCTGCAAGAGGTCAGAGAGTGTGAATATAGAGAATGTTTAGTATGAAGAATTGAGGAGAAAAGAAGAGAAGAAGGAAGGGCTGAGCAGATATGATGCAGGTCTGATATAAGAGTTGATGAACAGCAGAAGAGAAAGTACAGAACAGAGCTGATATCCAAGGTAAATCAGCAAGTGTTTTTTATTTTGAAAGAATAAGGAAGTTGGAGCTTCCCTATCAAGTTGTAGCTTGATAGATGTCAGTTGTAGCTGACTGAGGTAGGAGCCTCCTGTAGGTTGGTGCCTGCAGAAAATAGATGGAAGTTGGTGCTTCCACATCAAGTTGTAGCTTGATAAAATGTCAGTTGTAGCTGATTGAGGTTGGAGCCTCCTGTAGGTTGGTGCCTGCAGAAAATTGATGGGAGTTGGAGCTTCCTTGCAAGTTGTAGCTTGCAGAATTGAGGATAGAGCCTCCTGTAGGTTGGTGCCTGCAGAAAAAAGTGGTGAGAGGGAGTTGGAGCTTGCCTTTGCATCACAACAATAATAAGATGTGGTTTTCTCCCTTTATGGGTTTCCACTTATATCTGGTGTCTCCGTGCATGATGTTTATGTGTTGATGTGGTTTATCTCATCTGCTTAATACTTGCTGCTCTCATATTCAATCTGCTATTACATTAACAAATCTGTTTGATAGTAATACTTGTTGCTCACATATTAAGTTGACCATGAAATGAAGGTGTAAATAAGATTTAAAAGAAAAGTTTTAAAAGTCCATGTATGTTTTAAACTGATTCACCCCCCCTCTCAGTTTAACTAAGGGTTCAACATGACCAATTCGCGTTCGTTCCCATGTGGCAATTCCGATAGCTAAATCCATCCATTTAACTAGGTACTCTTTAATGGTCTTGTTTCTTAGCTTCCATTCCCTTACCTCCAAAATTTATTCAAGGACCAAGAATCAATTGCCCCTCTTCATGTGATTGCAGAAGCTCACTACAAGTGACGATGTTCTGCCCCAAGGCCTTCTTGAGGAATGAAACATGGAAGACATTATGTATTTTGCACCCCTCTGGAAACTCTAGCTCATATGTCACCTCTCCTATACACCTCAAAATCCTGTAGGGTCCATAGAATCTGGGTTTCAATTTATTTGCCCCTTTCATTTGTGGCAGGAGGAGGGGCATTTCTTCCTGGGACAGGGGAAGTATATTGTGGACATCCTTGGCAGATTCCACATGGAGGATTGTAGACCCATGTCGACACCGATGATCACCAACTGGAAGAAGCCTCATGCTTCGGATTCCGAGTTGGTGGATCCCACATTCCAATCCTTAGCCTTAGGCTCTCTTGATTCCAATCCTTAGCCTTAGG